>OZ007594.1:183502257-183827257 GCA_963931845.1 Maratus michaelseni | reverse complement strand
GTAATTAATGTAATTAAATCGTTATTTTAATGACTAATTTTTTTTTTTTTTTTTTTCGAAATTGAGAGTGTGACATATTAAAATTAAATGACCTAACACATTTTTGTCATCCTTTAAGTCACCCTTTGCAATAATTATCACGTTTCATATTCAAATTCAAAACAAAGAAATACAGTATGTGCGTCTCTTCTCAAAAACAAATCGAATTCACATAGTTAAAAGTTTTCCCGTTTCACCCAAATCCAACTGCTCTGGCAAGCGTCCAAATCGAACCAGTCTCGACTGGCGATCTTTTCTTTTTCTTTTTTTTGTTTTTTGTTTTTTTGTTTTTTTTGTTTTTTCTTTCTCCCGAAAAATAAATAAATGAATTAAAGTAAAGAAAAAAAAAAAAGAAAAAAGAGGCTGAAGGACCTTGTTCTCGAATTTAGGAGGAAAAGTCGAATTTTCTCTTTTTCTTTTTTTGTTTTTCTCTCTCTCTCTCTTCCATCCATCCCTGATGGTGTCGGTGTGACACCATTGTGCAATAATTCCCGTATTGGGTAACAAGCCACAGGTGCTATGTCCTTGGTCGCATAGTGATGTACCAGTTTTGTTCAATGCTCATGATGCAGTTCTTCTCTCTAAGTCAATTTTTCCTCTTTTCATTATAATTTGATATTTAATTGCGTTTAAATAGTTGCTGTAATTTTACATTTTTGCATGTGTATTTTTACTGTTATGGGGAATTAGCTTCAGTTATTACATTTCTTCGGGAGGGGGTCCTTTTTCTTTATTTATTCCTTTTACATAGCCTGATATATACAATCCTTCATTTCTTTGTAAACACGATGTATACAGGATCAGTTTCGAAAGCAATAATTTTATAACTCTCTTCACCAAACTAAGCATGTCTGCTATTTGCAGAAGATAGAGCGCATATCTACCTTTCATTTATTGGTGTTAAAGGGTTTTCTTACAGAGGGGATTTCTCACTTCAAGCCACTGTCTTATGGGGAAGAACATCGGAAATATTCCCGAGGAAATAATTCCCTCCCGGGTCGCAGCCACTACGGTCCTGTGCCTAGCCCAAAGCCTTAGCCCGGCCCGGATAATATTTTTTCATTAGACTTGGGCTACATTCATGCTTACTTTTTCCGGACATGGACTTAATTCTTACCGGATTGTGTTGGGGCGGCAATTTTTGTAAAAGTAATATTGTATAGTTATTTAAAGGAATCTTTAGAAATTTATACTGATTTTTAAATGTACAGGGAAATATTTTTGAAAATCTACTTGTTTTTTAACACTTTCCAACCTAGTTGAAAAGTGTTTATGACTTCGGTTTGTCTGGCCGTCTGGCCGTCTGCCGTCTGGCCGTCTGCCGTCTGCCGTCTGTCCGTGCTCTAACTCCCGTAAATATGCTCGGATTGCCCTGCAAATTTTATATGTTATAATCGTTATCTATAGCATGTTCCCTATTTCAACGGAAGTGTGTAGCACTTATAGTTTTTTTACAGGGACACTCAAAAGAATTCCGTTACATTGCGGTCTATGGGGAAAAATCATTTGCGGTTTATTTAAATAATGTTTCAATACTTTAAACGCATTGAAATTTATATATATCACTAAGGTGCATTAGAAGAAGCTTAATATGGAATAGGGTGTGCATAGCACTTATACTTACTTTACAGGGACAGTCAAAAGAATTCCGTTACATTACGTCTATGGAGAAAAATCGTCTGCGGTTTATTTAAATAATGTTTCACTATTTTAAACGCATTGAAATTTATATAAGGTTCATTACAAGAGACTTACTACAGAATATTGTGTGTATAGCAGTCATCGTTCATTTACAGGGACACACAAAAGAATTCTCTACTGTATGTGAACAATAATTCCTGGAAGTGCGTTTTAAGTTACTGAATGCGATTTTAATTTTAAATCGCTTTTTGTATATTACGTGGTGTGTATAAATTCTGTAGATCCTATACAGGGAAGTACAAAAGTTCGGGAACACATTTCCGTATTATTTAACTCCAGACGGAGAATTTTAAACTGTGCTACGTGTTTCCTAACTGAACTAAAATTTAGCATCCTATGTAGTATATATACAAATCTATAGATCCTATACAGGGCTGAATAAAGTATTCGGATTACTTAGATGTTATCTTTTAGCTTATAAAAGAGTATGATTCGTAAAATTATTTTGGAAGCGTTGGAAAGTGTTACATAATCTATGCTTGACGCATGATTTTTCGTTCTTGTTATTTATAGAGCTTTGATTCTCTGTAACCATCTTTTATTTCATTCTAAACTACACTAATTTTTCAGATCAGTTTTCATGTAAGTAATTTTCTAAATTATCATTAATATTGATATTCGGTATTCCATGGCTTACGGACATATAATCTGAAATATGCTTTAAAACTCTCGCATACATTTGTATGCAATATTCTTTTAAAAGGATTTTTATTTTAGCATAATGTTGGTTAATTAATATCTTATTTTTTGTAGAAATTGAGTCGGATCGCATCGGTTTGAAAATGATTTCACTGATTTTTCTCACTGGGCGGATCATGAACGGCGAAAAAATAAACGGGCCGGGCCTGGGCCGAATGTTTTGTTTTTATGCCATGTTTCTACCCTACTACTGCGAATTTTTTTCTGTTTGAGTACAGACATGCTTTGTTTTGTGCATATGACTATAAATTACTGTATTACTCTTTTTTAAGCATTTTCGCAGTTTCAAGCTGTCTTTGTCCTTTTTTTCCCCCTTTTAGTACCTTCTTTCCTGCATTTCTCGTAGTAGTGGATCACTTAGTGGTTACATATAAATCTGAATTCACGCAACATATAGTTTTTTCTTTAAATCTCGGATATAATATACATTTACATGCTAAAAGTGATTACAGTCCATATAAAAAAAAAATTCAAAGTCTTTTAATAAAAAAAACGACTAGTTTCGTACACTTTCTGACGGTGACATTTTCAAGGTCTGCAAATAATAAATAAATAAACTATTTCCGCATAAACTTTTAAACTAATAAACATGCATCACGAGATAGTATTAGACGCCATCTATTGTCAATGTGCTTTAACAAAAATAAATGTCCATAAATGTGATTTAATTTATACTATCTTTTTAAGCTTACGCAGCATCTCACGCCAAATACCAGGTAATTCAAAAGAGACTAATTTATTGCATACGTTCTTATTATACTTATATAGATTTCTGTTGACTCGCGGATAATGGATGGATAATACATCCTGCTAATGTTGCTTTCAGGAAGTATACGAAACTAGTCGGTTTGTTATTATTTTATTTTTTTTATATGGACATCCCTTTTAGCATAAATTAAAATTGCGTAATTCGTATGGAAAAAGAACGTCTATAATTTTTGATAGGGCTGTTCAGACCTCTAAGGGTGATTCAGTACTCCTGGTACAAACTTTAATGTGTAGTACAGTATACTACAACAACCAATTTTTGTATAGAAAACCAGTGTTGTAATTCATTTAGTGTGTCGTTAATACAGGATGTTTCTCTCCAATCTGAACCAAGATTTTTGTTCATAACTTTAATGGTAATGAAGATATCCTAAGGAAATGTTTAACTTTTTAATTTTCATTTTTGTAAAATGTAACGATATCACGAGACGTGGTAGAATGGCCATCATAAGCATACAAATAGCACTGCAGCAGAATATCCGAAGCTGGTATTTCCGAATATAATTATCATTACACACGGTTTTACTAACCGAAATAATGCGAATTTCCAGCATTTTTCGTGATCTCGTAGCATTTCAGACAAGACAAAGTGAGTTTGTTGAAAATTTCATTAAAATATCTTCCTTATTGTTAAAGTTAACAACGAAAATCCGAGTTCGGATTGGAGTGGGACATCCTGTATTTTTGACTGAATAAATTGGATTACGACCCAAGTTTCCCGTACAAAAATTGTTTGTCGTAGTGTGTTCCGAAGCGACAAGCAATCCAATGTCATAAAGTAAGATTTATAATTTAAGATTTAATATAATTTAAGAGACAAATTCTGAAATTCAAACCTGTTTTTTTTTTTTTTTTTTTTTTTTTTTTTTGCAACCTGTTTCTTCTCTGTAGAGTTTGTAACATGGGTTCTGAATCATCCTGTATTTAGTATACTCATCACCATATTTAATCATAGATTAAATAAGTTGAAAATTACTTTTTGAAAAAAGTGGTATGGAAGTTTGCCTGTGCGGTAATCCGGTTAGAGTCCTGCATCGATTCGGCTAACCCGATTTTACCCGAACGCGCAGTTCGGGTCGGGACGGGTTGGCGCTATAGTTTTTCGTTGTGGATCGGGTTGAATGCTACTTTTTGCTGCGGATCGGGTTCGGTTTTAACTCTTGTGGATTCTGTTCTAGTTGACCCGATTTTTCAAAAGAATGTCAAAAATATTTTTTCAGGTGAAAAACCTATATAGAATAAAACCTTTATAACGAACACTCCCGTGCATAACATGTGTGTGTGTGTGTGTGTGTGTGTGTGTGTGTGTGTGTGTGTGTGTGTGTGTGTGTGCGCGCATAAATGATCACAAATACGATACTTGTGTGTAACAAAAACGAAATGTTTGTAATGTTTTCCATATTCCGATAGAAGAAAAAAAGGGTTATTAACTGTACCATAAAGAAAGAATAATCTATGATCCCATTTCTTATGTACATTTTATTTCTAATGCAGTAAATTGAATATATACTCATTGACTCATTCATATTTAAATATGTATTCATTTTCATCTGAAGCATAGTTCGGCTCAAACTATTTGTGAAAATCCCAACAACCCGACTTGCAAAAACCTAAATCTGACCCGTAAGAAACATTATAAAGTGAACCTGACCTGCAAAAAGAAAATTAGAGTCACCCTGACCCGGAAAAGGAAGACTATGGACAACCTGACCCGATCCAGAACTCTATTCAACGATCCTGCGTTTTCCGCTATTCAGAGGTTTTACTATATTTGAATATTAAAGAATATAGATATGACCCTTTTTCTATATAAAAGATGAAATTGGTATTAGAAATATAATTGAATCTGTGATTGTTGAAAGGGACTAATTCCATATTTTATCATGGACATTAGTGCCTTTCAACACTCAACTTTTAAATTTTTCCCTCACAAACATGCATAGGTAATACCCAAACTGAATTCCTTTCTTCACGAAATGGTCAATAAACATGAAAAAACATTGAAACCATGCATCTTAAAATGAGAAATATCAAAATATGGATTTAGTTTCTTCCAACAATCACCGATTCAATTATAGATTAATTTTCATAATTACATTAAAAATGAATTAATTTCATTTTACTTCGGGGTCGGGTTGAAGGATTTCGGAATGGGGTTGTGTTGCGGGTTGACTTCAAAGGGAATTTTCGGGTTCCCGAACCATGGAAGCTCTAAATCAGGTCCTGTTGCCGTGCTTGCTACGGAAATTCATCTTAAAGCCGAATTTCGCAGGTTCAATCCTGCATGCTACCAATGCCAGTGGAATGATTATCTATGTTTTGGAGGGAATTTCTTTGCCGGAAAGCAAGAATTCGGATAATTTTTCCTGAGAAAGTTTTCCTAGATTTTTTTTCCCTTTTGATGTAATATGGTAGATGCTAATAGCAAAAGACACACATACTCGAAATATAAAAGATTTTTAAGCCTTTAAACAAGTTATAAAACAACTTATTTTTTATTACCGAAAGTTGTTTACAATATGATCAAATAGCAATCAACATTGCATCGTATTTATTTACTGATTACTGCTTCAATTCCTCGAATCCGCGTCATAATGGGCGTCGAAATCATGATTTCGTGGAACCTGTTCGAAGATTAAAACTTTCCCAATCCTACGCTAAGACGCTAATCTGTCAGTTTCCATTACTCGTGTTAGAATTGACAGGATGACACGGGAGAACATTCTGTTCATCCACCCTTTTCCTACTGACCCTAATAATTCATCGTGCTCTCTCTCTCCGCATCCATTGCCAAATAGATTTGTCGCTTTGCCACATCTCTTAAATCTATTGCATACCTCGTTCGCGATGTTCCGAAGGGAATTTGGTCACAAAGAGTTTAATCGGGAAGATTTGTCATGATTAATTGAAAAATGACAGAAAAAAAATGTATTTATTTATATGTTTTCTCTGTATTTGATTCGAAGTGAGAATAGTGAGAAGAAGTTCCTTTGAGTTTGCTTTAGTTATAGTAGATGATTTTGCTTTAGTTATTATTTTCATTTGTTCAAAAAGCATTGTTACAAAAAATTATAGGAAATTCCGATTAAGAATATTCCCGCAACTGCAATTTATAATCTGTTAAGATTTAATTGAGATACGTTTTTATAAATGTGAATCGCAACACAACTTAATACTCGCATATAAGTTGATTTTTTTTTGCTTCAAGAAGAGTATGGTTTAAATACTACTATTATTTTCAAATTATTTAATCGTAGGATTCGTAATGATTTTCTGCTGTTAAGCAAGGGGAATTTAACTACTCGGAAATACTGGTATTCAATCGATATTCCTCACGCATTAGGGGAATCGACTTATCCGCAAGTATATACGATAATTCACGAGCAGTGAATTAAAAATTTGAATAAAATGTCTTTTTCATTTAAAATATATCTTTTTTTCCCCCTGTTAATCAAGCCATAATGATTCTTCTTTAATTTTTATATTAAAAATATATTTTGCACGTCGCTGTGAAAAGAGTGGTAGGAAAAAGACAGTAACCGTAGTTATGGAAAAGGAAAGGAGAAAAATTACAAACTTCTATTAACTTATTGCTTTCTCTGCATCCATTATCAAATAAATCTGTTGCGCTGCCACTTCTTTAATCCTATAGCGTATATCAGACCTCGCTTGTGATGTTTGTTCCTGGTTAAATAAAAGAAAAGAGTTTGATGGGCAAAATTGACTGTTGATTATAAATAAATGACGAGGAAAAATTGTAATTTGTATTGACTTAATCAGGGCTGCCACTGCCGAATGACACTGAAAATATTAGCTTTAGTAGACTACAACGAAAAAAATAGTAGCCAAAATAGTAGCATTTTTACCAAAAAAGTCGCATACCTACTTTAAAAAAAGGGAAGAAAAAAAATGTACCCATAAGAACTGAAAGGACTTTATGAATGTCCACATCTTATTTCAGAGCTTATGTTTCTGCTCAAATCACTCAATAAAAAATATTGTGATTTTTTATTATTAGTCTTAATCAAAAATATTGTGATTTTTTATCAAATCAGAAAGGCATTTATCCCGAAAATAGGGCTTTAGTTATAAAATAAGTAAGCTTCATTCTTCCAAGATGAAAATTATCAGGTACAGGAAACGTAGGAGTAAAAACTTCTTGCAGATCATCCCCGACACTATTTTTTATCAGGCCTTCCATTTCAACAGTTTCTTGGAAAATAAGGGGAGTGAGGGCAAAGTTTCTTTGAGGGGCAGGGTTAGAAATAATGTGCAATGTCGAAAATCCTGCCCAAAATAGGAAAATAACGCATAATAAAAAATTTTGTGTGGTATCTTCAACCTTTACTTATTTCACAGGCATATGATTCGTCCGCGAATGTTTTTCATTTTCATGAAATCCATAATTTCTTTTTTTCTCCTTGCTTGACGCAACATGAATTCATCAATAAGTCGCTGAAAACAAAATTGCGAATTTTGCCAATCGGTCGCAGAGAAAATCGTAGATCATCGCAGAAAAAAAAAGTTGTCCGTCGGTCGCGTGAAAAAAATCGCGAATTTCATCAAACTTCGCGGACAAAAAGACTGAATTTAGTCAAACAATCGAGGTAAAAATCGAGAATTTAATCAAATCAAGAATTTCGTCAGTCGATCGTGAAAAGAAAGCACGAATTTAGATAAACGATCGTGGAAAAGTAGTGGCGAATTTTGTCAAAAGATCTCTGAAACAAATAGCGAATTTCACCAATCGGTCGCAGAAAACAATCGCAAAATTTAGCAAAGGATCGCGAAAAAAAACATGAATTCTGTGAAATGATCGTAGAAAAAACCTCAAAATTTGCAATCGGTCGCAAGAAACATCGCAAAATCTCTTCCAATGATCGTAGAAAAATATCGCGAATTTCATCAAACATCGTGGAAAGAAATAGCTATTTTCGTTAATCAAATGATCCTGAAAAAAAAAAACGCGAATTTCGTTAACAATTACGCAAAAAATTGAGAATTTACTCAAGTGATCGTATAAAATATCAAGAATTTCGTCAGTCTACGGTGAAGAGGAATTCACGAATTTCGGCAAACGATCGTGGAAAAGAATAGCGCTGAATTTCGTCAAAAGATTTCTGAAACAAATAGCGAATTTCATCAATCAGTCGCGTAAAAAATATGTAGCAAATTTCAATTAATGGTCGTAAAAAAGTCAACTTCGTTATTTGGTCGCAGAAAAAATTCGCGAAATGTGGCAAAGGATCGCGAAAAAAAGAACGTGAATTCCGTAAAACGATCGCCAGAAAAACACCGCAATCTGTCGCGGAAAAAATCGAAAAATATCGCGAATTTCATCAAATATCGCTGAAAAAATTCTATTTTCGTCAATCAATCGGGAAAAAAATCGCAAATTTTCCAATTTGTCGCAGAAAAAATCACGAATCCCCTCAAACGACCATGGAAAAAATCTCGAATTTTATGAAAGGTCGCGGAAAAATCATTGCAAATTTAGTCTAACGATCCCGGACAAAAAAGCGTGAATTTCGTTAAACAATCGCGCAAAAAAATCGATAATTTAATCAAATAATTGTGCAAAAACTTAAGAATTTCGTTAGGGGATCTTGAAAAACAAAATCACGAATTTCGATAAACGATCGTGGAAAAGAATAGCGAATTTCGTCAAAAAAAATCTGAAATAAATAGCGAATTTCATCAATCGGTCGCGGAAAAATATATATCGTAAATTTGGTCAAATGGTCGCAAAATCACTTTTGTCAATCGGCCGCAGTAAAAAAGCGCGAAATTTGGCAAAGGATCACGGACAAAAAAAAAAAACGAAATTCCGTGAAACGATTGCCAGAAGACAATCACAAAATTAGCAAATGGTCATGGAAAAAATTTCAAACTCTTCTCCAACGAGCGTAGAAAAACATCGCGAATTTAATCACAGATCGCAGAAAGAAATAGCTTATTTTCGTCAATCGATCGCGTGCGAAAAATTGCGAATCTCCTCAAACGGCCGTGGAAAAATAGTCGCTGGAATCGGAAAGAAGTCGCCTTTTTTTACATTTTTGTTAAAATGGTCACTTTTTAATGGTTTTTGGCCTAAAATAATTATCATAGTCGCCTAAAGCTGAAAGTAGTCGCTTTTAGTCGCAAATGGCAGCGCTGCTTAATCTTATAGTATAGGTATTGCGAATCTTTTAACATACGCGAGCCAAAAATACACAAACAATATAGTATGTCAACATTGTAACATTCCTAGACGTTTTCATGAAAATATATTGCAGCACAGGCTGTTTATACGAAAAAAGAAAGGCAAATTTTATCTATGTAACAATTACCAAATTTACATCTTTCGCGCACCAAAAAAATTGTCGCACGCGTGCGATAGGTTCACCACCTCTGTTATAGTCAATATTTTCTCAGTATTTTATTCTTTAAAATAAAGTGGTTATTGGTGAAAAACAGTTCAATTGCTTTCTCTCTCTCTCTCATTTTTTTTTTTCCCTTAGCCACAGGTTGTTCGTTGCTTTAAATCGTCTGAGAAATGCAATACCATTAATGATAAAAGCACTCCGATCGTTCAAAGAAATAATAACCATACCATTTTTGTATTTTGCGGGATAATCTATTATTCATCCATTTATGTATTTTATCGATCTCAAATATGAAGTGATCTTCCCATCATTAATAGTAATACAGTAAACTCTGATAAGATGAAATCGAAAAGTACCAGCAAAAAATTCCATTTTAAAAAGGTTTTCGATTTTACAGATACACCGCCCGTTACAATTGTATTGCATTCTTTCTACCGGGATCATGTAGTTTTTCGTTTGGGGACATCCTTTATAGACAGGTTCTGTTTTCACAAGTTTTGCTATTTTAATTGACCATCTTGATCACGGTAATATAATGTAGATATCTACGATTTCAGTTGTTTTTGAATGATTTTCGGAAGAGAATTTCTCTAGCATGGATGGAAATATTGTAATATTATCACCTAATCCTGCGTTTTAATTATTTGTACATTAAAACCTGTAAAACGAAACTTATCTATAACGGAATACTGCTATTAATGGAAAACTTTATAGTTCCAGGGTGAAGATACAATCAGCTGTTCTTAAACCGTGGTTCACGGGCCCCAAGAGGTCCGCAGCGCATCTTCCGCGAAGATCTTGTTTGTAAATTTTTTTCACTTATTTAAAATATAAGAGCAATCTTGTAAATAAATTGAAGGGGGAAAATAAAAATACTGTTTTAAAATACTTTATGACTGGTTTAACTAGTTTATCTATTTTTATTACTTTATATATCCTCTATTCGATATTCTAAAGCAGATTCCCAAACATTTTTGGCTCATCGCTTCTTGGGAGGAATACCTCCTAGGGGGCGTACCTTCCCTCAGCATCTTTCTGTCGCACCACCAAATCATGGCTAATGTCAATTTACTACTCATTCTTATTTATTAGTTTTCAAGATATAGAGAAATTCTACATTTCGATGGTGTAAGTGGGTTCTACCCTGTTACCACTTGCATCCACAAATAAGAAAATCTGAGATAATAACCAGAAAATTTTCATAAAATTTTACTTTATATAAATTTAGATTTTTTTTAAACATATTTTTTTCGACTTCAAATTGAATTGTCCTGGTATATTTACTTGTAAAAACTTAAATAAGTATGCTCATATAGCCCAAAAATATATAATCGCCCTCCAAAGCACATATCATTCTTGATCGCCCCCTAAGCATCTTCAATCTCTCACTATAGTCCAAACGGCGACTGCATTAAAATAATAATAATAATAATAATAATAAAGCTTGTTAAATGTTTAAAATTTAAAAAAAGATAGTATTTATCATAGCAAAGCAAATGCGATAGGGTTGCCTAGTCAAAGCGGGTACCCGAGAAAAGACATAAAGCTCATTTCCGATGTGAATTTCATCACTTACTTGTTCGTTAATTAAAAGATGAAATGGGTCCTAAAATCAAGATTTTACAATTCTCTATTAAAAAGCATAGGGTTGCCTCCTGAAATCTGGGTACGACTAGAGGCAACCCTTCAAAAATTAGGCCAATTTTTGGACACTAACTTAGTTCATTAATTAAAATATTAAACCAATGTTTAATTGTAGAGCTTAAAAATCTTTAGTACATAGTTTTACAGGGTTGCCCTGCGAAATCTCGATGCAGATACGGGCAACACTTAAAAAAATTAGGTCAATTTTTGGTCACTCGCTTAGTTTATTAATTAAAAGATGAAACCAGTAGTAAAATAAAGAACTTATTATTCACTATTAAAAAACATAGGGTTGCTTGCTGAGATCTGGGTATGACTACTGGCAACCCTCCAAAATTTAGGGCTATTTTTGGATATTTTTGGAAGGTTGCCTCTGGTTATACCCAGATTTTAACGGGCAATCCTGTGTTTTTCAATGGAGAATTTTAAGATCTTCGTATTAGAGCTGATTTCATCTTTTAATTAATGAACTAAGTAAGCAATAGAAATTCACACTGGAAGTGCGAGCTTATGTCCCACTGTAACCGCTTTGACTAGGTAACCCTTTCACATTTGCTTTGCCATAATAAATATTATCTTTTCGAGATTTTCAATTGTTAATATAAAGCTTTTTTGCAGTCGTTGCTTGGACTACAAGGGGAACGAATATTTCTTACTTTGAGAATCACTGCTCTAAGGAATATAAGTAATTTCAGTCTTAAAACTTGGGGGTAGAGTCCTGCAGGTGTCAGGTTGTACCCGACCCGAACCCAAAAATTCCATTCGAAGTCAACAAGGCAACCCGACTCGATCCCGAAATGAAAGTAAATTGATTCGTGTTTTAATGCAACTATGAAAAATAATCTACAATTATATATTTAATACTACTTTTATCTTTTATATAGAAAATGGACATATCTATATTCTTTAATATTGAAATATAATAAAGCCTCTGAATAGTGGACACCTCGAGATCGTTGAATAGAGTAACTGCATTGGGTCGGGTTGTCCCCAATTTTAAATGACAGATTAAGTGGAACTTCTGAAGTATTAATGTAATTCTACGAATACATTTAATTTTTTTTTTAAATAAGGTTTTCTTTGTGATATTTAAGCGAACTACTTTTTCGTTTCGGGTTACAATCGGGTTCTGGTTGAATTATTTCGTATCTGGCTGTGTACGGTTGCGATTTGACGAAAAATATTTTGCAGGGTTTGCGTTGAGTAGCTGATTGACTTCAAATGGATTTTTCGATTTAGGGTTAGATACAACACACGATTCTACACGCACACGATTCTACAGTTGAATTTGTTCGTTATTCAGAGATGTCCATTATTCAGAGGCAAAAGTGTACAAATATATATGTGTTAGGAATTGAAAAGTGTCCACTAAACAGCGGTGTCCGCTATTCTTATGTCCGTTATGGAGGTTTTACTGTATATAGATTTTTCACCTAAAAAAATGATTTGGATATCCTTTTGAAAAAACGGGTCAACTCGAACCCGACCCGCAAAAATCAAATCCTAACCCGAAATTGACCCGAACCGTAGCAAAAAAAAATTAAAAAATTAAATTAAAATTAACCCGACCCGAATCCAAACCGCAACGAAAAGAATTAGCTCCAACTCGACTCGATCCACGGATTAGGGTAAAAGCGGGTAACCCGACCCGATGTGGAACACTACCTGAGGTTGGGTGTCCAGGAAGACAGAGAAAATATTAAAAAGGGGGGCCGTGTAACTAAAAGATTCACAACCGCTGCGATATATAATGGACGAGATAATAATAGGTGATGTACTGACTAAGCTGAAAACCTGTTTAAAACGGATTTATTTTCATCTCGTTACGATTCTGTCTTAGCAGGTTTTACTGTGTTAATATTCATTTTCAGTGTTGTTAACAGCCTAATGTTACGGTACATTTAAAGGTGTTAAATATGTCCCCATTAGTTCGAAACTGGCGCCCAAATTTCTAGACACGTTACAGGCGATGTTTCGTAAGTTAATTATTCGACCTCATTCTCATAAACAGCTGATCGAAGAATCTAGATTTGTTTCCGTCACACTTGCATCCACCCTCTCATTAACGTTTTGTATACTTCTTTCTTATGACGTTATTAAGGACTAAGCTCCTTCAGTATATAATATTTCAAAATTAAACAAAAGATATTTAACAAATAGCCTTGAATTGTTATTTTTATGATTTTGGGCAACGAAAATGTATTTCTATGTGTTAATTCCAATTCTCTGCTATATTCATTCAATATAAAAACTGCCTTAGTTACACTTTTTTTTTTTTTTTCTCTCCGGACACATAAAGTGTAAGGAAAGTATGGTAAAAACTACTATTTGAAATTTTGGTATAACTTTACATTTTAAGATTATCTGAATCCGTTGTTGCTACTTTTACAATGATTTCATATGTATGTGAGTGCAAAAGTTTTTAGTCCCCTACACTGCAAAAAATAATTGTTGATTTTACAGTATAAAACTGGCACCCAGCTGCCAGTATTATACCGTAAAATTAACAGTATTAAACAGTAAAATAAGCAGTAATACGCTGCCGTGCAAGCAGTAATACGCTACCGCGCATGCGCGGTAGCGTATTACTGCTTGCACGGCAGCGTATTACTGCTTATTTTACTGTTTAATACTGTTAATTTTACGGTATAATACTGGCAGCTGGGTGCCAGTTTTATACTGTAAAATCAACAATTATTTTTTGCAGTGTAGAGTTCGATTTTGGTGTTTTTACGATGATTTCTGTATGTAAGTAATTGAACACGATAGCGTTTAAACTGTGCTTTTGATTGAGAGATTCCCTTTAGAGAATATGGTATAGGCCATTGTCACAAGAACTGTATTAATTTTCGTACAAATCGGAAAGCGGGCTTGGTATCTAATCCAAAACGCTTGCTTTTTCAACCATTTTGTGACCAGAAAAATCCGTTAAGTATTTTCTTTTTTACTGAACTATTCATTTAAATATTTTTATTCTTTAAGTTCACTTTATGTTGATACAACAATCGTGTTTCACCATAACGTGATTAAATTTAGTAAAACTTATATTTCTTTTAAAAAAAAAAACTCAAAGAAAACAATTACAGTAAATGTTAATATTCTGATAAAAGCGTGTGGAAACTTAAACATTGCATTTTGTGTGTAAAAAATAGTGAAATATATACTTTTAAAACAACTTAAAACGCACATTAACATGCCTATGTAAATTCAATTTCAGTATTTATTTAAATTTACGGGTCTTAACGAAACATAATAAATGGCACGAGTGTGGGATGAAAATTCATTCAAAATTACGTCATAATTAAAAAAAAAATTGTTTCAGCTTTATAAATATCCACATTTTCTTTGGAACATGAGGTCATTTTCACCAGTGGAAACATTTCATCTTTGTAAAATGAGAATCTAAGTTTTTATTTAATTTGATGTTGCTATTTGTTTGAACGCATGGTATTACGTGAAGTGTTCGAAAAATCAAGTGAAGTCCCGAAAGTTTTTTTTTTTTTTTACAAAATCATTATATGTAAATCATATATATATATATATTTTTTTTTTTTTTCCTTCTTCTCTTTTTCTTCGCTATAGAGAAAAAAAGAGAAGACAAATCACGGGAGGCAGTAAGTTACAAGAGATTATGATATACTCAGGTCACAACCTCAAAGTGTATATGTCGGTACAATTTGGTTTGGGGTGTTTCAGACATTTGTGTTGCTAAAGTTTGATGATGTATTTGGATTCTGAATCGAAAATAAGGGGACACACGTTTCACCATTTTTTATTTTAACCTTTTCCCACACTCTGACCCTTAAAACACTTCCTAATATTTAGTTTTCGTTACCATTTTCATTAAATGTGGTAAAACACTTTGATATAGAATACAGACAATAGTGTACAAGCTAACCATTTCTATACAATATATTGATGTACAATTCCAAAACAATCACTGTAATAGACTTCATTACGATTCTAGGTATCAGTAAACGAAACTAGAAACTAAATTCAGCACTATGTTATTTATATAACAAAACAATAAATAAGATATTTATATATTTTTAATACTGTACAATGTATACACAACTATTACTGTGTTTAATTACGATTTATTGTTTTAGTATATTCTTGGTGTTGATGGTTATTTTCACTTCTAATAAGCTATACAGACATTAATCTAAAGTTAAATTAATCAATCAGGAAATGAATACTAAAAATTCAGGGTTTTATAATTCCTCTTCCTATTCTGAAAAGGGAATAAAGGAAAGGAAAAAAACTACTTTATTCGGAGATTTTGTTGAGGCGACAAATCAACTAATATTAATAAATGCTTTTTATTTTTTATCTTAAGCTTTATCTTTTTTATTTTTTACTCAAATAAAATCTGCAGTTGAGGTCGATTTTTAACGTTTTCAATTGAGAATTTAAAAAAGAAGATCTCCATACAAGACTTTCATATAGACTATCTCAAAATTAAAATGGTGACATAATAATGAATAATCTACATTTTTTAGTAAAAAATGTTTGACTAGAAAAAACATAGTAATTTCATTGCTGCTAAAAAAAATTTTTTTAATATTAAATTCTTAGCGTTTATACTGTAAAAAGATATATATATATATAAGATTTGATTTTTGACTTGTCAATTAGTTTTCAATTAGTCAAGATGTTTTGATACAATTCAGGATATACATTTTACAACCTCTATTATTAATTTTTGTATGGAGATTGTTTGAATGCACAACAATGTATATAAGATATGTATACAACATTTATACAATACATGTGAAATTCATACAATGTGTGTATACAATACAGGTGACATATATACAATGCACTGCAAAAAGATATTGTTGATTTTACAGTATAATACTGGCATCCCAACTGCCAGTATTATACCGTAAAACTAACAGTAATAAACAGTAAAATAAGCAGTAATACGTGCGCGGTAACGTATTACTGCCTATTTTACTGTACCCCCGGTGTCGGCGCGGACACTTTTTTTGGTTATCCCTATTTCCAAGCAATAATCTTCATAACATATTTATTTCTGTTGTAAAAATCTACCACAAAGATTATCGCTTGGATATAGTGATAGCCAAAAAAAGAACCGCGCAGATACCTGATGGTTTATTTTATCATAAAAGATCATCCGCATAATTAAAATTGAATTTAGTTTTTACATTTAATAGCAGTTTCATTGTTTTTTTTTTTTTTTCATATTTATGCTCAGCAATGAAAAAATATCCATTTATGGCCAAAATTATTATTATTATTCAATATGCTTGAGCTAGCTTAAATAAAACAATGTTTTTGTTGTTGTTGTTGTTGTTGTTGTTTCTATAAGGCAGGCCGGACACCGAGGCGATATAAACAACAAGACGCGCGCCCTGTTGCTTGTTTGGGCTCAGTGTGCGGCCTGACTAAGACATACAGCTCTTCTCAAGAACTCATTGCAACAATTAACAACTTACTGTACAGCTTAATGCAAAATTTCTGCAACTGCACATTTTAAAGCTTGTGATCATATTTCCAATGTTAACTTCAATACCAAGTTTAATAAATTAGGCATAACCTTCAGGATGATTTTACATAGAATTTAAACCTTTTTATATTTTAAAAAAGTTATAAGAAAAAGAATGACTCACAAAAAAAAAAAAAAAAAAAAAAAAAAAAAAAAAAAAAAAAAAAAAACCCTCATTTAAAAAAAAAAAAAAAAAAAAAAAAAAATCTGATTCATTTTTTAAATTTATTGTTTAATGTAAAATGCTCAATATTTTGGAATTTTACTTTTTTTTTAAATATTTTACTTTTTTTTTTATTTAAAAATTTGCAGTTTACAAGAATTATTATTATTTATTTGTAATGTTAACTTTACAGTTTCTTTCATATACGCACCCCATTTACAGCAATGGTGTTATTTTAAATCATAAAATGCTTTCGAGTTTTCTATAAAATGAGTTTCACGTTGATCTATCATTTATTAACTGTAACTTCAACTTAATTTTCAAAATGGGGCTATATACACAAAATGTGGCTATATGCACTATATGTGGCTATAACTACTGCAATGCTGAACAACTTTGGTACCAATATTTTTTATTATTCTTTTAATCTGTATATCAATTTTCAATCTTTTAAAAGCCTATGCTGTGGTTTGTAGCCACTATATAACTGATTTAAATCGGAAATCATAACTTTAACCCTTAATTGCATAGTGATGTAAATTTCCATCACTTTTTATTTAACTTTTAATAAATAAATCAACTTCTTCGCCACCACTATATTTATATAGAAATATTAATCCAGTGAATTTCCCGTGAACTATGTTGCTGAACAAACTTAAAAATCTATCTTAAAATTTCTGGTGTCTAATATTTAATATATGTATAAAAAAAACACAATTGTAAAAGAAAAACTCATGCAAAGAAGGGTTAAATCATCTCTTTCATCGAAATATTTCTTTCGTTCAACGAGATCAGCCATACTCAACCTTTTTATCTCGCGGCCGCAAACATATGTTTTCTACGTTGTCCCGCAATACATTAGATTTATAATTTAAAAAAAAAAAAAAAAAAAAAAAAAAGAGTGATTAAAATAGTAAGATGTCAAACGTAGCATAGCAAACAAAAATGTAATAAAATTAATAGAATCATTATTACCTATGTAATAAGTATAAAACGTAATGTAAAAAATGCAAAATATCAAGTCCTAAAGATTAAAAAAAAAAAAAAAATCAAGAGATTTTCTTTGATAAATCAGACTTTGGCTCGGCGTAATGTAATGCAACCTTTATATGTTTTTAAAATGTAAAAATACATATAATGCAATAAATTTGCATTATATATTTTTACTTAAATTTTGAATTATGTTTAATTGACGTTGATAATTAAAAAATATATGTATCACTGTATCGCAAATAAGATTATACGTTAAAAGAAATTTTGAGTAAGCAAATGACATGTAGAATGTTTAGTATAGTTTTTAATTATTTGAAAATAACCTCCTCCTTTTTTGAGTCGGTTAATAATAGGGCAGATTTTGTCTGTTCATACAAATAATTAAAACAATAGTGAAGGTCTTAAAAAACCTGTTGAATTTGTTTTATGGATTAATGATTGTGTCTCGGACTGTACATAAATGGTTGGCAGGCGGCAGGTTGAGTATTGTTGTGAACTAGATCATTTACCGATCAAATCTAATTAATTTCCATTTCGTTACCTTCACTCCGTATTTCTCCCAGCTTAAATTCTACCTTTGTGTCTTTCGAGATAAATTTGACAAGTTTCGTGAATAATAATGAAAAAATAAATGTTTTTTGACCCAATTTTTTTCACCCTCTGTCTCTTTTGCATGTCGTATCACTTGTAAGAGGTTAGTTTGCTTAACCTGCCCTTTAGTAGGTTAGCCATAAATGCATCCTCTTCAGCATCTGTTCCTTTCGTTGATAATGTTCGAATATGGTGATTAGCTGTGATTTCCGTGAATGTGTGGGACTATGAAGCTCAGAAATGTTTTTGGTATTTGAGATGCAATCAGGAAATATATGAATCTAATTATTTAAATGGTGTTTTCCTACTTTTGTACACTGCAAAAACAAAATTGCTAATTTTACGGTATAATACTTATATATAAAAAAAAAAAAGCATCTCAACATCTATAGCATCTCAGCTGCTAGTGTATTATACCGTAAAATTAACAGTAATAAACAGTAAAATAAGCAGTAATACGATGCCGCGCATTATTGTACATACCGTGGGTTTTACTGTACGAATATTAGTTAAATATTGGCTTTGTATTGGAAATACTGGCAATCAGATGACGAAATGTTTCTTCCTAATATTGCTTCAGTATGGACAAAATGTAAACACCCCAATTGCTGGAGCAATATTTCGTGCCAATATTGGTCAAAATATAGCTAAAATATAGCCAATTACAAAGAGTATTACCCAAAAATTGTTTTGTATTTCGTCCGTTTTAAAAATCAAAAGTTCTGCTATTTGTATAGAGTTATCTAGATTAGTAAAAGAAAGGTGTGTGTGTGCACTTTGGAATGCAATTTAATTGAAAACTTTTTATGGTATTTTAAATAATTTTCACGCATGATATTTAAAAATCTACCTCAACAATGAACATTTGTTTGCTACAATAGTGAAAAACTTGTGACAGAAGAGGTGCCATAATTGACAATTGATTGTTAAGAATAAATTAAAAACGTTTTCTTTCGTTTTCGTTTCCTTTTTTTTTTATTTTTTTTTAACTTTAATCTACAGTAATTAGATTTACTTCCAAGTGTTGCTATAGTGTCTACAATGCTCTTCATAATGATGCGAATACTACAAAAGATTCTAAACAACATTTTTGCGCCAAATCACATTTGCTCAGATACGCATTTTGGCTATGGACCCGATTACGGAAGATTAAACATAAGATCAGATTAACTATAAAATACGGCATTTTGGCGCTAAACTAAAATCAGTCAACGAAAAAACAGAATTCAATTTTTTAGTCACAAAAAAAAAATTTTGTTTAGACATTTTTTCATCTTACATATATAATTACAGAGCTTTTAATTCTCCAGCATGTTATTGTTTACATAAAATCAGGTTTGCAAAGTCAGCAAGTTGTTAATGTCGACTTCCATACCGCTCGAAGTATTACTTACTATTCATTATTAAATAATGCCTGTAAAACTGGTTTTACAGCAACAAGAGTCTACGAGCAGAGAAACTTTTTTTTTCTTTTGTAACAATTGAATGACAACACAGGGGACCTTCTAGATAATAATATTAATAAAATAAAGTTGGAGATGAGAAGCTTAAATTATTTAAATGCTGCATTATGTCTTTTATTTTCCTTCTTAAAAAAATTCTTTAATGGTTTTTTTTTTTTTTTTTTGTAACATTTTAACACAGTCGAAAAATGCTGATGAATTCGGCTTGTCTCTCTGCCGCTTGTTCGTGCTGTAACTTGCGCAAATATACTCGGATTACCATCTAATTGATATATGTTATTGAGGTTTAGTATGGCATGTTCGGTATTGTAAATGAAGTGTGTAGCGTTTATAGTTCGTTTGCAGAGGCACTCAAAAGAATTCCGTTACATTACGGTATATAGGAGAGGAAATCGTTTGCAGTGTATTTTAATGATGTTCCACTATTTCAAACGTATTGAAATTGATATATATCACAAAGGTGCACCACAAAATGCTTACTATACACTGAAAAAAAATGTTGATTTATTTTGTTTTATACTGTAAAATCAGCATTTTTTTGCAGTGAGAATATGGTGTGCATGGCAGCATTCATCATTTATTTACATAGACACATAAAAGAATTCGGTTACAGTAATGGCTATGAATAATAATAGCTGTAAAATGCGTTTTACGTTGTGATGCGCGTTTTCAAATTTAACTGGGTTTTTTTTTTTATTTGTATATTACTCTGTATATATAAATTCGATAGATTATATACAGGACTACACAAAAAATCTCGAGTACATTTCCGTTTATTGGCAGAAATTGCTGAAGGGGAATTTTCAACTGTGCTATGCGTTTCCTAACTGGACTAAATTTAAGCATTCTATGTATTATATATACAAATCTATAGGTGATATACAAGACTGCACAAAATAATTCGGATATTTTCCCGAATATTGATGATAAATGGTGAAATCAGGTTTTATTGTTTTACGAATTTTCCAAATTGTTTAGTTAGACATTATCTTTCACCTTGTGAAGTCTTGTTACAGTATTCTGAATATGTTGGGAGAGTGTTCCATAATCTATGCTTGACACGTGATTTTTCGTTCTTGTTTTTATTTTAAGCGACATAATTGTTGCTATTTCTTTTAATTGGTGAAAGCGCGACGTTATTACCAAAAACTATTGACTACTCATTCTTAAGTCAACATTTCAAGTTTTCGATTATAGAAGATTCCTTAATCTAAATGTACATTTGTTAGAGGCAGTGTTATTTTTTTATTCAGACAATGAGGGATCAAAGCGGTTTTATCGATAGAAACTCAATAAACATATACAGGGTGCATAGGAATGTCCCTTTAGCCTAAATTTACTCTCGAACGGATAAAAGTAGACTTTTGAAAATAAGTGTCTACCTATAATAAAACAACTATCCACTATTACACGAGAAAGACTGTAGTGCCCTCTATTGGCGAATTTTGGAACTTAACGACCCTATCTCGAAAACTATGAGAGATAGCGAATAAAAGCTAACAACAAAAGTGTAGAGCGTGCTTAGTATGAAATGACGTCTTACACATAAAAATAACTTCATTATAAGCTATGAAATGTTAATTTTTCGATAATTAATCACCATCATAAATACTTCACTAATCATTTATGGAATTGTGGCATTAGAAGACAGGTACACGTTTACTAATAAAAAGTAACACATGTCAGCTAGGTACAATATATTTTAATAAGGAAATCTTAAATATGATCAATATGCTTCCCATCTGCTGCAAATGTATATGTATTGGGTTGTTCGGAAAATTCTTTCCGTTTGAGAAAGTTGGTTCGCACCGGAAAAGTCTATCATTTAATTATTAGACATTAACTCCGATAACTAATGTCTAATAATTGACGGGCAGAATTTTCATGGTACGAATTGGTTTTCCAAACAGAAAAGGATCTTTCCGAACAACCCAAGATATGAATGCGAATGCATGTGTATTGCTGCCGATGCTGGAAACATTTATCATGTTTAACTTGACTTTCTTATTAAAATAAATCATACCTGTATTAAGTAAGTTAGTTTTATTAGTAATGCTACAATTCTATAAACGATTAGTGACGTCTTTAGACTGATGATTGGTTATTGAAAAATTAACATTTCATAGCTTATAATAAAATTATTTTTTCAAGTAAGACATCATTTCATACTAAATCTAGACTACGAGGGGAAAAAAACAAACAAAACAAGTTGGAAATTGTACGTCAAACGTTACAAACGAGGTGCGTTCGTACGCACGTTTTAGAATTAAATTCATGATATCCCGTGCGTAGAACGGGTTAAACAGCTAGTTAAGTATATATTTTATGACACTGTTCATACAAATATCTTAACTAGTTATATAAATATTCAGATATATATGTATCAGCTAGTTATATAAATATTCAGATCTTGATGATTTTTAATTCTGTGAAATGAATTATATCGTCTGCAGATTAATTTCTGTCATAAAATAAGTATCTCTGTCGCTTGACGATTTAACATCCATCGGAAGCTCCTCTAACAAAAAAGCACCGATTTAAAAAAAAAAAATTCAAATTTCTTAATAAATATTTTTATTAATATCTCCTAAAGTTTTGATTCGATTTTAATAAAATTTGAAATGTCTCGACAAAATTCTGCAAAGATAATATATTTTAAATTGCAAACCATTTGGTTGGGTAGTTTTTGCGTTGTTATATGCGGACAGACAGACAGACGGACGGACAGACAGACAGACGGACGGACAGACGGACGGACCAAACGACGACTATAGGTGCTACGTATTTATATAATTACGAACGCACCTAAAAAGAGTAATATATCCAAATGGAGCGATATGACAGAGAGGTGTCACAGTAATTTTTTCCTCTTATTCGTTATTTTGCTGTGTTAATCTTATTATTTATAATATTTTTATATTGAAAGATTGTAAAGATTCAGTAAAATTCGAAATCCAAAGTGAATGCGCATGAAGTTATTTTTGTTAACGAAAAATTTAGAGGTGAATGGCCTTTTCTAAGAATGCGTTAACTTTCGATGAATGTGAATTAACGGGAAAGTACTTTAGTAAAATGCACGCAAACATCTGGACAGTACGGGTAAACAAGATAAATATCAGAATATTTTGAGAAAACATTGTAATTTATACTCTTTTAAGTCGTGATTGTCCCGAATAAATCCACGGTGAAAATTTGATTGAAATGATAAGAGTGGTACAAACAGTCTATTGAAATATGATGATAGTGAATGTTCTCAATAAAGTAAGATCTAATAAAAATTTATTAGCAACATTTGCATCGAGTTTTACCATAATCCATAGTACCTTCTTCTTTCTAATATGCGTGTTTTATTTTAATGCCTACGTAGTCAGGGAAAATTCTGCTTTACGTATTCTGCTTACTTTTATTACGTACGAATATTGTACACTTTTGGGCGCTATATTTAATTTATGGATGTGTCTTTTTGAAGAGTAAAATAATGCTTTTTACCCTCTTTTTATTTAACTTAACTTGGTTGATTAATGTAATCCATTTTTCATTTACTTCCTGATATTTTAGAATTATAAAAATTACGCTGCAAATTCCCAGCACACATTAAGAACACATTTGGAACACTTTGATTCAAAAAAGTGTTCCAGTTACCTTAATGTGTACTGATTGTGTTCCCTTAATGTGCTCCGAATATGCTCCAGTATAAAGGAAGTGTACCGAAAGTGTTCTGCTCAGGATATTTGTTAAATCTAAACTTGGGAACATGTTTGAGAACGGATTGGGAGCACATTTGGGCACACTTGTGAAATGTGCGCTAGAAAATGTGCTGAACAAAGGAAGTGTTCTCAGAAGTATTCTAAAAATTCTTCCAAAAAGTGCGGTTCAAAGTGTACTAGAAAAGGTGAGAAAATAAGTGTTCTAAAAAGTGTTCTGAAAAGTGTGTACAGATTTGCAATGTATATACACAGGTTTTTTACCGATGACAATACAACATTTTAATATTTTTAGATTTTAATTCTGAATTAACAAAATTAATTTTAAGGTTTTCTTTCGTTACCCGGGCGCCAGATGATAAATAGCAAAATATTCTTTCAAATAAACAATCTGGTTACTACTGTATACGAGTTACATCAATGGAATTAATTATATGCCAATCCTTGCATACGCTAAAAAAATATACCTTATGGAATATTGATATATTTTAAACATTAAATAGTAGAAAGTAAATAAAAGTAAAAAATGCGATATAAATATATATATATATAATTTTTTTTAATGCTTTTATTAAAAAAATAAATAACTAATTCCATTCATTTTTGCTTTTTCTTGCAGCTCTTCTTTCTGTTTGGTGCGAGGACCTTGGAAGGCAGCTGCTGCTCCGACACCAGAAAACTCGGGAGGGGGAACCCCCGGAGACTCCTGGGGCCCCACAGACCCCCGAGACACCCCCGACCACCGCCATCATGCACCAGAAACCTGTACCTCAAGGACCACAGACAAGGTAGGCAGAAGTATCCTATTCGATTTTTGAGATTTTCAATTTTCCATGTATTTTTCGTCTGCTACTGCAAAAAAAATTCCGTATACGGGTGTTTTTATGTGAAATTTCTGTGTTTTATTAAAAATTTTCTATTTTGAGTGAAAATTGAAAATTTCCTGAAATAAACGCGATTATTAAAAACGGAAATTTTCCTTCCAAGAAAGACAAACGGAAACGTTCCTTTCCAGTTGAGCGAAAACGGAAAACTTCTAGTTCAGTTTTCATCATAATGTTTAGGCCTATAACCAAGTCGTCGGATGTGCCTAGGTGATGTAATGAACAGAGGATCCATCCACTGTTGGAAAGTTCACGGGTTCGAATCCGAAGGAAGGCAAGGTGTTAAGAAGATTATGCCATCTCATAATACGCGTTGTCTTAGAAATATGCATCAGTACACATGATTATTATTTATATTAGATTGTTATTAATATATCGTATATATATTTTTTCTTTTGGTATTAAATTAAAAATGCAATAAGTATGACGTCACAACAGAGGGGAAAGTATTACTAGAGTGAGACGGAGACAAACCATAACATAGATGGAATAAAGAGTGACAGAAAAACACGAAATTTGTTTGACGTAATTAATGCATGACACTCAATCTAATACTCCTATAATACGAGTTTTAACTCAACCAATGCCGGACATAAAATATGCTCAATGAAAAAACTTTTTCGTCCATTTAATGGAATCGACGCTTTAGATCTTAATTTTATATTGCATGGTGCAACAAAACACACAACACTCGAGACCCTTTTGCTGTAAAATTACATTCCGTATTTGGTTGACGTTTCATTTTGATAAAAAGTAATGTCAAATCGCCTCAAACATCATGCGATTTAACACCGTTGGGAAATTCTATTTTGAGGCTATCACTAATACCCAAAAAACGGAAAACATATAAAAAGTCTAAATAGTTTTCATTTTATTCAAGTTTAATATCCTAAATGCTCTATTGGATAAGCTTACACTGCAAATAAAAAAAAAAAAAAAATGTTGATTTTATGGTATAATACTGGCAGTCCAGCTGCCAGTATTAACCGTCGTAAAAATAAACTTTTTTTTTTTTTTTTTTTTTTTTTTTGGTTAGTGTATACTTTGATTGAATTATTCAAAGTATTTGATGTTTTAATAATTGTAACTAACTGCTGAAAAATATAATCACAAATATTAATCTACTCAATAACTTATCTTGGAAAAATGTATATTGCAGTAAGAAAATTCATTTTTGTCTCGGAATTGGAATTTTGCATCTGCATTTTTGTTGTTCTGGAGTAGTGTTGCCAGGTTTCCCAATTTTCAGAGGTTTCAAGACCCGTTCCGCGGAACCTCTGCGTACGACACAAAAAGTCCCGATTTGTTCACGATGGACTAATTCTTTTAAAATTTTGCTCTTAGCAGGCTAATTGTTATAGTCTGCATCGACAATAACTTAACTCAAAATATAATAACTCAAAATAATCAACGATAATATAAATCAGAAATTTTCACAAAGATTGAATCGCTATAAATTTTATTAAGAAGTTTTCCTCATAAATTGTTGACTAAGATTTTTTTTTTTCTAATTTGACTAATTTGTGGCGAATATAAATAAAACTGGAACAATTCAGAACTGTAAAAAAAAAAAAAAAAAAATTCCGAATAAATTAACTCTTAACGCCATTTACGGAACTGTTTTGAAAGAAATATTGGACATTGTACTGTTTTGACAGAAATGCGGAAATGTTCCATTAAATTTAGGGAAAACTTTCTGCACTTTTATTCTTTATTGCACATTTGTATTCTTTAAATATCAATTACGGAAATTGTACTGTTTTTCAGAAAAAAACGACTATTCCGTAAAATTGTACGAAAAATTTCCTGTATTAGTGTTATTTATTGCAATATTAATTAACTAGCTGATCGACGCGACCGGTGTTGCCTGTGTCCGGTCTGGCTAATATAACCTTACCCATTACTTTAAATACATTATATAGCAGTATATATGTATATAGCAGTAGTTTAAATATGTATCGTATCGCGAAATCGATAATATAGCTGTATAAAAATAAACAATTAAAAACGCATTGGCAACAAAGAAAACTCTGGTAACTTCATTTGGTCGTGGGAATTTTTTTTTTCTTAAAGTTTTTAAAAATTCATATAACTTCAAATTATTATTATTTTTTTTTAATCGATTCCCGAAAGTCTGCTCCATACAGAGGTATAAAATAAAATTCGAAACCAAATTTCGAGACCTCTACGTGCAATAGAGCCATCGCGCAAACACAATATATACACATATACCCAAACATCTTTCTTTGATTAGTGTAGATAAGAGCCATGTATATATAGTAGTTCTAGTTTTGTATACTTTTAGAGTGGCATGTTCTAAATGTAATACTGTTTAAATTTCATTTATGTACGCTGATTATCCTGCAAATATTATTAATTAATTTAATCCACATAATAATATTGTTGAATTAAATATATGCTGTGTCTCTTAGGAATCGTTTAATTCCCACACATTTATTTATGACAGATTTTATTACTATTATTATTTGTAAGTTCCGAATTAGATGTTGTTGCGTCCCGCTTTTCTCATCTTCTAACCCCGCTATTTGCGACAGCGGACCCGCCAGCACTATTTTGGAGCGACAATTTATTTGCTTATAGAAGCTGTAACGCTTCTCTGCATTAATGTCCTTGACAATTGTCTGTCGCAGTTAACTAACACTGTGTACTACATCAATAAAGTATGTGTTCTTAACAGACAGTGTATTTAAGGGTCCAGTGGCTTGAACGTGAAATGCAAATCACACGAATCAGTCTCGCTATTTGCTTGGGTGATATCAAGCCTACGGGAAATTGAATGTTCCATGTCAAAATACGCTAATCGAAATATCAATATTCGTAAAACATTTTATTGTCGTTTTATCTCATGTTACGAAAGAATTTCTGAAAAAATTTGTTTCAATATTATAATTAATCCATTTAATCCGTTTGCCAGGACAAAATTTATTTTTAGGGTTTCGTTCCACTCTTTTCAAAAAGTACTATTTGCTTTATCTTATGACAGAAATTTGCGATTAAATAAGGTAAAGATTACTATTTGATAATAGTGGTACTCAAAATTAAAAAATAATACGAATCATTAATTGCTAAAAGGTGTTTAGAGAAAAGTCCATAAAAACAATAAAGACGTTTTAATAAACTATGTCTACATATTTTAGCTTTACCGAAGTTTTTATCAAGACAAATAAGAAAATTCTATTCTATTTGATAAATGTTTCGAACTTCGGTCAACCCGAAACATGTAGACAGTTTCTTTAAACTTTTTTTACCGTTTGTAATGTTTTTTATTTAACACATTTTAACAATTAATGAAGCATATTATCTCGGGTTTTTTATATATTTCCATACGAATCCTGTTTTCTGAATCTATGTCAGAATGTAAAAGAACCATCTAATTTTAGTTTTTGTTTCCTGCATAAAATCTAATTATATTAGATTTGGCGCTGTCTCGTGAACTTTCACTGCATCCCACTGGGCAAGTTTTCCTGCCATTCAAAAAACGACCAAACATTTAACTGTAAATGTCAAATATGTCCTCAGGTATTAATAATAAATGTCAAACAGAAGAGTTGTATGTTTAAAATGCAAAGTATCTCAAGAAATAATTCTCGGAACAAATGGATTAAGCAGAGAGGATATCGATGATATAGATAAACGACGTAGCCTGATGTTATTTGCTAGAAACAAAATTGATTTTTCACGGACGTGATTCTAATTTAAGGCAGCTCCCAAAAAAATATTTTTCCCTAACTCAAGGCACATTTACGAACTCATTTTTAAACGTAAAAGCGCATGGAATTGGCAGGCATGGCTATTGAAGTGATTTGTAATCGAACAGTGTTTTTCATTTTACGATAAATGAATTACATCTTGAGTTATAAATGATTTTTATCTCATGACATCAGTTTATTTTTTCTTTTCTCCGTACTGTCGTGTCCGTAAATTTGGTTCAAAACGCCAACTTTGATAGCATTTTCTGAAAAATATTCTACTTTTACCGAAAAAGAAAAAAAAAACATTCAATTACATATAATTTACAATATGAGCAATTGTCTATATTTCATGCTTTTGCGAGCAATGGTGAATTCAAAAACATGTCAGAAAGCAGACAGCAGTTTGTTATTTGAGAACAAACAAGCTTAAGGTAATCAAACGTCATCTTGTTTTTGTTTGTGTCTCTAAAAATATATGTGTGCCCCGAGATATTTTTATTCCTAATTATTTTGGATAAAAATATGGAAACCATACTTTTGCTCCCTACCGTGAATCTTATCTTTATCCTTAGGGAACCATATTTTAAATCCCCAATTTTATAAACCTTTTTATTATTTCGGAAAAGTTATGTCTGTATGTACCAAATCTTCTATGACATCATGAATTAAGATGCATTATACTGCGTATTTAGTGATGGTACAATTCATACATTTGAAGGAGAATTGTTTTGAAACTTATAAGCTACTAGGCTGTTTTGTCTAGAATGATCCATATTTTTATTCACAGAAATACATACAAGACATTGACAAATTACATTAATCTTCTTCTTGACAAGGACGGGATAGACACCAGGAAGTAGACATCACTGGAGACATACACACAATGACATCCATGCCTTACCAGAATTCGAACCCTAGACCTCACCGTGGCGGTCGCCTCCGCTACCAACCACGCTGACGGGCCCCGGCTTTAGTGACGGTACAGTCTGACAAAAAAAAACATCATCATTAGCCAATTTTATGGCGAAATAGGCACAAAGAAAATAGAAAATAGCCATTCGATTGGTTTTTCACATCATATTTGGCTTTTTCAGAAAATTTTATCTTAGGATAACAAACGAAAAATCGTTCAGTCAAGTGGTTTAAGAATTATATGCAAATGTAAAACTTTGAACTCCTAATTTTAAATTCATTTGTTTTAGTGGCAAAAAATATTTTAATGCGAATAGTTTTTTAAGCAAAACTCAAAAACTTTAGCTGAATGAAATAAAATTTAAAATTAGCATTACTTGAATCGCCTAAATATCGATTTCTGTTAAGAGTTTTATTGGTTACAATGCATATATTTTCAAATAATAATTTCATGATTTATATATTGTGAAATTAATATTAAAAAAAATATATGCATTGTATTCTATAAACGATGTAACAGAAATCGATTTCTAGAAGCTTCAAGTATGCGAATCTAAAATTGCATTTCATTTCGGAAACTCTTTCCATTGAAATCTGTTTTACAACTCCATAATCTCTAAACTACTTCACCGTATGTCTTTCTATTTAGTATCCGAAAGTAAAATTTTTCGAAAAAGTCAAATAGGTTGTCAAAAATGGGTGTTCGTATTGAAAATTTCAAAGTTTGATGCAATTTCTATGTAAAGACGACCCCTTTAAACTTTTTTTTTTTTTGACCGACTGCACTAATTAAGGCGTAATTATCAGCTTTTGGATCACTGTTTCTTAATTCAGATAAATTGAAATGATACTCAAATAACATCATTCATTAATTATAATAAGTACTTATATTAACTACAAAAAGATAAAATCTATTCCTCAGCTCCAACTGTGGACCGCGTGGAACCACTATTATTGAAAATAAATTTTCGCATTATTTAATCACAGAATTACTCAGGCGAAACAAAGCGAAAATCTGTGTTCAAAATTAGCGGTTCCACGCGTGCATAGTTGGATGGTAGCTTATAAATTTTGTATACAGTAATTTTAAAAATAGTTGAAATATTTACAATAGATAGCGCGTGTTGTCTCAGAATGTAAACATTCAAATTAACTTCAAAATCTAATTAAACTTTTTTTTTCGTTTTAATAGCTAAATAGAATACTAATAACATTGGCGCACCCACGGGGGGGGCTAAGGGGGCTGAAGCCCCCCCCCCCCCCAGACCCTGAAACTTAATAATGAAGTAACTATATAAAGCTTTCTATAAAATTATAAAAAGTTTTTTTTTTTTTTTTTTTTTTTTTTTTTAAGGTTTTTAGAAACTGTTTAAAACCTTTGTATCTCATTTCATCTTTTTTTCTCAAATCGTTTTCGACATACGTTAAGCGTAAAGACTTATAACGGTGCTCTTATTCTCTCAGTTCTGAGTACACATCCATCATCTATATTTTTAGCACGGTCAAGCGGATTCAAGTGCAAACGAAGGTGGTATTTCGTCTACGTTGTACATCTATGTAATGGACAATACGGCCCATTCAAGGTCGATAAACGATTGGCACTATCCATTTTGCAAAACCTTGAAGTGTGTGTAGGGGGGGGGGGGGGGCTGGAGAAATGGCAGCCCCACACTAAAATCTTTTTATTACTGTAGTACAAATGAGGTATAAACTAAAACATTGTTGGTACAAACGAGGTATAAACGATTGGCCCTATCCATTTTGTAAAACATTGAAGTGGGGGGGGGAGGGGCTGGAGAAATGGCAGCCCCACACTAAAACCTTTTTAATACTCTAGTACAAATGAGGTGTAAACGAAAATTTTGTTGGCACAAACGAGGTGCAAACGAAAAGATTGTTGCTACAAACGAGGTATAAACGATTGGCCCTATCCATTTTGTAATACATTGAAGTGTGTGTGTGGGGGGGGGGGGGGGGGGGTGGAGAAATGGCAGCCCCACACTAAAATCTTTTTATTACTCTAGTACAAATGAGGTGTAAACGAAAACATTGTTGGTACAAACGAGTATAAACGATTGGCCCTATCCATTTTGTAAAACACTGAAGTGGGGGGGAGGGGCTGGAGAAATGGCAGCCCCACACTAAAATCTTTTTATTACTCTAGTACAAATGGAGACGTACAAATGGAAAAGATTGTTGATACACACGGGGTATAACTGATTGGCACTATCCATTTTCTAAAACATTGAAGTGGGAGGGCTGGAGAAGCGGCAACCCTACACTAATAATCTTTTATTACTCTAGTACAAATGAGGTACGAACGAAAAGATTGTTGGTACAAACGAGGTATAAACGATTGGCACTATCCATTTTGTAAAACATTGAGTTGGCGAGCTGCCTTTTCTCCAGCCCCAACATTACCCTAGTACAAATGAAATGATTGTTGGTACAAACGAGGTATAAACGTTTGGCACTATCAGTTTTGTAAAACATTGAGGTGGGGGGGGGACTGGCCGTTTCCCCCCCCCCACACACACACACACACTAAAAACCTTTTATTACTCTAGTACAAATGAGATACAAACGAGGTATAAACGATTAGTAATATTTAAAAAAAAATCTGAGTGCTGGGGGGGGGGGGGGGGGGGGGGACTGGCGACATGCACCTCTATTTTATTAGTACTTCTGGTTATACACTTTTTTTTTTTAGTATCATTCGTATTAAAATATTTAACTCAACGTATAAAAAATAGCTATAGTTTTAAATTTTATATTTGGAGAATTTATATCATCAAAACTCGAGAAAATCATCTAAGATTAGAATAATTCACCAGCACTTCATCACTAAAATGGTAAGCATACATATTAATTTTTTTCTAAGGATAATTACACTAGTATATTCGTAAGCATAAAGTTTCAAATTTATTAATAGCCAAGAGAGGGCATATCCCGCGGTCTGCCCCACCCTCCTGTGCCGAAAAAGGTACTAATTTACTGAATCATGGACACAAACAAAAATAAAAAATGCTAAGACAAAATTGCAATGAATCGGTGAAGAATTCCGTTTTATACAGGTTTTTGCTTTAGCAGGTAAACTTTCAAGGTGTTTCTTTTGCTGAGACCATGGGATGTTTGCGATCAAGACAGTATTACGTTATAGACAAGTTTCATTTACACAAGTTAAACAGTATGGGTTATTTACACAAGTTTTACGTATACATTTTAACCAGTGTAAATGAAACCTGTCTTTAACGGAATATTATCTTAATCGCAAACATTCCATGGTCCCATCGAAAGGAACACCTTTACAGTTTACCAGCTAAGACGAAAACCTGTCTAAAGAGGAATTTCTCACCGATTTATTGCAATTCCATCTTAGCATTTTTTACTGTTTTTGTATCCATTGTATCCAAGCCAAAGAAGACTCCATATTATAAAATTGACCTGTTTTCCTATTCACAATAGATGTAAATTGTCATGTTAACGGTTTTAGCTCACGGGCTATCAAAGCCTGGAGAGCGAATGGCCGCCGGTTCTGTATGTACGTAACGCGATAACTCTTGATAGAACTAACCGCTTTGCTTCAAATTTTGTTTATAGGTTCATTGTGATAAAGCGCTTCCCTGATTAGTTTTGGGGGTTCATTAGTTAATTATAAGGAGGTACGGGGGATGATCCCCCTGTTAATATATTGTCAAATTCTTTGAAATAAGATTATAATATACAATTAGTGTGAATAGCCTGTGAGCTCAATGCCCTCAGTTTAACTGGGCAGTTTTCTCTTTATTTATTAGCTCACAAGTGATCAAAGCCTGAGAGCTAATGTGCCCACAGCCCCATAAGTAGATAACATTTTCTGTCATTCATATCAAAGTTCTATTTATAGTAACAAACTAACTATTTTATTATAAAATTATATCCCTCTGTTTTCTTCTGTTCATTTATGATAAATAATATACGTTTTAGCATATGTTCAAATTCAAGCGATATCGAATTATACTGATGATAAAGCAGAGACTCACAAGAGCAATCATCGTAATTTCATTACGTTGCTGCACTGTAACGAATAGCGTACTATTACATTACATAAAATATTATATTACAGAATATGTCAGCTTTATATCGTAAAATAAAGCATTTTTGTAACCTTTTTCAGTAATCGTAAAGTATAAAGAAAAAATCTGCACACATCCATAAATAATTAACAAATTTTGTATCACTGATGGATATCAGAAGTGATTATAGTAAATTTCAGCTACTGTTGCAGCGCGCAAATGCAGATGGTCACTTGATCACTTGGTCACTTGATGGTCACTTGATTGAATGTCATGCAAATGCATTAGAGGTCTGCACAGGCCAGAATTTCGAGGCCAGGCCCGAACGAAATCTATCTTTTCCGTTGTAAAAGTTAAAAGTTTGGCCCGGCAAGTACAAAAATCAAAGAAAACAGGCCCAACCCGGCCAGTGACAAAATCAGTTAAATCATGGCCTATCCAGTCCTCTCAATTTGTATTAAAAAAATTCCGATTTTACTCAACATAAAATTAAGATTCTTTTAAAGAATATTGCATGCATATTTTTGGAGAAATTTTACAATATATTTTAACTTATTGTATGTTTACAAGACAGAAAAAAAACAGAATAGCAACATTAATGGTTACTCAGATTTTTCAGCCTTCAAATAAAGATTCAATCTAAGAATTAATGTAGTTTAGAATAAAAGAGAAAAAGAGGGTTAAACAATCATAACTTTTAGGCTGTATAAAAAAGTAGATTTTTGAAAATATTTCTTCATTATTTATTAAGGCTCTTCTCAAATCGAATGGCGCTACTTTCTGACACATTTATGAAATCAATTTTCTTCAGGAATGCATGAAATTGACAGGTGTTCTTATTCAGAAACTATGTAATCGAATAGTGTTTTTCTTTTTCTGATAAATGCAAAAAATCTTTCAGAAAATACTATCAGAATTGGCGTTTTGAATGAAATTTCCTGACGCGATAGCACGGTAAAGAAGAAAAACCTATCGTCACAAGAAAGGAATACTTATATCTCAATAGGTTATTTATTTATCAAAAAATGGAAAACAGTACTCGTTTCCAAATCGCTTCAAAAGTCATACCTGCCAATTTTATGCCTTTACAGTTAAAAATAAATGTCAAAAAATGTTTCGGAGAGTTTTATGTTGTTAAACTGGGAATTTGAGAATCACTTAAGGCCTATTTTCACTGAATCCGTTAACAGCAATTTATTATTTCTATTACTATTTTGACAAAACAAACTGTTTGGGCACAATTAAGTCCAGTTCCGACAAGGCTCGACTGTATATAAAAGAATTTAAGCCTGATCTCGGCTCGGCCCGAGTCTGCTAAAACAATAAAACTTGGACTCAGACAAGATGTAAACATCCGACGTCGATCTCTATGCTTGACATGTTATATTACTCTATTGATGATGTTGCTAAACTAGCGTCACTTCATGAAGCAGATTTATACTTATTCTCGCGAACGTTATCATCACATTTTACAAGGCTTCGTTTAAATTTTTATATCGGGCCGGTTAAACGTAAAATTAATTTTTAAATTGGTAGTGACAGTGACAGTGATGAACTGATTTTTATTCAAAGACGAAAAAAAAGAGTGTTAAACGTATATCTTTCAAATATTCTGATTCTGACGATGCATGAAAACAAAAGTTTCAACAAGTAAAAATCTACAAGTCATCACGGGTCCGAGGCCCGTACCCGGCCCCATTAAATTTTTTTGTTAGCCCGTTTATTTTGTCAGTCGGCCCGATACGGCCTATCAAAAATCTTCTAATTCTGGCAGCCCGGCCTATTTTAAAGTTTACCTTCATTTTGCCGGATACGGGCCGAGCCGGGCCTGTGCAGACCTCTAAAATGCATTAGCCCCCCCCAAAGCGAAATCCTGGGTGCGCCACTGACTAATAATAATATTAATAACAACAAAAAGACCTTTGAGGCAGTTTTACACGTTTGTTTGAACATTTCCACAGTTTAAGATAGCGCTGTGCCATCTCTTGACGGACATTTGAACTAGTTTTTAAATTACTGTACATAATTTATAGTTTGCCTGATAAACATATAACTGATTTCATCTTTATATTTATTATATTTAATGAATTATCGAATTTTATAGTTATAGTTTCCTTTTTATGAAATACCCCAGGGCCTGATTATCCTTGGATAAGGCTCTGGAGCAAAGATCCAGTACGGAACCCCTATAACATGTTTTTAGCCACAATTTTGACTCGTTAAAAGAAAAAATATCTGCATTTTGGCTTTGGGTACCCCTTTTAGAGTTGAAACGGGGGAGGGGGTCAACTGCCCCGTTTGCCCTTGCGATAATCAGGTCCTGAAACACCCTGTTTGTAATTGTATGTATATTTATAGCTTCCTAAAATTGAAATTAAATTAATTTTTTTATCACATGGGGTTTTTAACTTTAAGAAAGATACTTTGTTAGTTCAATCTAAAAAATTTTATGTAGAATGATTTTTTTTTTTTCAGAAGGTTTATTTGATCAACGATAGAAACACATTATTTTTAAAAGTAAGCTATTTCTTCATGAAAATTTGTTGAATTCGTTTACCTGTCCACTTAAATCGTAAGGTAAATATTTGAGGAATAAAAATCAATAAAAGAATATTCCTAACTAGAGAAAACCGGAAGCGGGCAATTCAAATTAAAAGATACACATGAATTAAAAAAAAATTATCTCCGTTAAAACGCCAAAATAAGTTACATATATACCTTGCGGGATACTTTTAAATCATAACTATATTACAATGAAAATAATATTCAAGAACCGATCTTTTAGCGATAGAATTTTTCCATCCTGCTGGTTATATTAACGTGAAAAATAAAAATCTCTCTATTTATTTAACTCTCTGAGAAGAGCTTTATCAATTTCCTCTCTATTTATCTTACTCAGTAAAAATACAGTTTAATGAAATCTCTTTTAAATTTTGATGTGTTTAAAGTTTGCTTTAAAGGTAAAAAAGTAAAAAATCGTCAAATGTCGCGCCTAGAATGTTCGTAAGCCAGTAGTAGTAACAACTCCACAGTTAATTAAAGAGTCCGTGTTTTCCAAAATACTGCATTTTATCCACACGCTAAGGCATGCCTTCTTTATATTCTTATTTACTTTCGTTGGTACTTCAGCCGCCACCAACCTTGCCTAATGAGCGTTTCGAAATGCCATGTTTATTCAGGTTTGCCTTCACAGGCGTTTTTTCTTTCACTTACGTCTTGCACAAGAATATTGCGCTTTTACTTACTTGTCGCTTTGTTTCCAATAATGGAGAATGTATGTTGATCATCTAATAATAAAGTTTTATTTATTTTTCACACTTGCAACTGCGCGCGCAACTTGGTGAATAGATAAACGCAAAGCATTAATTAGTCCATGACTGATGGAAGAATGCGAGGTTCCAGGTAGAGTTCGATATTTCAACTTAAAATCAGACCTGAACCCAACAAACTTCAACCCGAACCCGAAATATTAAACTCTGAACAAGAAGCGAAAGGAAATGTATATCCAAATTTTAATACAATTATGGAAAAGTAGTCTACAATTATATCTTGAACTAGCTGACCCGCCCGGCGTTGCTCGGGCCCGTGAAAAAAAAATTAAACAAACCTAAAGTTTGTATGATTTTATATCTTTAACCCGATATTGTATGAAATTATTTATTTAAAAGTTCTACGCACGCGACGTAAAATCCTATATTTCCACCTTCCACCGACAGGGGGCTTGATATAAACGAACCTCTGACACGTGTTCCCGCTGCCTGCTGCACCGTATAGTAGTCGTGCTGCGCACGCGTTACAGAATTTTTAGATCCACCTTCCGCCGCCAGGGGGCGTACTTTGTTCCAAACAAACCACCTTCCGAACGAAATTCCGACAGGTGTCCCCTCAGCCTCCGTCACCGCATAGCAGGCGTGCTGCGCACGCGCTGCAATATCCTTTAGTTCCACCTTCAACAGCCAGGGGCGCAATTTGTTCTATACGAACACCCGACACAGGTACCGTTGTATCAAGAGAGTTGAATGAACCAATTCCCTTGGAAATCGGGCCCATAGAACTCGAGAAAATAGTGCGCCCCCTGGCGGTGGAAGGTGGAACTAAAATTTGTAACCGATCGAAAACCAAGTCGAATCATCCAAACGCCGTTGTGATCGGGTCCATAGAACCCGAGATAAGAATGCACAGTAGAGAAAACAACCTTGTAGGATTGAACACCAGGGGGCGCTTGGGCAAGTGCTCAACAACAAACCACTTATTTTGATTTTGGTATGCATCAAGTAAATACGGGTTGTGTATTTTTATTAGGAACATAAATTTAATTTTTACGAAAATCATTATTTGAAATTTCTGGTATTCTCTATATATAACATTTATAAAACGTCACGAGGAAGTTAAAAAAGTCAAATTTCTTAAATAGAATTTGTTTTATGTAAATTAGAGCAATACAATTGTCTTTATTAATAATAGTTCTCGATTAATGAAAAACCCGCCGCCAGGGGGCGTGCAGTGAAGTACAATAAATGCGATATTAAATAAAAAGGCGTTAACTCCCCCCTCCCCATACCCGCAAATATAACGAATAATTTGTTCAAAAAAACCCCTTCCCCTATATCAGCGGTTCCCAACCTAGTACGTGATAGAATAGTTGGGAGTACGTGAAAATTACATCAATAATGACGGATAACGCAAAATAGATAACTTAAAATGAAACCAGAAAAATAAAACTAAACTTTTCCTTTACAAAGAGACACTTGTGCAAAAGTAAAATGGGATGTTCGCATAAAATGTAGGTAAATTTTCTGAACTTAGTAATTGGTTGATCATTTGTTGCCTTTATCTCCACTCACTTCTAATAAAATCTTGTGATGTCGCATGTGTCCCTCCTTTTCTCCCCCCGCCCCAGTAATACTGGAAATGTCTAAGATCGAACATGAAACGTATCAGGGCTTCAGGTTTCTACGATTTTATTTAAAATCCATTTGAAAGCGGGTCATCATTTTTGTGTCGACTGATCAACATTAGCATACACTGCATTGGTTTGTGTCTTTGTGAGAGCTTAATTTGAAATCTTTAGCTAATATTTAGTGTTTTAAGTGACTTTATGTTGATATTGTGTTGTAGTTTAAAATTGATAAGTGGTTGAAAATTGGAATTCTGAAGACAACTGCATCTCACATAGGTAACTAGCATAAGAACATTACTAATGAACGGAGACAAAAAATATTTGGGATAGGTTTATCTGAGAAGGGGTACGCATACATGAAAAGTCTAAGCAAGGGGTACGTCAGAGAAAAAGGTTGGGAACTGCTGCCCTATATTAACGCAATCATTAAAAAGAATTATTTTTTTTTCTCTGATAATTCGAATATAACGAAGACACTATGCTAAAATAGCCGGCAGATGACACCCCTTCCCGACCTCAATTTCAAATCTATATCTTAATTAGTTACCTAAATTTTTGTTCATTAGTAAAAATTGGCAATTATTTCCTTTCATTTTCGCAAACTAAATGGAGGGATCGGCCAGAGAAACAGATCTCTTTGTAGTTCAGTTTTTAATGAAAGCGGATCCCTGTGCGGTGCACTTACTCTGATTTTTTGGACTGTCGACGCCAGATTTTTGCAGTTTTTTGCAAAAATTAAGAAAAATTACCGGCCGAATTTTACAAAAATTGGACTGTCGTATGCAGAACATTTTTCTACATACGCTCTGAAAGTTTCAAATCGATATCTTAATTAGTTTTCTTAAAATTAGCTAATTAGTAAATTAATTTCAAAGTCTTTCAATTCCGCTTGCAAATCGAGAACAATGGTTCTTTTCCTTAGCCATTTTGATAAAGAGATATTGATATTTTGATAAAAGATGGCATTTTCGATGCTATAATTAATGAGTTTTAAATAATATTTCGGCTAATTTTAAAAATATTAAAATTCTGAGACTCAGGTACATTAGGAGAGACCTTGGATTATCCTCATTTAAATTTTCAGACTTCTAGGTACGCGAGATTTTGCTAGCCATCGCAGACAGACAAACAGACACACAGAGCGATATAGTCTTTTATTAGTATAAAGATATCAATTTTATCTTTTATTTATTTATTTTTTTTTTGTATAAAAATTAACACATATACACTCATTAATATTCAAATATATAGTTTTTTTTCCATTTCCAAAATATTCAGGACTTTCTTTTAAAAAATCGCGTCAACCCAAAGCTAACCTGAAAGAGTCAAAACCTAACCTGAAACCGACCCGAACCTGAAACATTTAAAATCAGATTACCCGACCGGAAGCAAGAGTCTAGTTCCAAAGTAGCTTTAGAAGGTAAAAATGAAGAATATGCTAAGAAATATTTAGTGTCTTGCCATTTTCCGATTTTGCAAAATCATTTTTCGTGTGCACCATGCTGTTTTCTAAATTCTTCAGATGAGTAAACATTGTATAAAGTTAGAAATAGAGTAAAATTTTAAAAGAACGTGGAGTCAAAATAAGTGAAATATATATGTTCCTCAATCTTTTATGGTTCTCCCGAAATTAAACTTCCTACTTTCATTATAAGGATACTTGCAACATAAGGATAATCAGAAAAATGAGTGTTAGATAATAGGTAATGCTATTCATTGTTATCATATTGCATTACTCAACAAAATGTTTTTTTAATATTGTTCCATACGCCAATTTACAAGTACTAATAATGAATAATGCGAGCCGCCAATGACCTGGATCATACTGATTCGGAAAACTTGACGAAGAAATATGATATGATGTAAAACTAGAAAATTTAGCGCCAGTCTGGGAAATTTCAGAATGGTGTTTTGTGTGATATATATTTGACAAACCATTCCAAATCTGCACGAATGACTCTTGAGATCGTCAGAAATTCAGATTTAATCGCTGGTGAACTTGACCCACTGGTAATAAATATTAATGTTGTCCTATACAAATTTTGCCTGACTTATACTTTTAAGACTCAAAATACACACACACACACACACAAAAGAAATTAGATTTGTTTCGCCCTCTTGATGCATTCCACTTAAATGAATTCTAAAAATTCATCATAGTTAATGCTTCATACATATTTTTCTTCCTTTTATTCATTAAGACTCTAAGAATAATACTTTTGTAAATTTTGGTAGCATTCTTATTTTGTCACTGTAGAAGTATAAAGCATATGATTTTTCTTTTCAAAAAAGCAGGAACATTTTATATCGTCTACACATATAATATTAAAATTAAAAATTAAAAGTAAGAACCTAATCATGCATTTATCCATGAAACACCCGTAAAATTAAACTGAATGAAATTGTGTTTACGTTGATGTGTATTCTTTTTAAATGAAACAGATATATATTTTTTTTCGACTTTGGATGGGAAAACAACAGTTCTCTGGCGGTAATAAATAAATAAATAAAATTAAAAAAAATAAAGAGTTGAGAAAAAGGAAGAAAACAAACAAAAATGTGAAGTGAAGAGCGTCTGATTACCTTCTTAACCTAGCCTTGGACTCATAATGGTAAGGCCATATCTCCCCTCTCTCTCTCTCTCTCTCTCTCTCTCTCTCTCTCTCTCTCTCTCTCTCTCTCTCTCTCTCTCTCTCTCTCTCTTTTTTTTTTCTTTTGAACAGTTATTACTTCAACCCGTTTAAATTGAAATAAGAATTTCCATTGGCAAAATGAAACTTTCGGTGTATTTTTTTTTTTTTTTTTTTTTTTTTTTTTTTTAAGATTGATTTTTTTTAGAAATACACCTATTGCAATTACTTCGTTTATATATCTATATATGATACAAAACTTGTTATTACTATAACGTCCGAAATACTTTACCAATCCGAATTTAATTGGGACAGTGTATTGATCTTTGAAATATTTTGAATGCGTTCGTTAATCAAGTATTTTGCTCTTATAATTCATTTACAGGGACATACAAAAGAATTCAGTTACGTTATGGTCTATGGGAAAAAAAATGTTTGCGGTGCATTATAACGATGTTACATTATACAAGTCTTTCCGGCAAAGAGCCGGTTGTTTTCTTTTACCTTTTTTAGGGTAAAATATCTTGGATGGTTGAGTTAATTAAGAAGATTTGGTAATGCGTACCGACATAACGGCCTTTTGAAAATCCGAAATACTGTGTGTGAATACTGTAACAGATGACAGAATCATTTTCCTTAATAATCCATTTTAAATCAATTTTAAGTACGATATATCTTTTACATCCATTTAAAAATAATTCATAAGAGAGTTAAATATTATCATACGTCTGAGTTGTATCGAACACTGCTTAGAATTGGTGTTAGTTTTTCTTCTTATTCGTAAGCTTATCATACCTGGCATTTCTCTCGATATCAAATTAAATCATGCCCTTCTTTCACTCTCTCTATCAGAATTATCTGCTATCACTTATGTAGATGTATATATACCTGACGCTTGTACTCTCTTTGCGTGATATGCGGATGGTCGAGCCGTTTTGTCTAAAAAGACCTCATTTGCTAGCAGCTGAACACATATTTATCTTAGCGACAATGCGTCAAACGACGTACAGAAAATAACAATAATCGCTGCAGCTTTTTCCCGTCTATTTTTTTTTTCCCTTGTCGATATATTTTATCTAATTTACAAGGTTATAATAAAAATACTATATTTAAGTAAAACGGCTTTAAAGCTTTTTAGTGTTCATGCTTTTTACGACTCACCTATCTGTACTAATATTATAAAGAAGTAATGTTTGTTTGTTTGTACACTGCAAAAAAAAAGTGTTGATTTTACAGTATATGGCACCCCGGTTGCCAGTATTATACCGTAAAATTAACAGTAATAAACAGTAAAATAAGCAGCGTAAAGTCAACACTTTTTTTTTTTTTTTTTTTTTTGCAGTATAAGGGGTAATCTAACTGCCGAACCGATTTCAAAAATAATGGTGGCAAAATGCTGGTGACCATCTCTGCTCCAACGTTAGGCTATGTTTTATGTACAACAACCCCCAGGGGGGGGGGGGGGGAGGGGTCAAAGAGCAAAAAATTTTCTAAAATTGCGATTTCTGTGATATTGTTGGGGCTAAGAAATGTGGAATTTTGTGTGGTGGTTACTTTTAAGATGTAAATACTTGTTATGAATGGTTTATAAAAAGTTCGAAATTTAAAAGAGTGAAAAGAGCTGAAAACCTTCTAAAACATTCTAAATAACGATTTGTTTGGAACATGTTAAGGCTAGAAACTTTAAATTTGGCATGACTGTATACTTTAGAGACGTAAATGCTCGCCCAAAACAGTTTTTTTTAATTCGAAAATTAAAAGGGTGCAGGAGCTAAAAGAGATCTAAAATTGCGATTTATGTGATAAATTTAATATGTCAGTTATTTTTAGACGTAAATGCTCGCACAGAACAGCTTTTACAAAATTCAAAATTTAAAAACAAAAAACGTTCTAAAATCGCGGATTTTTGTGATGCTTCTAGAGCTAGAAACTTGAAATTTGGCATGGTGGTTATTTTCAAGATGTAAGTGCTCGCTAAAAACGGTTTGTAAAAAAATCGAAATTTAAAAGGGTGCACTGAGGGGAAAACTGTCTAAAAACATTCTAAACTATGATTATCTCTAAAATTGTTACGGATAGAAACCTGAAATTTGACATAGCTGTTACTTTAGAGACATAAATGAACCCACAGGACACTTAAAAAAAAAAATTGAAATTTAAAAAGTGTACAGGAGCAAATAACGTTCTAAAATTGTGATTTCTGTGATAAAGTTTATATAGAAGCTTGAAAAACTAGAAGCAAGGAATTTGACATGGTGGTTACTTTTAAAATGTAAATGCGGTTAAGAACGGTTTCTAAAAAATTCGAAATTTCAAATGAAAAATGAAATGAGCGGAAAACTTTCAAAATACATTCTAAATTACGATTTATTTGGACTTAATTTTAGTTTTTCTCATTAATTTAAGTCTCGTGTTCGCTTAATGTAGCATAAGAATAAAGTGTACTCAAAATGTGGCTTAATTAGTAATTTTTGAACTATCCCTAGCAGTATAATTTCCTGTAATAAAAATAGGCGCACAAATACCATTTGGCATATTTCAATAACTACGAGTGCAAAGCCGCGGGTTTTGCTGGTATATTACATTTCGTTTAACTGGGAAAAGTCGGTTCCAGCATTATTTATATCCCGATAAAGTATCTGTCCTAACTTTTTTTTAAAGTTAAAATATATATATATATGCATTGGTGATTAAACTAAGAAAAATACCTATATCATATCACCAATAAGTGAAAGTATAATGAATTTTACTTTTGTTTTTCTTTTTTGAGAGATTCGATAGAATTTTTTTCATAATCAACATTTCGGTGTTTTGGAAGGCAAATTTTATTAGAGAAAAGTACAATATCTAAAGCTAATTCTTTTATTATTATTATTATTATTATTATTATTATTCCATACCTTATATTTATTTATTTATTTATTTTATTCCCATACCATTTTTCTTCAAAAACGTTTCTCACAGAAAGTTATTTTTTATACTTCTTTTACATGTAAATTCTTCTCAGATTCTTTCAAAATAAAATCGGCATAAGTATATCGTGATGGCATCAAACACCCATCAATTTTTTTCTGAATAGAAAATCGAACTATTTTATCAATAACTCCATCTATGTCCGTCATTTTTTTTTTTTTTTAACTTTTAACTTTTGAATTTTTTTTTTCAATGTAATTTTTGATAGAAAATTTGGAAAACAATTTCAGTTATTTGTCCCGTCTAAGCGGTGTGCAGATCCATTTATTCGACGAAAAAAAAAATTGCTTTGCCGGGTTTGTTTGGTTCTTGAAATTTGAGTGGTGTCCCAATCTGCCTCTGTATAAAAAATCATCTGTCCCAATTTCAAAAAGTGGAACTAGAAATATGCATTGGTAATTAAATTAAAAGAAAGTGTTCGTATCACTAATAAGTAAAATTATAATGAATTTTACCTTTGTCTTTTTGGGGGGGAGATTCGGTGGAATTTTTTTAACCCTCTGACTGACAAGCCCGTGTTAATACGTTCACTAAGCTCCAGGTTTCACTGCAATACAAGCAATTTTAAAATTTATATAATTCGACAAATATAATGCAGTTTTAATATATTGAGTTATGATTGATAGATTCAAGGTTTACATTCATATATATAATTCAGTTTTTTTATGTAATTTTGGAATAAACACCTTTTTTTACCATTTAAAATAAAATGCAGAGAAAACAACATTACAATTTAGCCCTTTTGCTGGACTGTCAGAGGGTTAATAAACCAACATCCCAGTGCTTCGAAAATCAAATTTTATTAGAGTAAAGTAAAATATATGTAGCTAATTCTTTTATTATTATTATTATTATTGCATATCTTCTTTTTTTATTATTTCCATACCATTTTCCTGCAAAAACCTTTCTCATTTCTTCGCCGATTCTTTCAAAATAAAATCGGCATAAGTATATCGCGATGGCATCAAACACCCATCGATTTTTTCTGAATAAAGAATCAAACTATTTTATCAATAAATCCATCTATGTCCGTCCTTTTTTTTAAATTAATTAATTAATTTATTTATTTATTTTTCAATGTAATATTTGATAGAAAATTTGGCTTTGCCGGATTTGTTTGGTTCTTGAAATTTAAGTAGAGTTCAAATCTAAATTTCTCTGCTTACATATTCTTTCGTAAGAGAATAAAAAATATCTGCGCCTAATCAATGGTATCATTGTTAACATACCTTTACGTGACACTGCCACAGGATGTAAAAGTATAGTGTACCATGTACCGTGCCATTAAAATCGCGATATCTGACGTAGAATGAATATTTTTGAAAATGAATAGTTAACCCCTTCGCGACGAGCGTCCTTTACAAAATTTTTAATCTTTTACCACCGGTTTTTCAATCCAGAAATTTTCGCTTATTTGAATCGCAGAAATGCTATGATTAAATAAGGCAAAGCTTACAATAAAAAATAACTGATGGGAATAATCGAGAGTTCTGAACATCTTATGCGTCACGTATACGTGCCGCTCGTCCCCAAGGGGTTAAGGAGACTGTACCTCATTTTCTGCAAACTATCATACAAAAATCCATTTATTTTTCTTCTTAAGAAATGATACAAAGCTTATTTGGAAATCCATATACTGAATTTCAGATGTCGTATTCTGTGATCTTTGCGGTTTTTTTTTTTTTTTTTTTTTTTTTTAAATATTTTACACAGATAACACTTGCAACATTTAAAATGACTAACAGATTTCTCTTTCGTATTAAAGTTTCTTTTTTATCACAATCTGTATCTGTTCAGCTGCTTAGCAGCTATTAATGTTCTGTCCATGGACAAGACTTAGTTTCTTGTGGCAGTAGTTATTTATCAAATAAAACTATAAAGAAACATGATTGTTCTTTAGAATTGAATGTGAGATCAGCTTTACAATGCACTGAATAAAAAATGCATAACGAAAAAAAAAGGTGTTATTTTTTAACATCAATTAATGTTTAACTGTTTTACACCTTTATAGATCCTATAACTAGTACAAACCAGGACTGTGAAAGTCCACGGACAATATTTGTCAATCTCTGTGGAAACATTATTTTTATGAAATATTTTTATTATTATATATTTAATTATTCACACGTATTGCATAGCTATACCACACTATATTTCTGTTAGAACGTATTTTCAATTACAATTATTTTTAAAAGAAATATTCTATAACATCGTTTTGTACATAAATAACTAAAAACTACACAAATGTTCTAAAAATGTATATATCATTGTATAAAAAACTTTACTGGAGGTGCTTAAAAGATTATACTTTATATACAAAACTGTATTTTCATATAAAACCGGGCGCTTTCGAGCAAACATTTGTTCATCATCAGGGTTACAAACTAACACAAATACACAATGACAAAATCCAGCAAAATACATCGTTTAAACCAGCCATACTCAACCTGCGGCCCGCGGGCCGCATGTGGCCCGGCGACCTTTTATGTGCGGCCCGAGACATATAATCATTAATGGGTTCATTATTTGGTTCAGTTCATAATCATTAGTTCATTAATCCTTAAATATAAATTTAATTGAATAGTAAGTATTTAAGACATCCAGTATTGTTTCATTTTTTTTTCTTTTTATGGGAAGACAAAATACGTATCTCCTTTTATATATAATTAATTTAAAATTATATTAAAACATCTTAAATGACATTTTCTTAGTCAGAAGTTCTTTTTACAGGTAGTCAGTCCTATTTGAGCTACAGTGATGTAAACATATCTTAATCTTCAACACAAATCAAACATTATTCCAAATTAATTAAATTTGCACCATATATTTCTAAAACTTATAAAAATTAAAAAAAAAATGCATTGGACAAAAGATTAAAAAAATTATTAGAGAAAATCTCCTTTCATTATTTTCATTAGAATTTTTAAATTCTGCATTGTTAATATATTTTATACTTATTTTATAGCTAATATTTCTTTTTAAAATTGAACATTTGTCGCGGAATAAAATAGAACCGAATATTTTACATCACTATTTCCAAAGAAACAAACTTTGCTGCATATTTCTACAACATTTGCAATAAAAATCTACCTCAAGTTTATTGTTTGGAAATTCTTTGGTTTATTGTTAAAATTCTTTTGTAATATTCAAAACGTTCACTCCTACTGATAATATTAACTTTGTTATATTGCTTTATCATACTACTTATGTTATCTTACTATTTTAATTACTCATTTTTTTTTTACCCTTTTATAACTGTGTTGTGGCCCGCCTAACATCGCAAATATATGTTTGTGGCCCGCGCGAAAAAAAGGTTGAGTATGGCTGGTTTAAACGGCTGGAGAATGGAACAAACCAACAGGAAGGTGAAGTGAGGTATGTGATAATCACTTTTCGTCTTCATCAAATCTTAAGAGTCTATACCATAATTTGGGAATATTGTAGGATAATGAATAATTGCATGTTTTATCTTTTCTACATAAAATTTCTATGGATTCATTAATTATTGATTCATAATAGGTTGACGTATGTTTAATTATTTTAGCTTGATCAAAATGTATTTTGATTGAGTCCTTGATTTAGTTTTTTTTTTTTTTTTTTTTTTTTTTTTTTGCAACATCGTTTTGCACGTTTCCAAGAGATTCAAACCCATCTATTTCCAGGTATTTTTCAAATGATTTCTTAAATTTGTCTGTCTAAAAGTTTATTATTTAAAACAACACAAATGTCACAAAACTCATATGCATCATTTAATAAAACTTTACTTAAGGTGTTTTTCAAACATACATAACTGTATTTCACAATGATAAAAACCTAGCGCTTTCGAACAACCTTAGCTCGTCATCAGGGTTATATATGTATGTCTGCGTGTTAGTTTTATAACCCTGATGACGAGCTAAGGTTGTTCGAAAGCGCTAGGTTTTTATCATTGTGAAATACAGTTATGTATGTTTGAAAAACACCTTAAGTAAAGTTTTATTAAATGATGCATATGTGTTTTGTGACATTTGTGTTGTTTTAAATAATAATTGTAGTACAAAGGTGAATATTGGTTCAAATGAGTGTTGTTTTTTCATAGCTGAAGTTTATTTTGTCTAAAATTTTTTTTATCAAAAAATCTTCCATCTACATTCCGATTCCATGTAATACATGCAGGCCAACAAAATGCGACTAAACTCTCTGTGATCAAGGTGTCCACGGTTCACTGCAAGAACACGCCGTTTATTCTTGAAAAAGGGGAAAAAGAACAAGTTGGGTAATCTTTTTCCTACAGATCACTGCTTTTCGGAAGGCGGTAGTCATTGCCGGAAACAATGAGTTCGAGAATTTTCTTTCCTCTCAAAAATATTTCTTTCTTGCGGCGCCGAATTTTCCGAATAAGTCCCGAACTCTCCGAAGTTATTCAATAATTCTGTTAACTTTCTCTGAACTGCAACAAACTGTGCAGTTAAAACAATTTAACCCTTCCTTGGCACATCTCATTTTTCGACCATCCTTTGCACACCGAGTCAAATTTGACCCGAGCTAATTTTCATCAAGCTATACCTCCGACAGCTTACGCCAAATGTTTAGATTTTATTATAGTTTATATATATATATATATATATATATATATATATATATATATGGTGTCCCAGCTAAGATGTTACAAACTTCGAGGGGATGTAGGGTACACCTAGACGACTCGGAATCAAATAGGAATGCCGGGTAGGAAATGCCTTCCTGCCCCAGTAAGGGGATCATTTTAAGAATTATTTCACAAAAAGGTTCGTAAAAATGGTGAAATGATTGACTGACACCAGAATTTACAAATGAACTTCTTCGAAATTAAAAACTTGTATTTTTAAGTATTCACTACAAAAGCAAAATTTTATTAAAATATTCCTGGTGTCGTTCGTAAGTTTGGAATTAAAATTAGGTTGTCTCGCCGTGAGAACACTTTGCTTGAAAGGTATAACACTCTCTCTCGAGAAACTTTGCGCCGAGAACACTGCCCGTCTTATCCGCTGGCACCACTCTTGCACCACCAGGGCCCAGTGTAGACAGTAGGCTACTTATTTTTAATTCAAATTTCTTGATTGGCACCATTTTTTTTTATGATAAAATTCGCCTTATTTAAAGACATATTAATCCAGGCGAAAATGAGGGAAATTTTTTATCATTTCAAAAAAGTGGTGCCAATAAAGAAATCTCAATTAAAATAATTAGCCCACTGGCAACAGTGCCAGGGTCAACGATCATCTTTGTGTGTCCAGCCTTTTCATTGCTTCTACTGGATCAGGAAGGCGTTTCCGACGCGGCATTCCTATGTGATTCCGAGTCGTCTAGGTGTGCCCAACCTCTCCTCGAAGCTTGTAACATCTTAGCTGGGACACCATGTATATATGCACACTGCAAAAAAATTGTTGATTTTACGGTACAATACTGACATTCCAGCTGCCAGTTTTATACCGTAAAATCAACATGTTTTCCCCCCTTTGTATAGCTTTTGAACTGTGTTTTTGAACTCGTTTCCTTAATTTTAACTTAGGAATTTATTTCAATAAAGAAACATTCAATTATATGAATTCAAAAATGTTAATTTTACTTAAGAGTTGGACACTAAAAATCATCATCATCATAAAATAAATATTAATTAAAATCTCAAACGAAATTTTAAAGTTCAGTTAAAAAAAAAAAAAAAAAAAAAAAAAAAAAAAAAAAAAAAAAAACCTGCTATCTTGGAATTTTGCATTTGAACAAAAATAATATATATATATTGATACCTGTAAATACGAGGAAAAATGTTAAATTAAAATGTGTTTTCATGTTTAAAAAAAAAAAAAAGATTTATTATTCAAAAATTATATTTATGTGCTGAGTTATAATAGGAAATTAAATTGTGTGAAACAGTATGAAAATGATATAAAAGTGCAAAAGCTTAAATTTGACCACTTGCTGCAATTCTGTGCGGATCTCTCGAGGTCGGAGATTATATGCCATGCTAAATGCATAATGTCAATAATTAATCAGAAATAAGTTTAAAATAATTTTTATTATCATTCTTATCATATTTAATTTTACTTACTTGAATAAAAAGAGAACAAAAATATTTTCCCAAGCATCAATCTGAGCAAAGCTCAACTTCGTCGGGCTGTTACACGTACACTGAACGTACTATTTATTATAACTATAAGATCATTAGCCCTACTTGTAGAAAGGGGATCGAACTTCTTTTGCATACATTCGTCAGTCAGTGATATCAACGTTTTCCCAATGCAAAATTAAGGTGAATGAAAGCCTACGGGTCGAAATGATCCGGTTTGCTCTCGAAGGGTTAAATAAGAAATAAAATGAAAAACATCATAAAAAGGAGTAGTTTACAACGTGTTTCGAAAAACCGTGATTTTTTTTCATCATGCGACATGATCAAAGAAGAGTACTTACTATCACTTTGAAAGCAGGATCAACACTAAGTTTTTCCTTATACTGTGCATCGCATAAGTTTTTTATTATTATTATTATTATTTTTAACTGCAATTAAATGTGGTAAATAAATTCTTTAACCCTATTTTAACGAGTAAAAAAAAAAAAAAAAAAAAACGATCTAATATAAAATTTCATTGCAATTATTTCTCAATCAATGAATGAATTTAAATATTTCAAGATCCAAAAGCAGGTGTTTTACTGAACTATGAAAACATTAAACAATAACATAATATAAAAATATTTTAAAATGCATTAAAAACACAGAAACAACTAATAAACATTCTAAGTCGATATAGACCAGACTTTACTCTTCAGAGGGTGGAAAGGCAATGTAAACTGCTATATATATGTAGTGTGAAAAACTCAGCTGTAAAAAAAAAAAAAAAAAAAAAAATTATAAATTAAAATCAATTTTTCTTAAACAAAATGAATTATTTCATGAATATTCTATACTTTTCTGAAATTGTGTGAAAACTTTCATTATAACTAAACTTTATAAATTAGTAAATTGTAGGCATAACTTCATCAATTACTTCGGTAGCACTTTACCTACATATAAATCGAGAATTAAAAAAAAATTATTAAAATAAATATTATTTATTTTCATAATTTTTAACAAGTTAATTTTATGCTGCTTATGTAGGAATTAAAAATTGGGCCTTTAAAAATGATCATTCACTTATGCGCATACATTATTTATGCCACATTAATTTTTATTTATGCGTTTATCATGTATATTATTTCCATATACGTGTGTCGTTTTAATTGGGGTCTCAATTCATTCCTGTTGCTTTTAATAGGAAATTATTTCGTTTGCACGATGCATAATTTCATTCATTGCTTAAATAGAAATGTAAACAAGATAATTAGCCGATTTCTTTTCTTCCTCTCACTATAATTATTATCATTATTCAAAATTTCCCTGCTTTCAATTTATCATATTTTAATTTTTATTGCTATTTTAGCACTGTTCTCTCCTGAAATCTCACATAATTTTGAATACACTGTGGGATTTAACAAAGACAAAATAGATATTTTGGAAGCACTCGATAAAAACAAAATATTAGTGAAATGGTGTGTTTTATTTTGTCACTTATTTTCTTTTTGTATTAGATTTTAAAGTATTTTAAATCTCAAAAATATATTAACATAGTTTAATTAGTGGAACATATATGTTAATACTTATAGTTAAAAGTGTATTATTTCTTAAAGTTTAGATTTCAGTTAGTTGACTTTTCAGTTATACGTAGTATGATGCACTGGTGCCGGAACGCCGTACCACGCCGTTCGGGTAGTGCTACCTTTTTACGTGAAAACTCTTAGACTAGCCTACGTTTTATTTTAACAATAAGTATTCTTTCAATTTGTGATAATTTCAGTGAATAAAAGATTTTTTTGGTTTTTTTTTTACTTTGATTCTATAATTATTTAGAAATTTTTAAATATTTTGTTATAATTTCATTAAATATCCTAAGTTTAGACTAAATGTTTCAACTATTATTTATTTATTTATTTATTTATTTATTTATGTATTTTTGTGTGGAATGGTTTTATTCTAACGCTTATTTTTCTCTTTCATTCATTTGTTAATCAATTATGAGCCAATGAAAAATATAATCTAAATTATAAAATATATATCAGCAGAAACACACAAACGTCTATCTTTAATTACTATAGATTAATGACTTGATTTAAGAATCAAATCATTATGCAATTGAAAAAAGTATCAAATATGTTGTAAATGCTACTATTTATCCTTTGCACTTCTTTGTTGAGTGTGACCCAGCATAGCGATGATCCTTTTTAATACAAAGATCATAGCATTCACCATTTTTAGAAAAATATTTTATCTATTCTTTACAAGTTTTTTATTTCCATTTATATTATTTCCAATTGTCTTCTGGTAATAATTCAGTATACCTGGATGATTATACTGATCTTAGCATATATGCCAGAATAATTATGAAATACTGAATTATTTTTTTTAAACACGTGTGGGTACGTCCAGGTTGAAAATTATATCTACACGTGTTTTTTTTCATATCCAATTCTAATTTAAATCTCTTGTTATCCAATTTTTCATTATATTTAGTTCATATTTCATTTCTTAATCCATTTGTATTCACTTGATATCAACTCCAAATTATTAACACTTTATGGTTTATTATATATATATATATATATATATAATCATTTTCTCTCTCTCTCCTTTTAAATATTCTTCATATTTTCAGTATTTTTGGCCAATTAACATTGAAGCACAAGCTATGGTAAAATTATGATTGTGCTTGTTAATTTATTAACTATGTGGTATTCTGTCTACACATTATTATTAATTATCTCTTTGGAGATTTAATTAGAATGTTACAAGAACTTGATATGTTTTTTGAAATTCAAAGATATTATAATTATATATATATATATATATATATATAATATATATATATATATATATATATATATATATATATATATATATATATATATATATATATATATATATATATATATATATATATATATATATATATATATATATTGCAAAACACTAATACTCAAATGATAATAACTTTTTCAAATCAAATCTTTAATAAAATTAATATTAATTCTATAATTAATGATAAAAACTGTTATTTTCCTATTAATAATCTTCAAATTTCAAAAACATTTAAATATCCTAATACAATCGGTAGAAAGATTTTTAACTATAATGCATTTTCAAAAAATACATCTGATGCTAGTACTTTTCCGTGTAAATGCAATGACCCCACTCTAAAAAAATACATTAATAATGATCATGGACATATAATCACTGGTAATCTTAATATTGTGAATGATTTTAAACTACAAAAACTAATGGGTTATGGTACTAAATATAGACTTCCTTCTAAATTTAATGTAAATTCTATTATAAAACAGTTTACATACGATATAGATATTTTTATTTATAAAATTTCATTCTCATATAGTAAACCTATTGAATATTTTAATCAATGGAAAATTATAGTTATTTAAAAATTAACTACGTCTTTAAAACATAATTTATCGCATATGGTTAAAATTAACACAAAACATTTGTTCCAGCAAATTACTAAATTACAAAAAAAACTATGTAATCACATACATTGACAAATCTCCTAATAATTATGCAATCATATGTAAATATTATTATCACCGACTACTTACATCCTGTATTTCTACTAATAATTCTTTTCAAAAAACTAATGAAAATATAATTGTAAACAATCGTAAAATTCACAATTATTATAAATTATTAAATATATCTTCTACTAACTTTAATTATCCTTATTTAGTTCTTATACCTAAATTTCATAAAAATCCAATTAAATTTAGGACTGTAACTATAGGGTGCAATACATATAATAATATAGCCAATAAACATCTATTAAAAATTCTCAATCAAATTTATACACTGACAACATCCACTGATAATACACATTGTATAAAAAATAGCTATCAACTCGTCAATATTTAGTAAAATCTTAAATGTGTTAACAATATAATGACATATGATTTCAAAGATCTATTTAATAATATAGATTTATTAGATCTACATAATATTATAAATGCATTATTTAATAAGTATCATCATACACTAAATTTACCAATTCATATAGATACTGCAGATTTTAAAACTGTAACAAATTTCATTATATATAATAATTATGTAATGCATGATAACACGTTATATTTACAGAAAGTCGGTATACCACAAGGGGGATGTACATCTAGTATACTTTCAGACTTATACTTGTATCACTATGAACGTACTTTTATTAACAATAATATACATTTATATCGTTATATTGATGACATAATTTTAATTGCCACTGATCACACTAATATTTCTAATTTAGAATTAACGGAAAACCTCCTTTCTAACAATACTATTAACTTTTTAGATCTTAAAATTACACTTAAAGAAAACAAAACAATAATTGATCTATTTGATAAACGTAAAGAATTTAAATTTAAAGTTAATTCATTTACTAATTTTAAATCATGTCTTCATAATTCTGTATATCGTAATATACTCCTTAATCATATTTATACAATACAAAGTTTATGTTCTTCTCAACTAATTAACAACAATATTAAAAACTAATCTATGATGCATTACAACATAGTTTTCCAAAAAAATTCATATATTCTTTAATATATAATTAGTACTTAAATGATCTTAGAAACCAAATTAACACATGCGTTAAAAAATGTATAAAAAACCATATAATCTTAGAAAAAAAAATTATTATAATAGGACGGATGGGTGGGTAGATGTTGGATTGAGGAGGTGTGTGGCGGAGTTGTATGGAAAAATACGCATGGTTAATTTATATTATTAATATATATATTAAAATAAATGGGGGCATTTTGATTTACACACACGTTTGCTATTACACATTTTATAATGGACTGTGATATGATACTTTTATATGCAAATTAATGTACTTATATTTACATATTCATTAATTAATTTAAATGAATTTATATTCATTACTAGTAAGGATGTCTTTGATATATTGTATTTACATTAATGCCTACGGTGGACAATATCATATTAACGTCTAATATAATGTATACTTTTCTAAAATGTTAATATAATACATGTATTAATTTTTATTAAATGTTCTACCCTAACCACTTATATCAAGTGTATTTAATTTTTAACTTTGTATGCAGAAACATTATATGTTACTAATTAATTTCAATATTTAATTAATATTAGTTTTAAATCCTTACTATCTTAATTCAATTATTTAGTATTTTAATTTTAATTTAATTTAATTTATGTGATGTTGCATTTTTGGCACACCTATTTAATAGTGGCTATGTAGAGTTGCAAAGGCTAGAAAAAACCCGGTTTAAACCTGGGAATAAACCGGGTTTTTGGGGAATAAAAAGGGTCTTTTGGGAATAAACCGGGTCTATTGGAAATAAACCCGGGAATAAACCAGATTTTTGCAACTCTATGGCTATGTCATTTCACGGTACATATATTTTTATGTTGCATTAATCATTAATTATTAATTTTTCCATCTTCCATCTTATTTTTAACATAGAATTATTCATTAATACATCCATTACTTTAATGTAATTGGATATTCTATTTATTATTTAATTTCATTTACTTATTATTTAACTAATTGATATCATCTTTAGATAGTATTTAGTTTAATTTTTAAATATTAATTTTCTTCTGCTGCTATTTTCATTCATCGTATATTCACTTTTTTCCTCATAGATGGCAGCACCATGGTTTGTGTTGCTTTACAATAATATTAATATTATTCTAAAACCTATTTTGGCAACATGGTAAATCATTTTCTAATACTAATATTGGCGACATGTAAAGATTTTTTGCAAATCATTCCCTCTGTCTAGTTTTGCTCTTATATGGTTCATGAAGTGCACCAATATCTTTTTTAATCCAAATGGATTTCGCGCTTTATGACTCTATTTCAAGTTTTAATCTGTTTATTATAGGTAAGATTTCTTTCCTTTTTAATATTGTATTTATTTTTTATCTTTAAGATTTTTTCACAGGTTTTATTCATTGTTTATGAGTAGGTAGTCCCAAAATCATATTCTTTAGCAATGTTATGGCTAATATGATGATGAAACCACTCATTTTATTTGTGGTATTTAGGCATTTGGGACTTGATAATTCTGTCTAAATTCCACAAATTTCATTTCATTCATTCAGTTTCATTTATTCAATTTTTAATTTAATTTCTTCTTCTTAAATAAGTTTTTGGTATCTATATTCAGAGTGTTGGGGAATACTTTCATTGTCAACTAATTATTACATACTAAATCATTATTTCATAGTTTAAGTTCATGTTATGGTAATGTTTCATTTATGGTTATATACACACACACACACACACACACACATATATATATATATATATATATATATATATATATATATATATATATATATATATATATATATATATATATATATATATTATATATCCGTAGGCAAATCGGCGAAATAAGTTGCTAAAAATCTAATTCACGAAAAAACAGTTGAAATAAACACATTCGAAATAAAATCACTATCATCACTGTCGAAATAAAAGTACTTTAACATTATCGTGTAGCCAGATGCTTGCGGCTCTAAAGCATATTCTTGCAGTCTGCTACAACAGAAATTCAAACGTTCGGGTACTGGAAAATTTAAGGGTTATCATTTTTAACGGTGTCTTTAGTGACGTATAAATGATGGTTTACTGAAAGTGTATATTGTTTTTATAAGTAAAAAAATTGCACTGCATTTATTAAAATGCATTTTCTTTTCTCTGTAGACAGTATAATCTTGTTATCCAAGTTCAACCTAAAGACGATTAATGTCATTATTTTTAGTAAGAGTTAAAGGATAATTGCATGTTTGAAAATTAAGGAAGTGATTGTAAAACCAGAGTTTGCTGTTTGGTGGTTTTTGGACCAAGACAAGAGGAAATTCGAATAGATTTTTTCCCCCCGCAAGGTACTCTACAGCGGAACATTTTGCATATAAATCGAACAAATAATTAAAAATAAAAGTGTACATTAGGCTATAATTATATGTATAATATATATATATAATATATATATATATATATATATTTTTTTTTTTTTTTTTTTTTTTTTTTTTTTTTCACTGGGAACACGAAATTTCCCATTTAAGTAGAAATCTGTTATAGGCAGATTCCGTCTTCACAGATTTTGCTGAAAAATATTATAATAATTACATATATATATGTAGCAATAGTAATTAAACTGTTTGATAGTTCTTAGTTTGATAGTACTTAGGTGAAATTTAGAAAGTCACCCAAAAATATGTAGTAATAGAAAAAGGTTTTGTCTGCTATCACATTTGAAAACTGAAATTTTTTTGGGCGGAACTTCCCAAGATTGATACATATATCTATATACATACTCGACGCTTGTTAATTCAAATTCTCTGGAACCGAGAAAAAAAGCTCGATTAACCCATTAGAAAAAGGTGCATTTTCTATCATTTGAACTGCTTTAAACATTATTAAATTATTTAAAAAAATAACTTTATTATATTCTAAAATTAATAAAAGGCCAAAAACATCTTGCCACTATCGGCTATTAATAATCATATGCCGTATGAAATGCTTTGAAAAGAAAACCATAATAAATTGCCTTCACCATCCTGAATTGACAGATATACATAAGAAACGCATCATGCGCAAGATTATGACACCAACTTTGTACCAGAATTTACGAGCCTCAAAGAAACATTCAGCTACGAAAATATAACATTTTCCGAATACAATCGAAGTTGGTTAATACGAAGCAAGATAATTATAAAAGTTCTCGTATAAACTGTTACTCATAATACCGGTAAAGATAATAAACATGTTAAAAACACACACATAATTAAACTAACTACTACTGTTAATTGTTCTAATTATCTCAATGCTAAAATTACCTTACTAATGGTAACATAAAACATCCAGTTTTACTTTCGTGAGTGTCATTTTCTTTAGACAAAATCACAGTACTGAAGTTAAATCATCTAAAGAACTAGTAATTCCAAAGAACATGAGCGACGACGTACAGTGATGCAACTGATCACTTTTCTTTATCCCGGAAAAACCCGGGTAACATTGCAATAGCCACTGCAATTTTCGAGCTATTGATTTCCCACATTTTTTTCATTTTAACAGTGCAGTAAGAAACATGAAAAGGCGGGTTAATATGGCCCAGAATCCAGATTTAAAGAAAGAAACTAATAAAGGTTTTATTCTATACTCCTTCCTTTCCATGGCTCATTTATAAATCTTACTACGAGAAAGTATTTGAAAAGTTCTTATCTCTCTCTTTTTTCTTTCTTTCTTTAAAGATCATTCTTGGGTGGATGAAGGGGGAGGTGTTGGGTCGCTTTGAAGATTGAAATTCTTTCTGATAAAACTGATAAATTACTACATTTTGACAAACTTTTGTAATGTAGAAATATTATCGATCAGAGAGAACAGTTTTCGACAAAAAAGGGATTTTTTTCCCGCAAATTCTACCCCACTTTTCTTCAAAAATCACAAAAATGAACAGATGTTCTGCTCGTATTAGCGTGTGATCCGACTTATTTAGCTCGTAAAAAAGCGTGAAACTTTTAATATAGTTTAAACGATAAACTATTCTTAACATGCAAATTACTAGTTTTAACCGCGACTTCGTTTTAGCCGTGCTCGTATTACACAAATTCAACTGTGTATATATATATATATATATATATATATATATCAATCAAGGTGTTTTATATAGGTTATATATATATATATATATATATATATATATATATATACATACACCTTGATATAAAAGGTGTAATATTTATATATATATATATATCGAGTTTTGTGTACAGTCTTATCGGAACCGCGTAAGCGTTTCCGATGAGAATGTACACAAAAAAACTCGTAATGCAAACGAAGTATCGCTGTAAAGAATGAATGAAGCGATATTTAATAAAAAAACAAGAGGGCTAGAATAAAGATAAATATTGAAGTACCGTAACACATATCTTACGAAAATGCCGATAAAAAAATTTAAAAGCACAGCAAAAGAAATAATGTGAGAATTCATCTCACACATGGGGAAAAAGTGTCTTGGAAAATGTTGTGCTATCGTTTTATTTTTCGTGTCTTTTTTATCACCACTTATTGTCAACGAATGCAAACATAAAGTTTTCAGCTGTTGTTGGGTGAGGGTCTTTTTCACCTAGAGACACATGAAAAACACGTGACTTAAACACACCTCTACCTTAATGATAAAACCTGCGAGTGATACGAACTACGTAAAAAAGTCACATAGTCTATTTCGTATTCATTTTTCGAAGGAGATAAAAAGTCTGGAATCATGTCAAAAAATAGCAGGATAAACAGCTTAACAATCTGATGACTGATCGAGTCGGAAATAATTCCCGCCTGCCTGTTTTGTTTTTGTTTTTTCTTTGTTCGCTACTGCACTTGCTATCTCATAATCAAGCAAACCTGATGTTCAAATTAGATTTCTGCATCGGGTCTGATAACTTGATTTTGCAACTTGACCAGCCACCGGCAAACCGTGTCGGGTCGGGTTGGCGCTAAAGTTTTTCATTGCGGGTCGGATGAACATTAACTCTTTCGAGTCCAGGTCGGTTTCGGGTTGGGGTTTGATTCTTGGATGTCGGGTTCGAATTAATCAGATTTTTCAAAAAAAAAGTCCAGAATATTATTCCAGATAAAAAAATATATATTCTATAAAGTGCGTTTTTTAACTGTGTTATGCATTTTTCCGCTGAACTATATTTTAGTGTAATAAGACATGCTTGAAGAAAGGGGGGAGGGGATCATATACAGGGCTACAGAAAATGAATATATTGCTAAATGGTAATTTCTGGAAGTTTTTTTTTGTGTGTGTGTGTGTGTGTGTGTGTGTGTGTGTATGTGTGTGGTGCATTTTTCTACATGAGTTAAATGTTACTATATTATGTGGTGTGCATAAATTCTGTAAATAAAGGTTTACCCAAAAGAGGATTAACATGTATAAACGGGATTGCTTGAAAGAGCACTTTCAACTTTTTACTAGCTTTTCAACTCAACCAAATTTTATTATATTATATGGTGTTAGTATACGATATAATATAAATAAATTCATATGAATATATTGTCATCAATAAGGGAAATTCCCAGAAAGTTCTTTTAGTTCTTTTATACGTTTAAAAGTTGATTTAAATTTTTGCTTCACTATGTATAAAATCCTATAGACCACATATATAGAGCTGAACAAAAGTATTTACATACATTACTGATTACCGTCTATATAGACAGCAATTGTTGACAGTGGGTTTTTTAACGCAGCTAGGTGTCTTTTAAATCCTTTATTTCTGACATGGTGAAAAGGAAAATAGAACTATCGAAGAGAATCTACAAGTTGCTCTATAAATAAGTTTACATAAGAAATATGTATATGTCCATTGATCAAATCTCTTTCTCATTCGGCTTACTTAAGGGTGTATTCAAATCCTAACTGCTTATTTTGAGACACATTGATAAATTCATTTTTGCTCTAACATGCATCCAATTGGTATGTTCTCTTATTCAGAAACTTTATAATGTCCGTATTGTCTCGATTTTTTGATAAAGGCAGAATATATTTCAAAAAATGCTGTCAAAGTGGACATTTCGAACCGAATTTCCCGAAGCGATAGCGCTGGAAAAAAAAAAAAAAAGAAAAAAGGATCGTACTCTGAAAATAATTGTCTGTAAATCAATTTCTAATTAATTGAACGAAAAATAAAAACATGGGGCCCTTGTAAATCTCCTCATAAATCACGCCGCCAAGTTTCATGTTGTTACTTTTAAAAATGAGTCTGAAAATGTGTCTCCAAATTTTGAGTTGTTGAGCGTGGAAAAATATTTTTTTTTTAATACCGCCTTAACCAAATGAGCTATTTACTGCCCCATCGTGTTTTATAAGTTCACGAGGATACTTCGGCCACACACTTCACTGACTGCGCAGGAAGTGAGAAGAAACTCGTGTCAATAACACCGCCGAGGGATTCTGCATGTGTGCTCACCAAAATAATTTTGTTTTTCTCTCTTATCCGCGGTTTGGGCTGTCTGCGATCGGGATGTAGCGCCGCATCCGTTCCGCCACGGGACACACGGCTGTGTCTCGATGCGTACGCCCGGCCGACTAAGAACTTATTCTGGGGATTTTCGAGGAAGTGCAGGAGAAAGAAGTTGCTTCTGCGACTCGTTCGGAGAAATCTCTCTGCGCGACTTCGGAATCATTTCTGATGTCGGATTCCGAAAATGAGTGGGTTTTAGTCTTCAAAAGTAAATAAGGAGAAGAATTGATTTATTGTGTGTTTAAGTTGTATGTACCAGTGATTGATCAGGAACCTGTAGTTGACGAGTAAAATAATAATAATAATAATAATAATAATAAAATGTAGAAAACAAAATTAAATCCTGGATATCTTGATTTTGGTTGCTAAATAATCTATCTAAGTCTATTTTGATTTTCTACCAACCAAAATTAACATATCCATGAATTATTTTTTGTTTTCTATGATTTTGTGTCTCACTGGTCAATTATTAGGGCACTCACCCTATATTTTTTTAGTATTTCGATTTATGAATCCGTATGATATCGATGAAAGAGATTTTTCATAAAAAAAATAATTTCGATTCCGTAAACATAAGAAATATATTAGCAATAATTAATAAATATATCAGCAAGAATTTATTATAATATGGAATCTGGTAATTGTACAATTGTATTGTATTATTTTCGGAGGAAATGTGAAATATTCTATTTTATGCAGGAATCCGTTTTAGATGGATTCCGTGTTCAGAGGTTTTACTTTATACATAAAAAATGCTTTATAAGTAGATTGTTTTATCTTTCTTTTACGCACCAAAATGAACTAAGATAAAATACTTTATAATTTTCATTTTAAAAGATTTAGTTTCAATAAACTACGCACATGAGGCGCATTTTTCATATTTTCAATTGACAATCTCTTCACATTTTCTTAGTTCCTTTTCCCTACTCGGAGTGTAGCCATATTCCCTTGATCTGAGTTTATTTTCATCCTATGGAAAACCATACAAAATATGTATTTTAAAATTAAAAATATATAGATAGGTAAATCACTGTAATGTAAATTACAAGAAAAGCATAATCTCTATTAAATGAATTAGTACATTTTATTAAAAATTTATAGTCAGTTTTTGTAGACTGCATTTTAAAAATACCGGTACAACTAAATCTTAATAAGTATACATTTGAATTGAAGAATCTTCCATAACTGGAATGTCTTATAGTCTTTTATTACCAATCTTTTCCCAATAAAATCAAATGCTAACTATACTCGGTCGCTAAAAAGAAGAGAGAGAAAGGGGGGGGGGGGTCAACGAATATTCTGAATTTCATAATATTACCGAAAATAATTAAACATTTTCTTGTATAATTATTTTTGTCGATTTGATTATATATTTTATTTGTGTTGCCATGTGTTAACATATAATTTTCTAAGTAACTTAAACTTCTTGCATTTAATGTCATAAAAAAAAAATATATGTTTCTGTTAAATATTTATTTCTATTTCACATATGTTTTTGTATCGATTAATAACAAATAAGTGATTATAAGTTGTTAAAAATCTTCCGTAATCTACTACTATAGTAGTAGTATTGTTTATATATACAGTCCCTGGCCAAATTATTAGACGCAGTTGTTTTTATTATAATTTGTTAAATATCTGGAAAGATACATGAGGAATTATCTTGAAACTTTAGGAGTGTAAACAACATGATAAACGTCATATATTTCCGAGAAGATTTTTTCTTGAAACCCCATAAGGGGCCGTCAAAAAATTGAAGAAAACGAATATCTTTTGGATAACCCTGTAAAAACTAATATCACAAAAGCGTTGAAACGGTATCACACGCTTAGGAGGCTTATTGTAATAATTTGGGTTCATTTTTATGAAGATAGCATGTATACTCGAAGAGAAATTCAGGTTTTTATAAAAACGGTCCCAAATTTTACGAAGTTTTTTGCTTATAATTTGCAGAGTTTTTAATATAAAAACAAGTTATTTTCAGAAAATATGACAAACAAAATTATACACAATACCCTGCAATCAGAATTAAATAATAATAATAATTGCATGAAAAATGAGCAGGTTTACTAAAGATTTTTTCACTGCGCATGCGCGAATTCAATCAAAATATACTGTGCATAATATATTAGCTAAATATATAGATCAACTTTTATGAAAGTCTCAAAAACATAGCTTGAAAATTCTGATAGTGATCGTCGATAGAATAAGCTCGAAATTCGCTGTTTCCAAAAGGAAGCAAAAAGATGAGGGGTTGTATCAAATATAGAATGAGAGACGCTTCATTCTTATTATGTCAACTTTCAAAAGCTAGTATATTTGGATACAACCCCTCATCTTTTTGCTTCCTTTTGGGAACAGCGAATTTCGAGCTTATTCTATCGACGATCACTATCAGAATTTTCAAGCTATGTTTTTGAGACTTTCATAAAAGTTGGTCTATATATTTAGCTAATATATTATGCACAGTATATTTTGATTGAATTCGCGCATGCGCAGTGAAAAAATCTTTAGTAAACCTGCTCATTTTTCATGCAATTATTATTATTTTTTAATTCTGATTGCAGGGTATTGTGTATAATTTTGTTTGTCATATTTTCTGAAAATAACTTGTTTTTATATTAAAAACTCTGCAAATTATAAGCAAAAACCTTAGTAAAATTTGGAACTGTTTTTATAAAAACCTGAATTTCTCTTCGAGTATACATGCTATCTTCATAAAAATGAACCCAAATTATTACAATAAGCCTCCTAAGAGTGTGATACCGTTTCAACGCTTTTGTGATATTGGTTTTTACAGGGTTATCAAAAAGATATTCGTTTTTCTTCAATTTGTTGACGGCCCCTTATGGGGTTTCAAGAAAAAATCTTCTCGGAAATATATGACGTTGATCATGTTGTTTACACTCCTAAAGTTTCAAGATAATTCCTCATGTATCTTTCCAGATATTTAACAAATTATAATAAAAACAACTGCGTCTAATAATTTGGCCAGGGACTGTATATAAAAAAAAAAAAAAAACAATTAAGAAATAAATATTCTCGTTATCCTTGTACCCATTCTTGATTACTCGTCAGATGATCGCAATGATTTGCTGGAAATCTTATTTATAACCTTTATTCCTATTCTACCAAGACCATTTTACGGTACAGAGAGCTTCTTGATTTTGTTATTAAGAGTGCAAGCGCAACGGGTGTACGAAAACTTGCGTGTGTCCACCTAAAAATCAATACAGACAGTCGGATGTATTTGTGTTGGAGTTAGGTTTCTGCTGGAAACTCACATAATTCCACAAGAATATAGGGAAGAAGTGCTTTTTTCATTTTTTTTTTCTTTTTTCTTGAAATGAACAAAAAATATTCTTTTTTTCAGCTTTGTTTGAAAAATGGCATGAATCTCGTTTGCCTGTACATTAATCTCTGCTTTCGTTATTTTTCGGTCGATATGGGTTCAAAAATTCATAGAAAGAACGAAACTAATAATTGAAGACAAAGGGGGAAAATAAAGTAATGAAGAAGCAAAAATTAAATTTCAAGAAATTGAAGTGAAATGTTTTTTGTTGTAATTTATTATTATTATTATTATTATTATTATTATTATTACTGGAGGATATATAGAAACACGGACTGCATGGGTTAAAGGTCCGGTGTATAGAACATTAGGTGTAAGCTATTTTTTCTTTTCATTGAAAATAGATTTTTTACATTTAATATATGTTTTTAGATTGCACACAAACAACACCAGAAAAGCATTTTTATATGGAAATTATCAATTGTATGTATTGAAATAAAGTTTTGAAATTTATTAAAAGCTATCCTATTTTCTATTAGCTGCATGAAAGAGGTTAATACCCGAAGAAATCACTAAAGATTTTGCTACCTACAGCAGTCATTTTGACGCTCATTATTTCAGTATTTAAACACGTAGTTCGATTACATATTTGTTAAATTTGTGTTTTAAGTATATTATTTTATTTATTTTTTAAGTGTTAATTTCGTTATGAAATATTAGCTGGGAGGGAAAAAAACAACGCTGTACTATTTGCATTGTTAAAACAATGTGCAAACGAGTTAATTTTCCGTAATTGAGCTGTACGCCATAAATATATATATATATATATATATTTTTTTTTAATGATTTTAAAGCCATACAAAATCGGAAAATTCAGATACAGTTATCAAACAAAGATTTTTTTTTTTCGCTATTCGACAGTGTAAAAATTTAAATTATGCGATGCTTAAAATTAAATTAAATTAAAAAAAGGAGGGGGGGGGGTGGCTCAAGAAAATTTATTAGCAAACTAACTAACTTAATGCATTAAAACATATCATTTGAATTGTTAAATATTAAAAATAATGTGTCATATCTTCAAAAATAATTAGAATCTTTGTATTTCGGCTTTATCTTATGATAGATCACCTCTTAAAACTTTCATCCATAAAATAAAATAATTTTCTGAAAAATGTGACATAGCACCTTCTTCCAATCTGCTCTTTAATTCCTTTATTTATTTATTTATTTATACTGGATTACAGAAAAATACATTGAGTAATTAAAAAAAATAATAATAATAATAATAAGTACTATTACATTTACGCTTTCTGGGATTGCAGTTGCAGCAATTTCGATATTTGGCCACTTTCTCGTATTGCAGGATTTTCCACTTTTCTTGAACTGACAAAAATTGCTATTTTTCAACCATTGTTTAAAAAATGTCATCAATTTCAATTGTCTGTACATTAATAATTATTGCTTTGCAATATTTTTATGGACGCTATGGGTTCTAATATTCGTAATAATAACAAAACTAATAATTTTGAAACGTTAATGTTAAAAAATAAAAATTAAATTGCAGAAAATCTATTGTGAAATTAAAAAAAACAACTAATAAACATTACATTTAGACTTTCCAGGATGGTTGTTATTAGCAATCTAATCAAATTTCGATATACCGCATTTCTTAATTACCGTGAAAATTTTCGAGTTGGGTTGAATCAACTTTAGTACACTGAGAAAAATGGCACTTTCAAATCTGAGTAAATCAATGTTTTCATTTTGTTATGAAACTTTTGTTTCAAATAGGACGATCCAATGCTTTCAATTCTGAAATACCAGAAATACTCAGAATATTGAAACATAGGCATACTCAAAACTGTTCACATAAAGGTCAGTTTATACTCATTTTTGAAATAGGGACATACTCAAAAATGAGCACATAGAAGTTAGTTCATACTCATTTGAATGAAATGCAATATTTCCATTTTTCTAGAGAAAAAGATTGTGGCGTTGATGGGCTAAAATGTGTCAAAAAGAAAATTTAGTCGGTTAAATTTCAATATCCATGGAGCGCTTTTTCATTTAAGAAATATACTGATAACAATTGGATGGAAAATTTGCATAATTCATATCTCCCCTTCCCCACATAAATAATAACGTTGTACAATCTTAACCACATCTCAAATTAACCAAATCCATCCGAAATCCCTTTAAAAATTTCCAATTTTCTCAGCAAAAAATTAATAAATCCTATAAAAATATCAACATGCGTCCGAATCATTTGATGACTTGCATTTAAAATAACTCTCTCATGTGATCTGGATGGCAACGTGGATAAGGCAATGGACTTGTAACTAGTAGGACTCGGGTTCGATGCCGGCTCTGAGAAAAAGCGTAAATTTTGTTTATCCTCCCATAATCGTAAATAGAACCAGAGATAGCAGCAGTAGCGCTTTTTTTTCTAGCTGTTGTTTACTGTTGTTAAAAACATGGACATACTCAAATATGAGCACATGATGTTTTATTCTTGAGTGTGTGCATGTTTTCAGAAATGAGTATATACATGTTTCAAACTTGAGTAATTTTGATTCGGAGCCATTTTGACTATGCGACATATTCGGATTTGAGTCTTTTTTGCTCAGTTTTGAAAATGTCGTTTTTAGAGTGTACTATGCAGTAGTTGCAACTATAAGATGGTGAAACTTAGTTCCAACATTTGGAGCTATTGTTCAAGGTTCAAGCGGAGCTCTAAATGTTGGGTTTGAACGAGATTTCAACCATCTTATGGTTGCAGCTACACAAAAGTTGCTTTAATTTTGCCCAAAATTTTTAACAGTATTGCAGGCTGTTTCATCTTTTCTTGAAAATGAACAAAATTATTATTTTTCAACATTGTTTGGAAAATGGCATGAATTTGGTTTGTTTGCACAATAATTTCTGCTTTCGCTATTTTTCAGTCGATATGGGCTCTAATTTTCGTAATAATAACAAAACTAATAAATCTGAAAAAAAATATATAAGCTCATCAACAAAAAAAATGATATTGTTCAGTTGATAACAGATGTACATTTTACAAGCTTCCACTAAACCTTTCAAAGTAATGTTCTTTTTGGCATCGCTAGTTCTTTATTGAGATCGAGGCGTATCTTTGTGTGAAAGCATCTACTTAGTCGCAATATTGTAACATAAAGATAACATAAAGTGTAATTTTTAATTTATTCTATACAATATTTTAAGAATCAGTCCACTTAAAATGAAAAGACATGGGCTGATCTTCAGACACAAAAGAAAAGGAAAAATACAATGCCAGTCTGACTACAAATATTAATACAGCACATAACGTGCCCAAGTAAGATCAAATTTCAATAATAAGTGTATTTTATTTTTAAATTCAAATAATTTTTGATAGTTTAGGATAGTTTAATTTGACGCATTTATTTTTTTAATCTCTAGTTATACATATTTGTTTAATGGACTGGTTATCGCTGTCTGTACCTTCTAGTAATAAATTATAAATTTCATTTAGTATACTGGTATAAATCTAGATTATTAAAAAAACAAATGAAGGCTGATATTACCTATCATGACAAATAATATTTGTAATGGACTAATGCTTCATCTCCAGTTACGATCGACTGTAACAAAATTCTCTGGTTTGCACTTCAAAGCTGCAATAACTACTTACACTGTAGTAGCAAGCCAATATTAACTATATATTAGCCCAATATTGCGTTCGTTGACATGAAATATTGTCTCATCATTGGGGAGAGAGGTGCTGGCATTTTGCCAATTTAGTACCAAGAAATATTTAGTCAATGTAAAGCCAGTAAAAGCAATATTAGGTTCATTGGCAAATATTGGCTTTTATGGACTTTACTTTGGCTAAATATTTCTTCCCAATATTACACCAATATTTGCAAAAAAAAATGTCAACATAGCCCAATATTGAGCCAATATTTTATGTCAATGAAGCCAATATTGACCAAATATTGGGTCAAGATATACTCACTTTGTATAAATGAAGGCGCTCATGTATAAAATGCGCAAAACATGATATTGTTTTAGTTTATCCAATCTTGTTACTACATAATATTGGCAATAATATGGTGAGGATAGAGTTAAATTACGGTTATGTAACCGTTTTCTATAAAAACGGTTAAATGACTGGACAGTTTGCTGCAAATTTTTAACAGTGTAATGTTCTTGACTTTTACATTTCGGCCTCTGAGTATTTCCTTCTGATAAGAACAGTATTTGACGAGAAATATCTTCTATGGATTCGTGACCCATGTGAACTGTTTTGCTCATTATTTCTCTGTAGAATTGGTGACTAATCACCATACAGATGATTGAAGCGTTACTTTATTGAGCTGAGAGAGGGAAGCTCTTATGCATCCACTCCAATGGTTTTTTGTGACGTTACTCCTCCCAAACTGTTTGACCGATGATCATCAAATTCAACACATTGATAGGTGCCATAGCCGGCAAAGTTCGCGAAAAAAAAAAAAAATGACACATTGTATTTTTGTGAAATAGTTTTAGATCATAAATCATATAGACTTAACGTTAACAACTTATACTGAAACCGATCATTCACATAATTTAGAACGTGTAAGATTTTGACTAGGGGACCTGTAATAGTACAGTGTACCAATAGTTGCTTCAAAGTCCTATGGAAATGTACCCTTCTTTGTTTTACTTCTTTAAGAACAGGAACACAATATAGTTTTACCCCATGTTATAAATTAGCATAGTCGCGCTTTTGAATTAAAATGCTCCGAAGACAAACTTTCTTTCGACAACTAATCTTAAAATTCATTTTAAAATTAGAAATTATCAATGTGTGCAAGGACAACATAATTGAATGTTTGCATATTACCTCGCTCAACTAAATTTTGTGCAGGCTCCACATGCACTTCCCTCGTTTCTTTAGAATTAAACCTTCTTCAGACAAAAATTTAATCACATAATGATGCTTAATATTAAATAGTCTAAAGTAAACAAAAGCGCATAATTTCATTCAGTAAACACTCGAAGAATGTTTACAATTTCACTTAAGAAACTTTGAAATGTATATTCATTTAATGTTGCCATTACATCTCTGGAAATAAAATTTATTGCGAGACGTTTTTCTACAGGTGAATCTGTAAACTTTGGTATCTTTGTATGTATTTCATTAAAATATATATAGTAAAACAAGCTAAAATGAAATCGCAAAGGACTGTAATATATCCTGTTTTAAGCAGATGTATCGTCCTCTTTAATAAAAAGGTATGTGTTGCTGACGACTGGGATTTTCGCTAATCGTTGCCACAGATTAATCTCGGAAAATGAAATATTTGAAGTTACTGAAAAAATTAATAGCTCGAAAAGTATTTGTCTGAAAATTGTTAGACAAACTGCGTTAGAAAGGTAAAAAATTGTATTTTTCTTGATATAAATTTCAAATCTAATGATTATGCCGTTTTTTAAATATTTAATTTCAAAAATTACCAAATTTTACAATGGAGTACCATAGCGAAATCTTCACGCATAAAAAGATAATGATAACGGTATTGTGTCCTGAGGTATATATACTGACTATAGCACGAGTCACAAATTATAGTAGCGTTATTATTCTGATAAAATATAAAAGTGAATTATGATGTCGCGAGTGCATGATTTTTATTTAATTCTCGACGAGTACCATATTTTTGTCCACCTCAGTGAGGCATATCAATTTCATTTTATTTGAAGTATTGTAAATTGTAACTTCATTCAAATCCAATTTAAATCCAACGGAAATGATTTTTCCCCATAGACACCATAATGTAAACCCCATAGACACCATAATTTAACATAATTATTCATTTTTTAAATGCTGACCTATTCCATAATAAAGTATACAGAGAATAGGCCTAATTTGTCCTTAAAAGCCCAAATTTATCTGACACATTAAAAATGTAATAACGCAATAGCGTTCGTGTCGTTTTCAGAAATGCAGAAGCACATTCCAAGTAAAGATCAAATAGGGTTTTAAAATACAAGGTCAAATTCAAAGTCAATATTTAACTTGATTAAAGGTGCGTGAAGAGAAATTGACCAGCGTAGCGGGCGTAGCTTGCTAGTCTTAGTATATACACCGTCTGCTATAATTTTATCTTCTATTCTTGCCGCTAGAGTCGTAAAATTTTCTGTTTAAAGAAGGATTCCATTATAGACGGGTTCTATTTTTATGATTTTTTCTGTATTTATGCACATTTTATTAAAATATTTATCTTAATTGTCATTAAATTAGGGAGATGACTGTATATGAAATGGTTCGACATATTTTTTCAAAGAAATTTAAAGCTTCCGTTTCATGTACACAATGCATACTAGAAAGCGCTTTTAACTTTATCTCGTTTGGAGATACTTTCTAGTGGACAAATTTTTAAACGAACTTATTAAAGTCTGTAAAGTTAAACATTAACAAAGTCATAGTTTAGAAAATTACACCAAAATTACTATTTAATTTTCTAAATTCCTTCGTGGTTTTACTATCGACCCATTTCCTCCTAAATCTGTAATCAATAAATGTTAACATCTCAATTTGTTTGTACCCTGAACTTCACTCCTACGCAACTGTCTTTATTCTGACCCCTGAACTTATCCACCTACGATGTTGCGAATTTCGGTTAGCTTTATTGGATGGGAAATGTTGCGAAAAGCGAAAAGCACCCCCTCCCTCTCAGAATGTTTAATTCAGAATCAATGTGACGTTTGTTTAACTTTCACAGCTTTTTTACTTGCGCTGGCAATAAAAAACATTTCTGGAACACTTAAAATTACTGTGAAACGTAGAAAAAGTGTTAAAAAGTATTAATACTTCCAGGTATGTTACGTAAATTAGAGTGGGCAAAGTTATATTGTATGGTTTAGAGGGATACTTTATCCATTTTTTTTTTTTTTTTTTTTTTTTTTTTTTTTTTTTTTTTTTTTTTAAATTGCAGAAATGAATTTTTAGTAAAAATTACCTCTTGGTGACAACATTTTATTATTATTATTTTTAAATATTTACATTCACATTTTTTATTACAGTAAGGTAGAAAAGTATATGCTTAGTTAGCATTTTATCTTTCTATGTTCTAACATATATAAAGGTTTGTGGAAAAAAAAAGAAAATAATTATATAATTTTACAATTAGTAATTTAAGCAGACATAGTACTTAAAATCATTCATTCTGTAAGATCAAAGGACACATTAAAGAGGGGTGCCAATTTGAATTATATATATATATATATATATATATAGCCGAAAAACTATTTATTTTACAAAGGTTACCGCGAGAAATATTCTGCTGTAACTAATTGCCCCTCGCCAAAACCAAACTTTAAACTTTAAGCTTATTTTTCTCCAAACGACTTTTTTTTTCTTTTTTTTTTCCCCTTCCCTTCTTTTTACCAGGGAACTTACACTTCACGATAGCCACTTGACCGATTTTCTTTAAATTTTAATACTGACGTTCCGAATTGAGAATTTATGAACCACACTCCAAACATAACTTATGTTGCAAAAACCTTCAACTGTTTACGTTGTTACTGAAATTTACAAATTTTTTTAAAATATGGCTTGGTTTTCGACATTCAAACTTAGTGTCACCCCTTAAATACGCATGAAATTATCTAGATTGCAAGAATTATTTTTGACTGTGGTAATTTTTTTTAAATATTGTCCCGAGGAATGTAACAGATATCATTGTGTTTGGATATACAGTCTGTCTCTTTTGACCAATAGCTAATTCTTAAACGATTAGCTTTAACTTCCTAAACGGATTACATCAATTGTAAAATGTTTCAAAAGCTTTTGCCCATCATATTTAATTAAAAAGTTTTTTTCGCCAAAATATTTATTAAAAAATACGAAATGTAAATTTTTATACGGTCCCTTTGTCTAATAAGTTATATTTAAAATCGCCATTTTTATCTCCATGTTCTAATAAGTAAGGAAAAAAAAAAGTAAAATAAATAAACTTTCGCAATTTAATTAAAATACATCATATTTAAACCAACAAAATATACAGAAAATTTGGTCTTCCAATCACAGAGTCACAGGAGATAGTTAAAAAGTAGTTATCCCAATATTGGATTTAAGAAAAGGTTCGGATTACTCGTTGAATATGAATCTTTAAAACATAAAATTCGAATAGGGGTGTAATTCATTATTTCAGCGATCGCTGTAACTGTGTTTCTGATGCTCATAGCGCATATGATAAAACTAGCTGTTACCCGTGACTTCGTTCACGCAACATTAAAAGAAGAATAAATACATTAATTAAGCAAAATATTTCACTCCCAATAATTAAAAACGTTAATAATTAACTAACTATTTATCACATTTCATAGGAGACAAATACGGTACTTTTTATTATAGAGACATTGACATAACTCAGTCTTAAAAAAGTGAAATTTTGTGCCAAATAATCGCGAAAATGAAATTGCAACCAATGCAAAAAGGACGGCCAAATAAAATCGTGGAAATAGACGAATTGGGTAAAAACAAATGTCAATTTTACCTGATAAACAATTTTACTTTTAACGTCTTTGTGAAACATTTTAATAGCCATCCTTCAAAAAAATATTAAATGGAAATAGTATATGCTTTTTCTTTAAATTCAATTCTGCCTCCTTGGTTTAATGTATAGCTGAAACAAACCTTGTTTTCTAAATGACATGACAGACAATTTTTGTTCGCCAGAATAAATGGATTCATGAAGTTTGAATATGTGAAAATATGTTTTTATTTTTCGGATAATTTACTGAAATCAAGATTTTGTTTTCACCATCTATTCAAAGTAAAAATAAATTCTGTTTTTCAGTTTTAATGAGAAAATGGCGTAAAAAATGTACTGATCTGTTTTATTTCTCCCTTTTTATGCACAAATATGGAGTAATTTACTCTCCGTTTTTAAAGAAACCGTTAAAATTTTCAAAAAAAAAAAAATCTTTGCATCTAATTTAATTTTTTAAACTCTGAGAGTTTGTGTGACATCCTCGGATCAATGATAACTGGTATTAAGTAAATCGCGTTACGTTCGATAGTCTAGGTGTAGTTACAAAATACAAACACACGGTCAGATTTTAATATAATAGATTCGTGTTCATTTTCCTTTTCTTAAAATTATGATGTGATTTTTAGCAGAAAACTCTTATCTGTATATAACGGATACTCATGCTTAATAATCAGTATAGATAAAAAAACATTTAAATTTTTCGTTATAAATATGGCGTGAAACTCATCTACTTTCTGTACTTACTGATCTTGTATTATTAATGTAAGGAATTGATTCACACTCCTTTTAAAACATATTGGAAAATTCCCGTTTTATTTCAAGTATGACGTCTCTTTTTCCCAGAGAAATCCCTTTTTAATGACATAATTCTTGTTAATTTTCTTTTCCAGCAATTAATTTCAATACTGGCATACGGAAAATTATGTTACTTTAACGAAATAACATTAAATCTTTAGGTTTTATGAACAAAAATGGAACTATTAACATTCGTCATTTTTTTTTTTCAGGTAATCGTCGCTATCCATGACATCATTTTCGACATGGATAATTTTGCGGAGCATATTATTGACATTTGCTAACCATTTTCTTCTCAACCTTCTTTTTATGTTTTTAAAATTATTAAAAATACGGTATCGATATATCTGTGCGCAGATGGTAAAACGCCAAGTATTGTTACCATACAAAAGAATAAAAAAGTAAAGAAAAAAATCAAGATCATTTTATTTCAATGTCAAAGAATATCCGTTTTATTTTCGATGTCTTACGTCATATTCGCCTGTTTGCCATGGTTACGCATATTAAAACCTTGTATTATTATCAAAAACTAAAAAAAGTACATTTTATTTCTAATAATAATATTTAATCTTATTTTTAATTATTTCATTTTTTTATTTCATTTTAATTTTTCACGTGAAAATTTTTCAATTGTAACCAAATTGTTGATTAAAAATTATTATTCCAGGTTTTGATTTAGTGGCAACGATAAAGTATTAGCAACGGTAAAGTAAATTTAACGATTTTAAAATATTATACGAAAAAATGTCCATTGAAAATAACGAAATTTTGAATTATTAAGAAAAATATTTGAATAAAATAAACAAACACCAGCCTATGTTCATTTGAGGGTTATAATCAACTTATATGCAAAGATACAGGATCTTTAAATGTTCCATTTTGACGCTGGCTTCAGCCTAACATTTGCACACAATCGGATTTATAATATTACTAGCTGTCGTTCACGCAACATTAAAAGAAGAATAAATACATTAATTAAGCAAAATATTTCACTCCCGATAATTATAAACGTTAATAATTAACTATTTATCACATTTCATAGGAGACAATACGGTATTTTTTGTTATAGGAACCTTGACATAACTCAGTCTTAAAAAAGTGAAATTTTGTGCCAAATAATCGCGAAAATGAAATTGCAACCAATGCAAAAAGGAGGGCCAAATAAAATCGTGGAAATAGACGAATTGGGTAAAAACAAATGTAAATTTTACCTGATAAACAATTTTACTTTTAACGCCTTTGTGAAACGTTTTAACAGCCATCCTTCAAAAAAACATTAATTGGAAATAGTATATGCTCTTTCTTTAAATTCAATTCTGCCTCGTTGGTTTAATGTATAGCTGAAACAAATCTTGTTTTCAAAATGACAGTATGTTGACAGGCAATTTTTATTCTCCAGAATAAGTTGATTCATGAAGTTTGAATATGTGAAAATATGTTTTTATTTTTCGGATAATTTACTGAAATCAAGATTTTGTTTTCAGAATTTATTCAAAATGAAAATAAATTCTGTTTTTCCGTTTTAATGAGAAAATGGTGTAAAAATTATACTGATCTGTTTTATTTCTCCTTTTTTATACACAAATATGGAGTAATTTACTTTCAGTTTTTAGAAAAACTTCGTTAAAATTATAAAAAAAATTTTGGCACCTGATTTTTTTTTTTTAATTCTGAGAGTTTGTGTGACATCCTCGGATCAATGATAACTGATATTAAGTAAATCGCGTTGCGTTCGATAGTCTAGGAATAGTTTCGAAATACAAACACACGGTCAGATTTTAATATAATAGATTCGTATGATGTGATTTTTAGCAGAAAACTCTCATCTGTATATAACGGATACTCATGCTTAATAATAAGTATAGATAAAAAAAAACATTTAAATTTTTCGTTATAAATATGGCGTGAAACTCATCTACTTTCTATACTTACTGATCCTTGTATTATTAATGTAAGGAGTTGATTCACACACATTTTAAAACTTAAAGGAAAAATTCCCGTTTTATTACAAATATGACGTTTCTTTTTCCCCAGAGAAATTCCTTTTTAATGACAATTATTGTTAATTTTCTTTTCCGGGCAATTAATTTCAATACTGGCATAGGGGAAATTATGTTACTTTAAACGAAATAATATTAAATCTTTAGGTTTTATCAACAAAAATGGAACTGTTAACATTCGTCATTTTTTTATGTAATCGAGTTATTTCTTTTAGTTTTAAGAATGAAAAAACTATTTCTCGCTATCCATGACATCATTTTCGACATGGATAATTTTGCGGAGAATATTATTGACATTTGCTAGCCATTTTCTATTGAAACTTCTTTTTACTTTTTTAAAAATTAAATTAAAAAATACGGCATAGTTATATTAGCCGTGCGCAGACGGTAAAACGCAAAGTATTGTTACCATACAAAAAAAAGAAAAAAAAAGAAAAGAAAAGTGAAGAAAAAACCCAAGATCGTTTTATTTCACCAATCAAAGCATATCCGCTTTATTTTAGATGTATCACGTCATATTCGCCTGTTTCCTATGGTTACGCATATTGAAACCTTATAATATTATCAAAAACTAAAAAAAGTACATTTTATTTCTAATAATAATATTTAATCTTCTTTTTAATTCTTTAATTTTTTTATTTCATTTTAATTTTTCACGTGAAAATTTTTCAATTGTAACCAAATTGTTGATTAAAAATTATTATTCCGGGTTTTGAATTAGTTTTGGCAACGATAAATTATTAGCAACGGTAAATTAAATTTAACCATTTTAAAATATTCTACGAAAAAACGTCCATTTATTCTCTATGAAAATAACGAAATTTTGAATTATTAAGAAAAATATTTGAATAAAATAAACAAAAACCAGCCTATGTTCATTTGAGGGTTATAATTAACCTATATGCAAAGATACAGGATCATTAAATGCTCCATTTTGACGCTGGCTTCAGCCTAACATTTGCACACAATGAAATTTATAATATTATTAGGGTTAGGATATATATCAGTTAGTCTGGTTTACTCGCTGTATATGAATTTTAGAAATAAAGAAATTCGTATGCGAGTATATTTCATTATTTCGGTGATTACTATATAAAAAGGTTCTTGTCACCCTCCACGCACATAAAGCACAAAACTTAACGAGTGTGGCTTAATCGCTGAATATGAATCTTCAAAACATGAATTTTGAATGGTCTTAATCTGTCATTCAGCGGTTACTATAAATAGGATACTTCTGAACTTCATATACACAAAAGCAAAAACAAAAATAAACAAAATAAAGTAAAATTTATGTCTGCATTATCAAATTGGCGGACAGTTCGCCAATTTGTAATTTGTGTAAAATTCCTAATACAGGGAGAAGAGGGATTATCACAACTAAAAAATTGTGTTCGCTTAGTCCATGGTATTTCATTCATTTCATCATTTTTCTAACCTTAATATTTTGTATAAAGATTAAAATCAAATCGCCACAACGCGAAAACATAAAAAAAATTAACAAACTTGAAAAAAAAAATCTAATTAAAAATTCAAGTGGTAAAATGTTTTGGCACAAATATATATATATATATATATATATGAAAATTGGTATATTCACAAATATAAATTTGTTTTTGAGTGTATTTATCACATAAATAGAAAATTTATCACATAAAAATAAAACACACAGAGAAAATTAAAAAATATATATATATATATATATATATTAATTTTCTCTCTCTCCCCTTTTAAATATTCTTCATATTTTCAGTATTTTTGGCCAATTACCATTGAAGCACAAGCAATGGTAAAATTATGATTGCACTTGTTAATTTATTAACTATGTGGTATTCTGTCTACACATTATTACTAATTATCTCTCTGGAGATTTAATTAGATTGTTACAAGAACTTGATATGTTTTTTGGAATTCAAAGATATTATAATTATATATATATATATATATATAATCAGAAAATCATTTTATTGTTATAAATAAGGTATACCAAAACCAGGTAGCTAATTCATTAAATAAAACTGCTTAGTGTGACTAAATATGACAAATTTCTAATGCTAAATGTGACATCACTTTTTCTTGCTAATATATGTATACATAAATGTTAAATGTACTTATTCCCGTGAGGTATCCGTGAATATAAGATACACATTATAAATGCTTATAAAAACAAAGTATGCGTGTTTTACCGTAATTTAACATGCAAATTAAATAAATAAGTACAAAAAGCCACGTGTTTGAATAAGTGTCCGTATATTGCTTTCATTTTTAAAATTTTATAGCGTTAATTCAAGTGTTTATGAATATACAGTTTGTCCAGCTGTCTGGCCGTCCATCTGTCCGAGTTCTAACTCGTGTAAATACAGTCGGATTGCCTTGTAATTGATACATGTAAATGGAATTTATTATGTCATGTTCTAAAATGAAGTGTTTAAGCATTTATAGCTCGTTTACAGGAGCATTCAAAAGAATTCCATTGCAGGCGAAAAATGTTTTGCAATGTATCTTAATGATGTTACACTATTTGAAACACATTGAAATTGGATGCTTACTGTAGAATATGGTGTGCATAGCATTTGTCATTCAGTTACAGGAACACACAAAAGAGTTCGGTTACGGTATTGTTTAATATGAGCAGTAATTGCTGGAAGTACGTTTTCACTTATGGTATGCTTTTTTTAGTTTAACTCATCTTTTGCATATTTCTTGATGTGTGTGTATAACTTAGGTAGATCATATACAAGGTTGTACAAAAAAATTCGAGTACATTTCTATTTATTGACGGAAATGGCTAAAAGACAATTTTCAACCGTGGTATGCGTTTCTTAATTGAACTAAATTTTAGCGTAATATGTAGAATCGATTGATCATATACAGGGATTCACAAAATAATTTGAATTATTTTCTGACTATAGATGGTAAATGCAGAAATTGAATTTTTAAATGTTTTATCCGTTTTTCAAATTGTTTACTTAGATATCCCTTTTCACCTTATTAAACGGTGAAGTTTTGTTACAGTACTTTGAATGCGTTTAAAAGGGTTTTATAATCTATGCTTGACGCATGATTTTTTTTCCCTGTTTTAAAATTCACGCGATTTATTTTTTTTATTTTTTAAGATGTGATAAACAGGGAAGAAAAACAAATGCACTTAAATGCTTAAAGTAAAATATTGGCTAAAAATTTCCATAAAACATTAAATAATTAAATAAAATATTCATTTTTTTTTTTAATATGGAGAAGGGTTGATAGCTGGCATTTGTCCGATTATTCATTGCACCGCAGATGGTCCCGCGCCCTGCAAAACAGTGTGGCCGCTTATAGAGAATTAATCAACAAACAAACTGGCGTGTTTTATATATGTAACATCATGTAACACAGAATAGTCTATCCCAACCGAGATTTTGTGGAGGCATAGGATTTTGGTCTAGGCGTCTCTAGAAGATCTGATACGATTTTACGATTTTTATTAAAATGGACCATAATGTCTTTTTTCAGATGTCAGTTTGATGCGGTTCCACCGTATGTGCGATTTGAATTCGTGTTTTAATTTTCTCTGTTTTACGATTTTCTTTACTTTACAGAAACAAAATTGATTGTTCTTTTAGAATTTTCCTTTCTCTTCTTCTTCCCACCTTCCCCTCCAGCAGCAGCAACAACAAACTAGACTGTAATTTTTCCAACTGAGTGAAAAAACGTCCAGAGCCAGGAGACGAACTCAGAATCTGCAGTAATTATGAAGAATCATTTGATAAAATTATCATTAGTGCTCTAGCTGTTAGAAAATAATAATAATAATAATAATAATAATAAAAACAGCAGAAACACATTTCAACTCAGATGAAACTTAACATAGAGTACGCCCGAGTAATAGAAATATCAACTAAAAGAAATTAAAACCTTAAAAACATTTTAAAATTACATTCAAATATTCAAAACATCTGCCATTGATGCTCTCCATGAAGGTTTATCTTTTTTTTTTTTTGATGAATTAAAAAAAATGACGCACTTAATTAGAGGTTTGTTGAATGCATATGAATGCCTTACCTAAGATTTAGCAAAACTGTAACAGAAATTTCTTTAAAAAAATTATCAATACTGTTAACACGACTTTATTTTTTGCTTACATTAACGTTTAATGGGAAACCGAAACTTCTTGTCTCCAGCAGCCATTACAGTGACGTCACACTTCGCTGGCGTATTACGCTACCAATTGTGTTAACCTGGACGATACATGGCTGACACATTTCTCTTATTCTCCTGGCCTGGACACATTTTTACTCAATTGGAAAAATTACAACTCATATGATTTCTTACCAATTAGTGTTATTAAGTAAAAATAATAAACTAGACTTTATTAAAATATGATTTTTTTTACTTATATTTATTATGGCTCTCAGTAACTATATTAACACCACATTTCACACTGAAAAATATTATCCGATTATGACAACCTGGGACACTGGGGCAAGACTTTGTGCCCTTCTAATCTGGAGATCCTAAGAAAAGGTCGGTTTGCCCTTAGAGTACGATATAACCCTGCAATATAATCGCATCAATCCTGTTGGTAAATTTTACGTTTTAAGAAAACTTCATTTTTATAACTTTTTTTTCCTTATTTAATGCTTTTACATGCTAAAATAATTATTCAATGACGCCATGTATCTCAGTAATACTACTAATAATAATAACAAGTTAAAAATAAATAAATAAATAAGTAACTCCTATTTTTTCTGCAAATAACAAGGGGAACTTATTGAGATTTTTATCCTTATATCTCTGCATATTTTTGACAACCTTTCAAAACTTTTCCAACGAGTAGACACGTGTCTTATACTCTTATTTTATTACATTTTAAGAACATCATTAAGCACCTTTGGTTTAGCAATGTGCTTTACTGCGGAAACAAAGAAATGGATTTTGCCAAACAACTTCATACGATACATCAATTTTCAAACGATCCCGTGACGATACATTTTCGCAATAAGTTCACTCTTTTGTTAAAAATTCATTTACTAAGTAAATACTTATTATCCCGTCTGGAAACTTTGATGCAACATTTTCGTCTGCTCACTGATCTTTGCTTCATATATCTTTAAATACGTATTTTTGATACCCTTCATAGACCATTGCCTCTCCTTGGATTTTGAAATTTTATTAACTAAATTTCATTTTTCTCTGGTGATTTTTAAATATATATATAGTAAAATGTATTATTCCCAAGTATCTTAAATAATGAATTACCAACAATAGAGAAAAAAAAAAAGGAATAAAGAAATTGTCATCGGGGGAACTCTGTCCTCTCCCCCGACGATTTATACCAGTGGTACTCCCTAAAATTTCTGTTACAAATTTCTGTTAAAGCCAAAATCTGGTAAGAGGAATGAGCTCGATGGCCGCATTTACACTTCTGCAGTTATATACCTATGTTTTATTTTAAAATCCTGTTATATACACATTATTATTACAACACATACACTCATACACACATACACTATATATACATATGAAAACACGTGTGAAAAACAAAGGAGGAAATATTATACAAAGCAATTGAAAGGATACAGCAGGAATTAAACTTAATAAAACGGAAAATCAAAAATGGAAAACTATGAATATCTTATGGAATCTAGCTTCATAAGAATATTCATAGTAAATATATGTTATTTCATCAAATATTGTCAGCTTTATGCCTAAAATCTACAATATTAAGCTCCTAATAACATACATAAGAAACAAAATAAAAAGAAAAACCTACTGGAATTCAAATAACAAAAGAAATAAATAAAGAAATTATTATTCAACATAAATAGAAATTAAATCATAAAGCAATGTACAAAACTCATCAAAAAAACTACTGATGTAACTGGATTAAAAATACATTACAAGTACTGTAACTTTTCATATCACCAGATAACCCAAAATGGCTGCTAAAAAAACAGGAAATTAAAATAATATAAAAATTATGAAAGGAAAATAAAATTGTTTGGTGCTACCATCAATCTCATAAAAATAAAAGGAATAATTGAAATTACAGACCAGTTAAATGATATATCTAGTGCGGCCATCCTCTTTAATAAAAAGGTATGTGTTGCTGACGACTGCGATCGTTGCCACAGATTAATCTCAGGAAATAAAACATTTGAAGTTACTGAAAAAATTAATTGCTCGAAAAGTATTTGTCAGAAAATTGTTAGACAAACTGCGTTAGAAAGGTAAAAAATTGTATTTTTCTTGATATAAATTTCAAATCCACTGATTATGCCATTTTTCAAATATTGAATTTCAAAAATGACCAAATTTCACAGATGAGTACCATAGCGAAAACTTCACGCGTAAAAAAATAATAATAATAGCAATATATCAGCACGAATCACAAATTATAGTAACCGTATTATTCTGTTAAAATATAAAAGTGAATTATGATGTCACGAGTGCATTATTTTTATTTAATTCTCGACAAATACTAGATGCGCCATTTCTATTTAGTTGTGAATAATATAGGTTTATTTCCGTTATTAAAAAATGTAGCTATAAAACATATAAATCAATGGAAAACGGTAGGTAATAAATTGTAAACGTAATAATAAACCGTATTAAAAAAACATAACTTAGTGAAATAAATATCCGTTTTTATGTTATTGTAGGATATCTAGGTAAAGGTACAGATTACTTTAAAATACAAGGTTAAATTCACCGATCCGGTATATTTCGTTTGATTCAAGGTTCTTTTGGAGAAACCGACCAGCGCAGCGGGCGTAGTCTGCTAGTCTATTATAAAAGGGAAGAAGATGGAATAAAAATAAATAAATTTAAAACAAAGTAGTAATTAATGTAAATAAAATTTAGAATGTGATGAAAACTAATTTAAATATTATAAAGATGAAATGGGAAAATAGTTGTACAATAATTAGCCATGTATTAGGAGACTGTGTGTACGTAAAATGAAGAGTGTATTATTTATGCTGTGATATAATAAAACTTTTTGAAACAATCCACACTATAAAAATTAAACAATTATTAGAATGCGTTAGAAAATAACATCAATATCTTTGAAATAAAAAATAATAATAACATACAAGTTCCTATAACAAAAGTGACCGAATCTCTTACTTGAAAATGGCATGTAATAATATTTTACATTAATTGTTAAAAATGTATATAGAAAACATTTTAATAAATAAAACCTACGAGGAAATCTCCAATTATAAAGAATCATAAACATATTTCAGGTAGATAATACCAAACAATAAATGAAACAAACAAACAACGACAACAAAAAAAAATCTCGAACGATGTAGTAAAATATATTTTAAATAATAAATTGGGACAGAAATCGTATATAGAAATATCATGTGATGATGGAAAAATGAAAAACAAAGCAACATAGGAAGTTTGACAAAAACATCTTCATGTCGCGTGTCGCAATAAAAACCTTATCTATACTAATGTTATAAAGTAGTAAAGATTGTTTGTTTGTTTGTTTGTTTTTTTGTTTGTAGGGGGTAATCTCTGGAACTACTTTAGCGATTTCAAAAGTGATGGTGGCAAATTGATGGTGACAATCCCTGCTCCAACATAGGCTATATTTTATGTCGGTGCCACTAACCCCAGAGGGGGTGCAGGAGCGAAAAACGTTCTAAAATTTCGATTTTTTGTATACTGAAGGAGTTAGAAACATGAAATTTGGCATGGTAGTTATTTATAAGATGTAAATGCTCTCTAAGTACCAATTCTAAAAAAAATCGAAATTTAAAAGGGTAACATGATCGAAAAGCGTTCAAAAAACATTCTAAATTAGAATTTCTATAGAATCTCTGGAACTACAGAACCGTTTTCAAAAGTGATCGTGGCAAATTGATGGTGACAGTCCCTGCTCCAACATAGGCTATATTTTATGTTGGTGCCACTACCCCCAGGAGGGTGCAGAAGCGAAAAACTTTCTAAAATTTTGATTTTTTGTATACTGAAGGAGCTAGAAACATGAAATTTGGCATGGTTGTTACTTATAAGATGTAAATGCTCTGTAAGAAGAAATTCTAAAAAAAATCAAAATTTAAAAAGGGTGAGATGAGTGAAAAGCGTTCTAAAAACATTCTAAATTACAATTTCTATGGAATCTCTGGAACTACAGAACCGTTTTCAAAAGTAATGGTAGCAAATTGATGGTAACAGTGCCTGTTGTAACATAGACTATATTTTATTCGGTGCCACTACCCCCAGGGGGGTGAAGGAGCGAAAAACGTTCTAAAATTTCATTTTTTTTTTTTATACTGAAGGTGTTAGAAACATGACATTTAGCATGGTAGTTACTTATAAGATGTAAATGCTCTCTAAGAACAAATTCTAAAAAAATTCGAAATTTAAAAGGATGAGATGAGCGAAAAGCGTTCTAAAAACATTCTAAATTACAATTTCTGTGGAATCTCTGGAATTACAGAACCGTTTTCAAAAGTGATGGTGGCAAATTGATGATAACAGTGCCTGCTGTAACATAGGCAATATTTTATGTCGGTGCCACTACCACAGGAGGGGGTGCAAGGGGGAAAAACGTTCTAAAATTTCAATTTTTTTTTATACTAAATGAGCTAGAAACTTGAAATTTGGCATGGTAGTTATTTAAAAGATGTAAATGCTCTCTCTCTAAGAACAAATTCTAAAACAATAGAAAATTTAAAAGGATGAGATGAGCGAAAAGTGTTCTAAAAACAGTCTAAATTACAATTTCTATGGACTCTGGAACTACAGAACTGTTTTCAAAAGTGATGGTGGCAAATTGATGGTGACAGTTCCTGCTGTAATATAGGCTATATTTCATGTCGGTTCGACTACCCCCATGGGAGTGCAGGAGCGAAAAACGTACTAAAATTTTGATTTTTTTCCACTGAAGGTATTAAAAACATGAAATTTGGCATGGTAGTTACTTATGAGATGTAAATGCTCTCTAAGAACAAATTCTAAAAAAAATCGAAATTTAAAACTGTGAGATGAGCGAAAAGCGTTCTAAAAACATTCTAAATTACAATTTCTATGGAATCTCTGGAACTACAGAACTGTTTTCAAAAGTGATGGTGGCAAATTGATGGTGACAGTTCCTGCTGTAATATAGGCTATTTCATGTTGGTTCGACTACCCCCAGGGGAGTGCAGGAGCGAAAAACGTTCTAAAATTTTGTTTTTTTTTAAAACTGAAAGTGTTAGAAACATGAAATTTGGCATGGTAGTTACTTATAAGATGTAAATGTTCTCTAAGAACAAATTCTAAAAAAATTCCAAATTTAAAACTGTGAGATGAGCGAAAAGCGTTCTAAAAACATTCTAAATTACAATTTGTATGGAATATCTGGAAATACCGAATTATTTTCAAAAGTTATAGTAGCAAATTGATGGTGACAGCCCCTGCTGTAATATAGACTATATTTTATGTCGGTGCCACCACCACAGGGCGGTGCAAAAGTGAAAAACTTTCTAACATTTCGATTTTTTTTATACTGAAGGAACTAGAAAATCGAAATTTGGCATGGTAGTTATTTATAAAATGTAAATACTCTCTAAGAAAAAATTCTAAAAAAATTCGAAATTTAAAAGGAGGAGATGAGCGGAAAGCGGTCTAAAAGCATTCTAAATTACAATTTCTATGGAATCTCTGGAACTACAGAACGATTATCAAAAGTGATGGTAACACTCCCTGCTGTAACATAGGCTATATTTTATATCGGTGTCACTACCAAAGAGGGGGAGGGGGGATGAAATAGCGAAAAATGTTCTAAATTTTCGATTTTTTTTTTCGACATTAGCGGGGTTTAATTAGTAATTTCTGAATTATCTGTGACTGTAAAATTTCCTTTAATGAAAATAGGCTAACAAATACCACTTGGCATTTTTCAAGAATTACGCGAGCAAAGCCGCGGGTTTTGCTAGTTTCATATAATAAACAAGCGAATCGCCGAGTTTGTCTATTCCTGCCGATATATGTATTCAATATAAGTAAAAAAAAAAAAAAAAAATGAAGATACAAAAGAGAAAAATCAGTGAATAAAAAAAAAAAATCATAAAAAAATATTTGGAAAATTAAAAGAAAAAATCCAATAGTAGTAAATAAAATAATTTTACTCTCAGTCTTTTATATCCTGTGAGTATAATCACTAATAGATAATTCCAACAGTTAAACTATAGTTACAGATAAGGGACGAATGGAATAGACATATATTTAATTATTTACGGTTACAGTTAAGATATAATACGAACAGTTAAGTTGTTTATGAATTTAAATTTAATCGTAAATAAATTACTACTAATTAAAATTAAACTAAATATAAAAAGATAAACTGAATATAATTATTTATATTTACTTAAGTCTATTAAACTATTGGAAAAATAATACATATTCTATAAAAGTTTTAGAACTGCTGAACAATTGCAGAAATATATATTGTAAAAAATAAATAAATAAATAAAAAATATATTTTGTTAAGCAATTTAGTACTGCCATTTAATATCGAATTCATATATTTATATAATTAATAAGGATAAATTACTTTAATTGTAATTTTCAAACATGAATTATAAATTCTAATTCTAATATTTAAATTCACTGTTATACCAAATTTATCAACTAATTTCTTTTTAATTATTAAAAATAGTATATGTCATGTGTGATTTATATACAAATAATAATAAATATCTTACATCATTAACTTATATCAGGGTTGGCAAGGTTTTTCCCACCCCCGGTAAATACCGTGGTAAAAACCGGTATTTACCGTCCTGGGAAATACTATGTTTTTCCCACATGGGAAAAACTGATTATTAAAAACAAATATCAATTCAAAACAACCTTTAAAAATGTCAAAATTGAGTTCTAAGTAAATTGCTTGAAAGGTTAAAAAAAATAAAAAATAAAAAAATAAAGGAGAGAAGGAAGATGCAGAAAAACGGTCAATGGAGTGCATTTATTTAAATATTTACACACCACACAGACAGATTCCCAAACAGTTACCAATCGTAATCGTATTCATATTCTTTTTCTTCCACTTCCACATTAGATTTTAGAATTATATGACAAAATACTAATTTAGAGGCTTTTTGTAAACCCAGTCTATTTCTAATCTTGTTTTGGATGACAGAAAAATTAGAATAAATACGTTGCAGAGATGCAAGACATCCCTGAAGATGTTCCATTAATTCGAGAAATTCTGCATCTATTCCAGTTTTACTTAAATTCTTCCACTATAGTGTAGGTGAAATAGTGATTATTGCTGTATATCTTTTTAGGGTTTCGTTAATCTCACGAAACCCTATTACTCCCGCTCTGTTGTCTGTCCATCACAGAGCCATTCTCAAAAACTATATAATTTACAGAGTTGAAACTTTGTGTATATAGCCGAATACCAGCTATGAAGAGCTCAAAATATTAAAATTTGAAAAATTCGTATTATTTTAATAAATAGAGATAAAAAACCAAAATTCTAACAGCCTTTTCCTATTAAATTTAAACATTTTTCGTTATAGCAGATGCCAAAAATTAAAAATCCACGATGAAATTCTTTCCACAATAATTAATTTTCTATCAGATGATTTCAACGTGAAAAATTAAAATGAAATAAGCAGTTTCACCAATTGAAAAAAAAAGATAAATATGAAATAAAAATGATTGACGTCATAGTGGTAAAAAAACGGAAAATGTCTAAGATTTCTCAATAATACAAGGAGTATGTGTATGTACACAAAGCAGATTAATATCACGTCATTAGAGAATTAAAAAGAAAATCTGACGTCATATTGGAAGTTTAACGAATTTTTCAAATGTTTGAGAATAATACAAAGCGAGTATCAATAGGAGTAATAGAGAATAGTAAATATATGAGTTTGAGGAACATATTGAATCATGATAAAAAGCAGATTATGGAAATATTCGCATATTTTAACATTTTGAAGGTGTACAATTTGTTTAATTTTGAATTTATTTTTTTAAATATCGCATTTAGTCCGCATGACGGATATTATTATGACAGAATATAATAGCGGACTTCACCCGCTATCGAGCTGGTTTAGATATTCGAAAAAACGAAATTTATTTGAGTTTATTAAAGAAAAGATAAAGTGTTTTGAAAGGAATATTAAAAGAAACCCTTTGAGCGATCTTCGATCACACTTACCCACTTGTTTGTTATTTGTTTTTGTATGAGCTTAATGTTTTTTTTTATTTATTATTTTTTTTTTTAAAGAAAATCTGAAAGCCCTTCAAAGACTGATTCTTCAAGCATTCTATTATAGACTAGACAAGAATCTGGCAACAACAAAAAATGTAAACAAATAACAAATATGGTGGACTTCTGGTACTGATGATGTAAAAGAACATTTTGCGTAAATATTACACCAAACCAAAATTGTAAAATTAAAAAAAAAAAAAATGTGTTTAATAGGTCTACTTAAAAAGTAATAAAAATTTATTTTATTGTGTTCTAAAATATTTATTTAGGAAATTCATTATTGTTAAAAAATGTTATGAGCAAATGTTATGTTTTATGCAATAATTCTTATTTATTTATATTCCTTTCTTACAGAATAATTTTAAACCTAAGAGAAATTTGTAATAACTATGTATTTCTAACTTTAATTTTACACATCAGATTCAGAAAGCCAGAATATTTTTTACATGTTGTCATTTGGAAGTTTTTCCCGGTATTTACCAGTTTTTCCCGGTGGGATGGAAAAAATAGTTTTGGACGGGAAAAAGCCAACTCTGACTTATATTATTTTATTCTAAATAATTAACCAATTTATTATATTATAATAATAATTAAATTACATAATTATTAGCTTGCCATAATAATTATTATCTAATTTTCATAAATAATTTTAATAAAAGATAATTTAATATTATTTTAATTTTCAATATTTATATTTATATATAAATCCTATTTTATTATAAATTAAAACTCATAAAAAACAATAAATTTAATAACAACAAACGAAATAATAATAATGAATCATTATATAAAGAAAATACCATAGCAATGACCACAGATTTTTTTTTCCACGAATAATTGATCAAATTAATATCACATATCAGGATTTTTTTTAAATAAATTACACTCACACACATATATATAAGCCATACAATCACGACCCCAACCTCCTCTATTCTTTATATATTTTTGTATAGAAAATCCGAATTATTTAAATGAATTTACCATGTAGTTTGGATAACCATATAGTTTAGCTTGATTACTGATAAATTTAATGTTTTATTTTTAGCTCATAGGCTATCAAAGCCTGAGAGCTAATGTGTCCGCCCGTTCTGTATGTATGTACGTATGTACGCAACGCGATAACTCTTGATAGAAATAACAGTTTTGCTTCAAATTTTGTTTATAGGTTCATTGTGATAAGGCGCTTCCCTGATTAGTTTTGGGGGTTCATATGTTAAGTATAAAGGGGGAAAGGAGGGATAACCCCCCCCCCCCCACTTAATTTAGATAAATGGGTTTTTGTTGCAGAATTATCCGATTTTCTTCAAATTTTGTATATAGGTTCATTGTGATAAGGAGTTTCCTTGATTAGTTTTGGGGGTTCATTGGTTAAGTATAAATGGGGGAACGGGGGTATACCCCCTTAATTCTGATAAATGGGTTTTTCATGCAGAATTATCCGATTTTCTTCAAATTTCGTATATAGGTTCATTGTGAGGTACCTTGGTTATAGGTTCCTTGATTAAGTATAAAGGGGGTAACGGGGGGGCTAATCCTCCCCCTTAATTTAGGTAAATGTGTTTTTCATGCAAAATTATTCGATTTTCTTCAAATTTTGTATATATGTTTTTTGGTCCGACTTTTAGGACCACTGCTTTATTGATAGTCAGTTTACAGTTCTTTTTACGTTTGTGAGTTTTAAATTATTTTAAGCGGCGGATTCAGAAGAGTTGAGCCAAAAGTAGAAGTTTATTTTAAAATATGTCTGATTTTTTAATTTTATGTATTGCTTTTTATGTTGATTTAAAAATTGACTTGCACGGTTTGTTCTGACAAACAATACCAAGTTTAGATTATTTTGTTTAGTTTTAGTCTCCATTTTCGAAAACTCGAGCTAGACTGCGGACCACCAGGCACATATTTCTCAAAATTGTGCTCTAAACTGGATTTCGTTCTGCTGGTGTCCATGAGCGTACGCAACAGGAGGATGCAAAGGAAGGGTCCCCCTAAATCTGCCAAAATAATAGAAGGTAAATTGAAGTATTAAAAGAATGTACCAACTTTTAGATACAATTGCCCCCACGAAAATACTGCGTACGCTTATGCCGGCATATCTATGAGCCTTTCAAAACTTTTACAGCGAGCCTTATTTACACGAGCCTTATTTTACTACATTTTTAAATCTTCGTATTTGGTTTAGCAATATGCATGTTGCAAAGCAAATGCAAAGAAAGGGATTTTGCCAAACAACCATAAGTGCAAAGAGCCGGGCTTTCTTTCCCAAACGATCCCGTTACGATACATACTTGCAATATGTTCACTTTCTGGTGTAAAAATTCTTTTACACAAAGTAAATACTTATTATCCCGTCTGGAAACAATGATGCAGCATTTCTGTCTGCTCACACAGACAGACATCTCTTGCACATTTTTACCGGAGCTGAGAGGTCCACCTTTTCTGACGTCACACGTTGATCTGGTGACGTGTGGAGATACGCCAATTTTTTTTCCCACTTTTTATCCTCTCTCCCTACCCACGCCCACGCGATAAAAGCGATAGAACAGAGGAAGGTGGGTAGGCCATTGATCGGGTCGCGGGATTTCTTGGGAATTCGGGAATGTGTAACTTCCACATTTGGCAATCACTCTATTTTGCTTGGCGAGATTTTTAATGAATACTTGGCGGAGTAAATTGTAGAATACTTTTCATAAAAAGCGTTCCAAATGTTTTCGATGAATGAAATTTCTCTTTTAAAAAAGGCTTTATGGATATTTAAAAGACTTTGTATCTTTTGAAAAATTCTGTATTTTTTTTTAATTGTATGATGTACTTGTTTTTTCTCTAATTTCTATTTTTTAAGAACTCGAGTATTTTTTAATAGGAAAAACAAAAATTGATTCTTTTAATTCTTTCGTACTAAAATTTAAATAATTCGCGATAGTTTAAAGAAAATAACTTGCAAATAATCAAACAATTACATTTAAATAGAAAAGATTTTTGTGTTTAATTCGTTTTGAAATTTAAATAATATCTAACAATTTAGAATTTTTATACAAAACTTGTCCAAATAATAATATACATATTTTATACAGAACAGTTGCACTTAAACAACATTATGACCAAAGAAGGAAAAAAAAAATCAATTATTCAAGCTATTATCATTTATAGTATTAAACATATTTACCTTTTTGTTTAAAATGTTTATTTTTCTGAAAAGATTAATTATATGATTTCTTATAAAGACTTTTCATAAAAATTTTATATCGTATAATGTAATCTGATGCATACAAAATGACCTATATTTGAAATTGTTTTGTAGATTGTTGAAAAAAAAAGATTTTTTTTTTTTTTTTTTGCTTTATAAAAAATTTAAAATTTTAAAATTGAGTTTTATTACAATTTTTTTTTCCAGAGATTCCCATTTTGGTAATCTTTTTATATATGCACAGCACATTTGTCCAAATACTAAACATAAAAAAGAAAGAAAAAAAAATCTTATATCATTAGTTTGGTATTTGCGTGGTACGTGGAAAAACTATATCCTATAAATACTTTAAATATTTTATTAACTCTTGCTTTAAAATAAATAAATAAATAAGTTTATTAAATTTTTATTGGAAAAACATTTAGATTTTACATTATGTATTTTTTAAGAATAGTTTTATTTTTTATTTTTATTATTATTAATCTTTTTTTTTTTTTTTTAAGTGGAACAAAGTTACCTTGTATGGGGTGACGTTGTCTCAGAACTTAAAGAAACATTGAATAAGCCTTACAAACTTTGGAATACAACGCAAACCCACTATTTAGGATAGAGTAATAAAACATAATAAACAAAAAACTGTCATTTCGTCACTGAAAAAGCACAAACTTTGTATGAAAATAAATGGAAAAACAGAATTTTATTCAAAAATGACCATTATGCAAAACATGTAAAAACAATTAACAATATTAACAATTAAGATATGGAAAGATTAATGTTTTTCAAGAAAACAAAATTTTACGTATATTCACCAAGGATCTGTTTATGAAACTTTTGGTTCCTTAAAAGGATCCTTCACAAAAATTCTCACCTTAAAACTGGACCCTTCACAAAATTCTTTATCTTAAAAATAGAGCTTTCACAAAACTTTTACACCTCCAAACTGAACTTTTCACAAATTTAATCATTTAAAAGTTAAATCTGACCTGTTACAAAGCAATTAAAGTCATTAAATTACATATTAACAACATGAATACAGCTGTATTTCGAATTCACAAAATTATGACTACAATTTTCACAAATATAAAAAGAACTGTTCACAATTTTACAACAAGAACGAAAAATCATGCGTCAAGCATAGATTACGTAACACTTTCTAACGCTTCCAAAATAATTTTTCAAATCATTACCACTTAATAAGCTGAAAGATAACATCTAAGTGAAAATTTGGAAAACGCATAACATATTTAAAAACGTAATTTCAGGAATTTCCAACATAAATTTCCATCATTTACAATATTCGGAAAAATATCCGAATACTGTTATTCAGTGCTGTAGATTAGTATATACTACATAGGATGCTAAATTTTAGTTTAATGGAAACACGTAGCACAGTTAAAAATTCTCCTTCTGGAGTTTCTGTCAATAAACGGAAATGTGTTCGCGAATTTTTGTGCTGCCCTGTATAGGTTCTACAGAATTTATACACACCAAGTAATAGACAAAAAGTGAGTTAAATTTAAAATCGCGTTCAGCAACTCAAAATGCACTTCCAGGAATTATTGTAAACAGACAGTAGAGAATTCTTTTGTGTGTCCCTGTAAATGAACGATGACTGCTATACACACACTATTCTGTAGTAAGCCTCTTGAAATTCACCTTAGTGATATATATAAATTTCAATGCGTTTAAAATAGTGAAACATTATTTAATTAAACCGCAAACGATTTTTCTCCATAGACGTAATGTAACGGAATTCTTTTGACTGTCCCTGTAAAGTAACTATAAGTGCTATGCACACCCTATTCCATATTAAGCTTTTTGTAATGCACCTTAGTGAGATATATCAATTACAATGTATTTGAAATTGTGTGACATCACTAAAATAAACCGCAAATGATTTTTCCCCATAGACCGCAATGTAACGGAATTCTTTTGAGTGTCCCTGTAAAAAAACTATAAGTGCTACACACTTCGGTTGAAATAGGGAACATGCTATAGATAACGACAATAACATATAAAAATTGCAGGGCAATTCGAGCTTATTTACTGGAGTTAGAGCACGACGGACAGACGGCAGACGGCCATACGGCCAGACAAACCAAAGTCATAAACACTTTTCAACCAGGTTGGAAAGTGTTAAAAACAGGACCCTGTGAGAAAAATCTAGACAGACCCCTGTTCACTTATTTCAGGCACTGAAAAACAGAATAAGCTTTTAGAAGAAATAGACCTTGAGTGTTAATTTTTCTCGGACCTTTTAGCTTATTCTTTAAAGTAGTGATTAAAATTAAATATTTTTTATTAGCTCTTTTATATATACCGTATATACTCGTGTATAAGTCGAAGAATTTTAGACAAAATTTGGGAGCTGAAAATGGGGGGTCGACTTATACACGAGTAAATAAAATAAAAAAAAATAGCTGAGTGAAATACCGGAGTCATATTTTTTTCGCAGATAATTGGTGAATGTGCAAGTCTTTTAATTAATCACATATGGGTCTAGGTTGGAGAGACAGATTGACAGTGGGATTGATAAAAAAAGCTCAACAATAATGTCTCTGTAATTGTTCTGCACTCATTTTCTCTTGGAATAGAATTCCCTTCAATACAGGGGCATTCCTTTCAACATTTTAATCCTATTTTTAAAAAAGAGTTCAACTTGAGAATTCTTCTAGATTTCTCTCCTAAAAGTCCTACAATACAAATAAGTACTATATTTTAGCAGATTTAAGTTGTTTACCCTTGTCAATAAGGCTTGAATAGATTTTTCAAAGAATTCTTTCTTTTTAAGTATCATTAAATTGATGTGAATATGTTTCAAGATAGTTTAAGCTTCTTCAGTTTTACATAATTATACCATTTTAAAACGTTGAATTAAAAAAAGGTCTGATTAAAAACGTAAAAAAAAAGTTTACTAATTTAATGAAAATTTATTATTATTTTTTATCCTTGATTACCAATCACTTTTCAACATACTACCAGAAATGTGGTTCGACTTATACACGAAAATTCTATTTTTTCCAAAATTTTGCGTAAGAATTGGGGGGGGGGGGGGGGGGTCGACTTATACACGAGCATATACGGTATATATCTAATATAATATAATAAATTTGTAAATCAAGCTTGATTTCGAATAATTATTGTTCCAATAGAGGGCAGCACATTGCTTGTCAAATAAATGTTAATAATATTTTTAATTTACCAATAGAGGGCGCTTATCGCTTGTGTATTTAAATTTTACTTTTAAAGATTAAAATTAAATGGAATATTCACAAATATAAATTTGTTTTTGAGTGTATTTATCACATATATAAATTTGTGTGTTTTAAATCCATTTGTGTCAAGGTGTAATAATTAAGGTGATATTTCAAAATATGTTCTCTCAACTTAACCTTCAAATAATTTCTCTCAACTTGACTATATCATCAAGTATTTGATATTTTATGATGTGCGCCATGTGGTCATATTGGTATAAATTAGACCTTGTGTTGTTTAAGGATTTTGGATAATTGTTGTGAGTAAAATATTTTATTTATTCTTTACAAGTTTTTTATTTCCAATTTTATTATTTCCAACTGTTGTAAAAATATTTTATCTATTCTTTACAAGTTTTTTATTTCCATTTTTATTGTTTTCAATTGTCTTCTGGTAATAATTCAGTATACCTGGATGATTGTACTGATCTTAGCATATATGCCAGTATAATTATGAAATACTGAATTATTTTTAAAAACACGTGTGGGTACATCCAGGTTGAAAATTATATCTGCACGTGTTTTTTCATATCCAATTCTAATTTAAATCTCTTGTTATCCAATTTTCCATTATATTCAGTTCATATTTCATTTCTGAATCCATTTGTATTCACTTGATATCAACTCCAAATTATTAACATTTTATGGTTTATTATATATATATATATATATATAATTTCCTCTTTCTCTCCTTTTAAATATTCTTCATATTTTCAGTATTTTTGGCCAGTTACCATTGAAGCACAAGCTATGGTAAAATTATGATTGCACTTGTTAATTTATTAACTATGTGATATTCTGTCTACACACTATTATTAATTATCTCTTTGGAGATTTAATTAGATTGTTACAGGAACTTGATATGTTTTTTTTTTTTTTAATTCAAAGATATTATATATATATATATTTCATTTCAAAATCCATTTGTATTAACTTGATATCAACTTCAAATTATTAACACTTTATGGTTTATTATATAATTTTTTTTCTCTCTTAAAAAAAAAAAAAAAAAAAAAAATATATTATTCATATTTTCAGTATTTTTGGCCAATTACCATTGAAGCAAATGCTATGGTAATATTATGATTGCACTTGTTAATTTATTAACTATGTGGTATTCTGTCTACACTTTATTACTAATTATCTCTTAGGAGATTTAATTAGAATGTTACAAGAACTTGATATGTTTTTTGAAATTCAAAGATATTATAATTATATATATATATAATATCTTTGAATTTCAAAAAACATTAATCACGTTCTTGATATATATATATATATATTTAATATATATATTTAATAAATAATCAGATGTTGTAGAAAAACATCTACCGTTTTCTGAAGAGTTTCATCAGCATAATTTTCATAATTATAACTAACCCGTAGGAGATTTATACATACAAGCCATTATTACGCCAGTACCTGTGCAAAAAAATAAAATAAATAAATAAAATATATTATGCTAGTACAACGTTTATATTTTGCAGTAAATGTTTGTTTTTTATGTTTATATTTTCTGGAAATATAAATATAATAAAAAAACTGCAATTTTGGTGAATTTTTCCTGGAATAATCTCACCCCAAATAAGTATTTAAAATGTAAGTTATGAATAAAGTCAGTGTAAAATCTAAAATGTCAAATTAATACATATAAATCTCACTGATTTGTAAAGAAAACATATTAGAAGATTTTAAAAAAAAAGTATTTACCACTTTACAGCAAATAACTTTCCCTATCCAAAGTTTCCCCCAGTAAAATCATGCGCAAAGTAAACAACACAACAATGGAAGCTACACTGCAAAAAATAAATAAATAAATAAATGTTGGTTTTACAGTGCAATACTGGCATCCCAGCTGCCAGTATTGTACCGTAAAATTAATACAGTCAAACCTCGTTAACATTAACACGCTTAACGCGAATTACTGTTAGCACGAACTGTTTCCGATTGCCCCGTCCTGTTGTATGTAATGTATTTAAGTTCGGATAACACGAACTACTTTTAACATGAACAAAAAAAGTTTCCCCTTGAGTGTTCGCTTTAATGAGGTTCGACTGTAGTAATAAACAGTAAAAAAAGCAGTACTGCTTATTTTACTATTAATTTTACGGTATAATACTGGCAGCTATAGGATGCCAGTATTGTACCGTAAAATCAACATTTTTTTTTTTTTTTTTTCCAGTGTATGCGAAACTTAATTTGTAAAATGCTGAATTATATAATTTATTTCTGAAATCTATCAGAATTCGGCATTACTAATTAGTTTTATTTTAACAAATTTTATTTATGACACGTTTTGTCTTTATCCGCGAGGTGGGACAAAGTCACCCCACCCCGGTTAACGGTACTGATAATTTGGAGAAATATCTTTCATCTCACTTTCTTATACTGCTGTAAAAACTTTTCAGAGTGTTAAAAAAAGAAAGAAAAATATGCATTTTTTTTTTATTATTATTATCAATCTTTACATACAAAAACCTAGTTGAGTTAAATAAAAAGAGTATAAAAATGAATAGTCGCGAATTGCGGATCTCTTGCTATGAGCTAAACTTACCCGCGTCTGAAGACTGGGAAAATTACTTGTTTATAATAGTTAAAAAAAAAAAAAAAAAAAAAAAAAAAAAAAACGAAATTAGCATAAGGAAATTGGAGGTGGGTGATTTCTGTTTTTCCTCTTTTGAATGCTTGTTTACTTCATCTAAACTCTATCTTATCTGCTTGAAGAAACTTCCAGATCACATTTTTAATCATAATTGAGGAAAATTAGAAATACTTGTTTTTTCATTACCATTGGTTTATTTTAAAATAACCTTTCTTCTGCATTTTCAAATATATGTCCTAGCATTTTAAATCTTTTGTTGAAACTAATTATCTGTGATGATTTTGAATCCACGTTATATGCTATGTTTAAATATTGCATTGTGTGCCGATTTTTATTTATTATTATTGTTATTATTATTTTTAAACTGTGTTCTGTAACTTTTAGAAAAATGCTCAAGTAGAAATGGTATTAACTTGTGCTATGTTATGGAGGTGCTATATAATTGCTATTATGTTATTGAGATAGACAACCATGTTCGTTGTTGAAAATATTCTCATTCACTGCAAAAAATAATTGTTGGTTTTACAGTATAATACTAGCACCCCAGCTGCCAATATTATACAGTAAAATTAACAGTAATAAACAGTAAAATAAGCAGTAATACTGTTAATTTTACGGTAATACTGGCAGCTGGCGTGCCAGTATTATACTGTAAAATCAACAGTTATTTTTTGCAGTGTATGGCTCTTTACGTTGTAGAAAAAAAGAATTCGAATGCATTACTGTCTATTGTCTATGTATTATTTAGTGTTCGAAATACGTTTTAATAAAGTTACACATTTCCGATTTCTGTGAAATTTGAAAAAAAAAAAAAAAAAACTTTTAAACTAAGTTTTACTCACCGCTTACCCAGCTTTGCTGGCATTATAACTAAGGTATTTACTGGCATAACTTACGACCGTGTGTATTTTTTTAACCCTTTACTTTTGAAAGAAAATTTGTGTAAAAAACAAATATTCGAGTAATTTTAGGATCACGATTATGAGACAAAACCCAATCGCTGCCAATCACGAGTGTACTCGTGGTTTTTCAATCTAAAATTACGAATTCGTAGCGGAAATTTCGAAAGAAGATTTTTTATTTTATGTAATCACGCGAAATGTCTGTAATCAAATAAAGTAAATATTGCTATTAGTATTTTTCGGTATAAATTCGAACTTTCTAAAAAAAAAGTAAAATTCCGGTAATTTTAACCCGGCAGTGAACGTGTTAAGATAATAAAACCGCATGTATCCTCATGATTTTCATTTTTCAATGACTCTTGGTTAGTTTTAATAAGTGCTCTATTTTATTCCCCTCGATATTTTTTCTTCAGCTACTGTGTACTAGAGACTGTGTACTAGAGACCTAGAGACTGTGTACTAGAGATGAGATGGGCCCGATACAGACTCGGGCTCGATTTTTATACCAGTCTTCGAGCACGGGCTCATTATTATTTCTGAAACTGACAATTTTATTTACTCTCGTATAGAAAAAAGTAAAATAACTTTTTTTCCCCTTAAAAATTACTTATTCCATTTCAAGTCAGTTTAATGCTATTTTGATCAGAATGAAAGGGAAACAGAAATCGTGCTTTTCTTTTCTATAGTATTAGAATGTTATTTTAAAGAAAATTTGGGATTTTTGCAGATTTATGTCTGGCACTGACTGCGACGATCTGTTGATATGGCGCCAATATCAAGGGATCTAATGTGCGAACTGAATATTTTATTTTGTTTTTAGTCAACCAGCATTAGCTTAAAATTTGCAAATTTTTAATCTTCTATTGTGTCAGAGTCATAATCGCTCTTATTATGAAAATAACGTTAGTGATTCTTGTTGCGGGATTTGCTCTGCATATTAACGAAGTCATTTTTATTCGTAAGTAGCTATAATTGGATTGGATTGTTATTCCGATAGGAAGCAATCGAGCAGTTTTTCCTCTTTTCCTATAAAAACATCGGATCACTCAGATAACGGTGTCAATTTTTTTTATTTAAGTTGATTTTCAGGGACACGACAATCACGAAAGATTGTTTTGAGGAAGGAATCGGTTATAATTTAAGATGTGCACCTTTTATAGGAAATACAAAAACGTTGATTGATTCTTTGGCATGGAAATAGTAATTTCTGCAAATTTCATGCATTTGTTTATAAAATGCACTTCGTTAATGTGTTCCTCAGATTTGCTTGTCGGGGGAGAAAAATATGAGAATTCTTTTAAGAAAGTGCATTTTTATTCGACACCAAACTTCTCTTTTGATAAGATTGAATGTATAAATTTCCATAAAATTAATTATGTTCGGCGGATTAATAGTTATATCTATATGTAAGAAGTTGTTTAAAAATGGAAGTATTATTTTTAAAACAGCTTTTAAATATTATGCAATTTTTTTTTCAGTTGCATACTTTCGATATCGGGCTAGGGCTCTGATGACACAAAAGGTTTAAGGCTCGGGCGGGCCCGAGCTCCGAAAAGCCGCAGCCCGAAATCATCTCTATTGTGTGCTTGTAGTATTATAACTGATAATATATATCATCAACACTGGTTAACACTGAAAAATTTGTATTCATTATAAGATATTTCACTGACTAGATGGAGAATGAAATGTGTGAAACACGTATTTAATATTAGTGCAAACAATAATCTCTTATAGACAGGGTCCGATTAATACTTCGGAGCCCTAGGCACATCATTCTTTCAGCCCCCCCCCCCCCCTCCCTTACCACTTTTATATGTAAGCTCAAAGTTCAACATCTTCCTTCCTCCCCATCCTTGTTTACTTGCAATAAAGTTTGCTTTTTGGATCCTAATCTAAATTAAAAAACACAAGAGACTTAAAATTTCAATGATATATTTGCTCTAAGTATTTCTTTCCATGTTCAGTAAAGATTCATTTAATTACTATTGAATCATGCTATTATTTATTACATAAAGCAGCATATTTCCAGCCATAACAGGGGAATCTTTAATTTTCACCATTACGTATACACTGAAAAAAAAATTGTTGATTTTGCGGTATAATACTGGTAGCTGGGATGCCAGTATTATCCAGTAAAATCAACAATTTTTTTTTCTTTTGGAGTGTACCCCCCCCCCCCCCCACACACACACACACACGCACGCACACTCCCTAGAAAATATTGTTAACGAAATTTTGCCCGAGCTTTCTTACTTGGATTGAGCAAATCTCGGATGAAATCTCGTTCATAACGAGAGATGTGTGCAAACCAGCTTTCAATTTTCACTTCGTTGAGATTTAAAAATGAATGACTGAACAAATAGTTGTATTTGAAATATTCTAAAACATTTTTGGTTTCTATGTCTTTATTTTGTATATATAGAATAGTATATATAGAATTAAGTTTCCAGATTAAAACTCTGAAGTTTATTTGGGACCCACAATATGTAAGGCCCCTAGGCATGCGCCTATATACTATATGGCCTAGCTAGGCCATAATCACGCCTGCATATCGATCGTCTTTCCTTTTAAACTTTATCTTATTGAGGTAAGCAAGAACATTTTATTTGTTTAAAAGGGTGCTTATGGCATTTTCAGTTCCTTCACTGTGTTGAACAAAAGAAATCAGTGTCATACATCTGTTCGTTTGCCTGACTCTTTGTATCTAAACTTTAAAAAGGATTAAATTTGATTAAAATTGAAAGAATTAAATTGGGTCAAATTTAAATTTGTTTTGGGAGCAAACTAAAGCAATCAACTTTTGAAAAAAAAATAATCACTGTAATTATATTTATTTCCTTTACTGTTAGATTAAAAATATATTTAACTATCATTTGGACAAATTGAACTTTAATGACGTAACTATTTTAAATTCAAAATGTGTTCAGTAACACTGATCAGAGTTCATTTATTGCAATAAAAAATTAAAATATACGCTATCATAAATCGATAGATTTTAGTTTGAACTTTCTTTGAATACAATTATACTACTCAAAGAAAGATTAGTATTACATTTATATACGCGCTTTTTACCTTTATGGTGATAACAAATATACTTATCTGTGATCAAATTATTGTTGTCCAAACAAACCTTATTTTATTCAAGCACTTCTATTTTCCATTTATTTCCCGTTAGACAAAAATTAATTTTATTTCCTATATTTATTTATTTTTTTAAATGATATATTTTTGCTCCTGCAGACATCAAATAATTCCACTTATTCTATCTAAAAAATGCTTATTAAATATCTATTTTTGTTGTTTTTATATTACATTTCCAGAAATAACATAATTATATCTATTTCTGTTTTTTATTCTTTTATTTTTTCTTTTTTTCAACAAAAAAAGTTATATTATTCTATTTTCCAACTATGTTATTTAGCTAATTCTCAAATATAGGAAAAGAGGGGGGAAAAATCATGGAAAATTAATTCTGTTCTTGAAAATACGTTCGAGTTTTTTCTTTGAAATTAAAGTCATATGCTATTTTTTTTTCTCTTTCCTTTATTTCTTTTTTCTTTTCGTTTCTTTCTTTTGTGGTCAGACGAAAGTTTTCAGTCGAAAAAAACTGTTTTGATAGGTCTGATGCAGAATCTGATTTTCCCTAGACAGGCACATATGACCCTGGAATTTCGAGAACCTCAAATCAACTTAAGAAAAAATAAATAAAAAACTAGGGATCTTTAAAACGTGTCCTGCGGCCACTGATAGCCCGCGAAAACATTCGAGTGGCTCACTGTATCATTTCCAATATTATTTAAGAAACAAAAGTTTTCCACACCATCAAAAAATATTTTAGAAGCGTCAATCCTTTCTTTAGCAAACAAGAAAGAAAAAACCTGCGTCAAGCACATAATTATAAAACACTTTCCAACACATTCAGAATACCGTAACAAAACTTCACCGTTTAATAAAACGAAAGATGATGTCTTAAGTAAATAATTTAGAAAACGAATAACACATTTGAAAACACAAGTTCTGCAATTGCCATCTATAGTCTGAAAAAATATCCGAACTCTTTTATTCAATCTGTATATGGTCTATAGATATGTATATATATTATATGCTAGCCCTGTATATCATATATAGAATTCATGCGCACCAAGTAATATGCAAAAAAGTAGTTACATTTAAAAACGTATACCATAAACGAAACCGCACATCCAGCATTTGTTTGCTTTTCATTGACAGTTCTGTAACCGAATTACTTTGTGTGTCCCTGTAAATGAACGATAAATGTTATGTGCACACGATATTCTATAGTAAACATCTTGTAGGGCACTCCAGTGATCTATATATATTTCAGTATGTTTGAAATAGTGTAACATCATTAAAATATACTGCAACTGATTTTTCCTCATAGACCATAATGCAACGGAATTCTTTTGATTGCTCCTGTAAACGAACTATAAATACTACACACTTCATTTTCAATATCGAACATGTCATGGTAAATTTCAATAACATATGTCAATTACATGGCAAATCCGAGTATATTTACGCGAGTTAAAGTGGGGAAAGACGGACAAACAAACTAAATTCATAAACGCTTTTCAACTATGTTGGAAAATATCAAAAATTACCTTGAAAGTAAAGAGCAAACCATTCGGCACCCTAATTTTCTTACACATCAACACTAATCCTGGCGAAATGAATTTTGCCCTAAAAAACTTAAATTTTGTGAGACATTAGACACTATCGCTTTATGTCAATATCTTCCCATATCATATATGCTTGTTTTCTCATGTTCAATATGGTACTCTACTAAACACAGCATTCTGTGATGCTAGAGTCTTTCGCAATGTGGAATAACTTTTCGAACAGATAACTTTAATAATTTCTATCTATCATTTTTATTACTATTAATAAATAAGATAACTTTATAAAATTTCTGGTGATATAATTAAATGTCATATTCCACTATGAATAATAATTTTAATGGGTTTTTTTTATGAATCAAGGGGGGGAGGGGATGTGAATTCTGCGATTCCGCAGTTCCTATATACAACCCGCCCATGAGTTTGTAACCTATAGGCGTGTATACATTCCTTGCCTAATGCTATTTAACTGACGTATGAGTAGCCCGCAGGACAAATTCAGAATTTATTAATGTGGTCCTCAACCGTGAAAGGTTGAAGACCCCCTCTCTAAACTATGTACAAATATTGGAAAGTTGTGAATACTCTGCATTAAATGCTTACAGTACAATACAACTGCCAAGTAAATGCGTGGGGGGGGGGGGGAATTCCTGATGTACCTTGGGCCCCAAATGGTCTAATAAGTCGGGCTATAGTCTAATGAAACATATTTATAAAAATGAAAATACTGTGATACATCGTCTAGCCCTAGCAAATGCCTTTGTCATCAAATAGTCACGCTAACGAAGATTTTTTTCGCTGTTTATCTGATTCGGCGGATGAACACAATTTCAGTTAACGAATGTTTTATTGAATTACCGTACTGGTGTAATGCTGCCATATTGCACTTTAATCACAGAAAAATGATGTTTTGATTAACGAATATTTTGGTTAATAAATGTGATTAGTATGGATTATGATCGTTAGCATTAGCCGAGTTAATCACTGTACATTTATTTATGAAGAGGTATGGAAGTACTAAGGGAGTAATATTAAGGTCTAAAAGAGAAAAGACTTAATTACTGCACAAAGAGTAAAAGTATAACATTTTTAATTATTCGTAGCGGCTGATGTCGTTTTTCAACACTTTTTCTATGTACACTGTTTATTAGCTATCACTTGCCAATATATTTCTAGAGAAGATAAGTTCTAATCTATATTATAAAGCCAAAAAGTGTCCGTCATGAACGCTAAGAATAAAAGAAACACTAGATGCCGCGACGTGCGCTAAAACTTTCGCTTTGATTGCGTATATTTTCGCTTCTAAATATCGCATAGTTTTAATTTTTGCTTCATCACAAAAAAATGTACTTTCAATAGAAATTATTTGGAAAGTGATATTTTATTTACCGATTTTTATAACTTTTTAAGACAATTTTCCGGGTTGGGTTGGGTTGATTATTGACGGCCAATTATCTACAGTAGGGATATAGGCCCGGGGGGAGTGCCCTTCGTGGGGGTCTTTCTAAGGTAACCTAATCCGTATTTACGCATGGATAAATCCACGGCTCGAAGAAACCCACGAAAACTCCGAACGATTAGGCCGACGGGCGCGATTGGGATCGAACCCAGCACCTCCCGTCTACCAGCTTCGAGAGCACAACCTCTCAGCCACTGGACAATTTTCCGGAACGTAATTTTTTAAATCTATCAATATGTGAAGTAACAATAAACATTTGTTCCCTACAATAATATAAAACAACATTTTCAGTATCATAGAATAAATACCCAAAACCGAGGAGAATATAGCAAGACTACCACAACTTGCAATTTATAGTCCGAGTTTGGCGAAAACATCTCTGACAATTTCGTTTTCCCTAGTCGCTTACTACTTATCTGATAAGGCGGACATTTTTTTTTTTAATATAAATATAGCAAATTGTGAATAACCAGTAATACGCTACCGCGCATGCGCGGCAGTGTATTACTGCTTATTTTACTGTTTATTACTGTTAATTTTACGGTATAATACTGGTAGCTGGGATGTCAGTATACTGTAAAGTCAACAATTTTTTTTTTTTTTTTTGCAGTGTGTCAATACGGCATATTTTGTTTGTCTTCAGTATAATAAATTATTTCGTATTAACAAATTGGCATTAACTTGCTTTTTAACTAAAATTCTAAATTAAAGTAAAAGTTATTTATTTTAGCATTAAGGCGGTAACTTATTTAATTTCTATCAAAAACTAAATAAAATTTATTCAACGAGAGGGTTTATTTTACACCATTCAATTCTTTCTTTTCTTTCTCTTTTTAAAAATTATAAACACTATGTTATAAAGTATAAAGTATTCAAACAATTAGTTATGGAAAGACTACTTTGCTATTATGGATAATCAAGTAATAGTTGTCATGTTGGCATAGCTGATTTTTTTTCCTTATTAATCTTTTAAATTGTATTATTCCACATTTATATAAATATAATTTTTTAAATTGTTTTTATCTTTCACTGTGGACTTAGTCATTGAAAATTGTGTATGTTTAATATTTCCAAGACAAATTAAAATTTCTTCCACTAATCATCTACTTTGTAAATTGTTATCAATTTGATTTTCAATTAAATTCAACGAAAAAAAGTCTTTTGAAAATAGGCTACATATTTTGACTTAATTGAAACACAATTTTCGCGCCGCTAATTTAATGAGCACTTTTGCGGCAAAAAAACAGTAAATATTTGTCCAACTATTCATACAGTGTCTCACAAAAGTGATGGGACACTTGTGCTTTATAAAAAGAAACTGCAATAAAATAAATAAACAAACATGTGCAAAAATTTTTTGGGTGTCTTTCATATTTAAAGTTAGTAACAATTATTACATAACATACATTTTGTCAAAATATTAAAATATTAATTTAGTAAAAATACAATTGTTCAGAACGGAGCAAAAAATGGCTCACATAAGTGATGGGACACTTACTTTTCCATCAAATATTTATCCAAAAATTTTACTTTTTAAAAGGTTTTAATATTTTGTTGGATTTCCTTTTACTTTTAAAACATGATTTAATCTTTTTGGGATGGATTCGACTATTTTTTTTGTGATTTCTGGAGTGATTTTACCCCATTCTTCTTGAAGCACCGATTTTAGTTGTTGTTTTGAAGAAATGGTGTGTTTGCGAATTCTTGATTCCAATTCTTGCCAAATATTCTCTATGGGATTTAAGTCTGGAGATTGTGGTGGTGTTTTTATTATTTCAGGACAGTTATATAGCAGCCAGAGTCTAACGTTCAGAGCAGTGTGCTTGGGGTCATTGTCCTGGTAGAATTTAAAATCGTTATGAAGGTTCAATTTTCGTGCTGAAGATTTCAAATTTTGCTTTAAAATATCAATATACTTGTACTGATCCATTATACTGTCAATAAAAACAAGATTACCAACTCCAGCGGACGACATACACCCCCATACCATAACTCCTCCTCCACCATGTTTTACTGTTGGTACCAAGTTCTGTTTGCGAAGTTCTTCCCTGGGTTTTCTCCACACCAAGATTCTACCGTCAGAACCAAATATATTAAATTTACTCTCATCAGCAAATATAACTTTATTCCAGTAATCAGAATTCTTATTTATGTTGGATTTTGCGAAAGCTAGTCTGAGTTTTCTATTCTTTTCACTTACGAAGAATTTTTTCCTGGCTACTCTACCGTGATATCCAGCAGATCGAATTACCCTTCTAATAGTTTCAGGATTAACAATTATTCCATATAATGCTTGTAAATCAGCAGCAACTTTTGAAGCACTAATTCTTGGATTTTTTTTAATATTTCGAACGATAATTCGCTTTATTCCATTGGATAGCTTTGATGGTCAGCCAGGTCTTCTTTTATCCTGAATCATATGATTCTTTTTATATCGTTTAATGATACTGAAAACTGTTGAACGACTCAAGTTAACTGTTTCAGCAGTTTTTCTAATAGATTTTCCACGTTCAATATGCAAATTAATAACTAATTTTCGAATTTCAGGCGAAGTTTCTTTTCGTTTAGCATTCATGACTACACAGAGCTAAAAAACACAAAAATTCCAAAACAAACTGGAGAGAAATACTGCAGACGATTTTATAAATTATTGCCAATTGCTTTTAAGTAAAAATAAAACCCCAAAAAATATTTTTATTGCTTATTTCAGACGATTTTTGTTGCATATATAATGGTGTCCCATCACTTATGTGAGCTATTTTTTGCTCCGTTCTAAACATTTGTATTTTTATTAAATTAATATTTTAATATTTTGACAAAATGTATGTTATGTAATAATCTTTACTAAATTTAAGTATGAAACACACCCACAAAAAAAATGTGTACATGTTTTTTTAATTTATTTGATTAGTTTCCTTTTGTAAAGCACAAGTGTCCCATCACTTATGTGAGACACTGTATGTGATGCATTTTTAACCAATTAACGTTTATACCCAAGAAAATTCTTTTTACCCTAATCGCTTTTATATGTATAAACAAATTCATCTATGTTTTAGTTTCATCATACTAGCGATAAATGATCATTTTAATTTTTCTCAATCTTACATTTGCTGCTTGTCTCTTTATTATTATTATTATTGCTTAACGACCTAATAAAGTTAAACAGCGGACCCCTCAGGATAAATTATATGACTTAATCTATCAGATTTCCCATTAATCATACATTGCCAACTCTTCAGAGTTTATGCGTGTCGTTATCGTCTGCTTTTATTTTGTTGCCGTTCTAAATTTTTAATCATGCACTTGAGTTAAAAATTAATTTCTCGTCTGAGCACTTTGACGAGAGCTTCTGATGCCAGTTTTTTTCGAATGTTGTAATGTGTAGAAAATATTTGAAAAGCTAATTAGCTAATTATGACATTTTAAATTAAATTTTCATGTTTAAAAAATATGATATAAATATAACTTTCGCATTTGTTTAGGATTTCCTTTTTCAAAATTTTGGAATTTACTGAAACCGTTAAAAATACACATTTTATACACTTAAATATTAGAACTTGGATGAACTAGAATGAAGGACGAAGGCGTTTGATTATTGATGGCAATGCTTCCTATTTGTAACCACAAATTTCCATTAAATGACAGTTTTAGATTTTAATTATTAAAGAACGTTTATTTATTTGTCTTTATCGCTTTCATTCGCTTCTATCGCTAATAAGTTCGAAAGAAAATCAGACGTTTTTTAATTGAAAAATAATTTTGGTCAATTTTTCTGTGGTTAAATTAATCAAAATACTGTTTTTAATAATTTCCAATAGTTTAAAAGTGTTTAACTTCTTCATTTTGTCAGATGCTCTATTAACTTTAAAAATATGTGTGCTTACATAGAGCTTTATAAATTTTCTGCGATTCACTTCAGAATTAAAATATTTCAAATTAAAAGTTAACCACAGAACTATAACAACTTTTGTTTGAGATCATATTAACACATTTTACGCCAGTATTTAACACGAACTAGGAATTTTACCCAGCCCATTTTGCATTACTAAAGTTTCAGTATTGATATTATAAATGGAATATTGGTACTCAAATTTAACGAAACGTACGAACCACTGAGAAAAGTCCGCCTTCCACAGTCGCCGTTTTTTGGAGTCAGCGCTTAGGTCTAGTATTCATTCATGGGGCTGTTAACGCATTTGATGTTTGTTTTTTAATTAGCTTTAAAAATTAAAATACAATTCCGGACATATTCTGATACAATCATCTTTCAATCAATTTAACATAATTTTATGGAAATTTTATGTTCAACATTTTGATTTCATAATCTGCCTTTTCGTTGACAGATTTTTGTTTAGCACCAAAGTGCGGTCAATAACATATCTATGGTTAATATGATAGCATGGTTAATCTGCTTTTTTTTTCTTATTTTTAATTCGCAATAACTGGGCATTCATTTGCCAATTGTGGCAATTCTGCCACTAATTACTTTTACATTATTTTATCAAACTGTTATTGTTGAATGTTGAGATAGATTTTTTTTTTAAAAATAACTAGATGATACCCGTCAAAATTTGACAGTAAAATAACTTGAAAGCTCCTTTAGAAATAGACTTTTATTTTTAATTAGCGGTTTTTAAATTAATTAAATATTGAAAATTTTATGAATTGTTATATTGTGTAAGCGTTTTCTATAGATGTAAAACGATAAAATTGTGTTGTCAGTCCAGCCTACTCAACTAATGAAGTGATATAATTTTAAGCTTGTAATTTACATTCTATTATACTTGAATAATTTTAGCAAGAATTTAACTAAAAATATTAATTGAATAATTTATTTTTACTTACTACAGTCTCAAAAATTTATATATATATCAATAGTTAGTATTTTCTTTTTTTTTTTTTAAATTACGCGGCCTTTAAAATTTTTCATTAATTTTACTTTTATCAGCCTGACTCTAAAACCCAGATAAACCATGGATATCAAGGTGAATTCTTTTATAATTCTTATATGGATATTTTTGCGTCTTTCTTTTTTCTCTTCTTTTCTTTTAAGGAGAATAATAATATACTTTTCTTAAGTTATTCAAATATATCTTGTTGATAATTGTCGTTCAATATATCGATAAAAGTTTAGATCACTTTATTTAATCGATAACTACACGCAAAATCTTTTTATTTAAATATTTATAATATAAAATAAGTAATTAAAAAAGTATTGTCGGTTGTTAAATTTTATTTACCACAGTCCCAATATTTTGAAAAAATAACAATATTTAGTATTTCTGATTTATTTATTTATTTATTTTTAAACTACACGACCTTTAAAATTTTTTCATTAAATTAATTTTTATCAGTCTGATTCTAAAACTCCGAATTTAAAATTTGCTGTTTGTAGCTAACGATTTATAATACATATTTTTTTTAATTACTTGAATTTATATTTTCCATTTTCACACATTATTTAATTGCTAAATCATGGATATCAAGATAATTTAGAGTTCCTGTATGAATATTTTCCCTTCTTTTTGTTTTCTCTCCTTTTATTTTTTTCTTTTTTTAAGAAAAATAATCCCTTACTTATCTTATTATATATATGACATATTGCTAATGGTCATACCAAATATAATAAAAATTGTAGACCACTTCAATTTATTTAATCGATAATTAGATGCATGATCTTTTAATTTAAATAATACTTTAAATATAAATTTAGTAAATAAAACAAAAATTCTTGGGTGTTAAATTTTAATTATAAAGTATTCAAATAATATATATATATATATATATATATATATATATATATATATATATATATATATAAGTTGTTATCTAATTTTTCCTCCTGAATTAAATATGGCATTATTAAAATGAATTATTGCCAATAAAATAAAGAAAAATCATTCGGCCGGTAGCGGGGATCGAACCGACACGATGATAGAAACAGAAAAGAAACGCGCGCCTTATACCACTGGTCCACCCTTTTCTCATTCGCGTGTGTTCTAAAACTCGTTAGGTTCCAGATTTAAGTTTACGCATGCGCAAAAGGAGCAAATTCGTGTGAAAAATTTATTTGACGAAAATCCCCTTTCCTTTTAGGCCCCACCAGTGGCTGAGAGGTTCTGCGCTCGAAGCTGGTAGACGGGAGGTGCTGGGTTCGATCCCAATCGCGCCCGTCGGCCTAATCGTTCGGAGTTTTCGTGGGTTTCTTCGAGCCGTGGATTTATCCATGCGTAAATACGGGTTAGGTTCCCTTAGAAAGACCCCCACGAAGGGCACTCACCCCGGGCCTATATCCCAAGTGTAGATAATTGGCCGTCAATAATCAACCCAACCCCTTTCCTTTTAATATATAAGATGCTTGATTACCCGTTGCATACCCGTTTAAAACTATTAAAAAATTTATCCCGCCCCCCTCTTTGATATTTAATTGTAATCTAGAATATAGCCCAAAAGCGACTTTTTAAAATTTGAATTATTACAAAACTTACAGCGACAAATATTCCGCTGTAACTAATTGCCGCTAGCAAACTTTATACATTAAATGCATTTTTATTTCAAACGACATTTTTTTAGCTATTGCTTGAGAGCCGCTTGATCGATTTTATTTTACTTTTAATACAAATATTCAGAATTGAATTATCTATGGTTGGCGTTTTTTTTTTTTTTTTTTTTGTTTTTTTTTCCCACTTTTTTACAAGCTAAGGATATTTTTATGGAACCAAATTGATTTTTTTAAATGTAGGTATTTTTACAAATATTTAAATATTGAAAAAATCCTATGCTACACCATAGCCAATACGCTAAAAATTGTTTGCATCCATGAAATACGATTTTTTTTTAATGAAAAAAGTACGAAACACGCTCCGGTCACAATTAAATATAGTGTGAAATCACCAACAGTTAACGTTGTTATTGACACTCACAAAAAATTTACAAAGTTATGATCTTTATTTCGACGTTCAAACTGATGCCCCCTCCCTTAAAGTAGCTTCTTAAAAGTAGTATTTTTATCTTTTACTAAAAAAAAAAAGTATTTTTAAATTTATATATCTCTATCATCTGTTTTATTAAAAGGACGATGTAATTTAAAATTATCAAAACTCGATAAAAACGCTAATTTTTGTTTTTGTGTTAAAACATTAAAATTTTAAAAATATATCAATATACTGTCATATATACTATACTTGGCAATAAGTGTACTTTTATACTTCTTAGAGGTAAATAATGAAAATAACACGTCTAATGTATTTCAAATGCCTTTTTCTGAAAGAAAATTTTTAGCAGTCTATACACAGCAAAAAAAAAAAAAAATTGATTTTACAGTATAATACTGCCATCCCAGCTGCCAGTATTATACTGTAAAATCAACACTTTTTTTTTTTTTTCTAGTGTATACATTCTGAAAATGTTCCGTGTGTTTTAATTTTTGTTTCATATTTTCAGCATGTCTAAAGAACAATCGTGATGCATAGCAAATAGCATCTATTTTGGAATGTTAGTTTATTAAAGTTTACAAATTAGTAATAAAGTCTATTAACATGTCATTTTTATAAAGAAAGTTAAGTTTCGTGCCAGTTTGTTGTTGTTGTTGTTGTTGTTGTTGTTTTTTAACTATCTGTCGGATTTTAAAAAAATGGATGCACAATTAAAAAGGGAAAAAAAAGTATTTTTAAGTAATAATATTTTTTAAAGGGGGGGGAGATATATATATATTATTTGAATGCAAGGAGCATTTAAAAAAAACCAAGCTAATAGCTTTATTTATTTATTTACTTTTTTTTCAGAAAATTCAATTATTTTTTCAAATACTTATTCAATTGATGTACTATGATGAGTAATATAAATGATGAAAGATAGGTTTTAAAGTCTACCGTCCTCTTAAGAAAATTGTAATATGCCTAGTACAGGGATGGCGAACATTTTTACGTGCGCGTACCAAACATTCATAAACAATATTTATGCAACGTTATAATGTCCAAAATTTTACATAAAGATATATTGCACCAGATGTTGCTTATATGAATTTTTATTTATATATGAATACGAATTTTTATTTTTACCATCGTTAATGCAACCTCTAACGTAAAATAATTTATTAATCCGACTTTTGCTGCTGGTCATTTGACGGAGAATGCTTCATACCTGGTTCATATTTTGTTATTTTTATTAATATAACAGGAAAATGGGCTTCATTTGTCATTTTAATGAATTACGTTTGAAAACTTAAAACTTTGTAAATTCACATAGAAATGCAAAATAGTTACATGCCGAAAACAATGCATAGGATGTGGAAAAAAAAATCTGATGTGTTAATTTATGCAAAAATAATTACATTAGCTGTGATAGTCTGTAACGTGTTAAGCAATATTTTATTTATTATAAAATACACACAGACACACACATATATAAACAGTATATATTAGTTATCAGATTTAATTTTTTCAGATAAATTGCCGTGCGTGCCACCTCCGGTATAGGTTCGCTATAAGTACTCCATCCCTGGATGAAATAAGCGTTTTGCAGACAAACAATAAACATTTAGTTGCAAAATTTCTTAACATTTTCCAGATCGAGTTCAGACCCAGGTTTACTCTCAATGCACCCCCTCCCCCCCTTTAGTTGCAGTTTAAAGATATTGGTCATTTAAATTCGAATACATATATAAATAATTTTTATGGTATTTTCAATTGGGAACATTGATCACTTCTTATTATTCCTTTACACCGGATTCAAAAATTAAATATAGTGATGAGTAGATTAAATATATAACAATTAATGAAGGATTTGTTTTAAATTTTAAGAATTGGTATGAATTAAATTGAAAATTTATAATTAAATAATTAAAAATGTCATTCGTTTTTATGATTTTCTGTAAAATTTGCCCATTTAAGAATAAAAGTGGTTTCTATTTCAAAATATCAAGCCATCTTATGTCAATATTGATTAAATTTAATTATTATAGGAATTTTCAATCCGATGTGCCCAATTGGAAACATTGCCAAATAAAAAGTTTTTTCTTTTCTTTTGTTTAAAATGTAGACGGTTATATTATGCCATATATAACCGTCTGCATTAAAAAAAAGAAAAGAAAAGAAAAGAAAAGAAAGAAAGAAAAGAAAAGAAAAGAAAAGAAAACTTTTTTCAGGCCAACGTTTCCAAATGGACACATGGGATTGAAAATTCCTATAAAAATTAAATTTAATCAATATTGACATAATAGAAAGATGGCTTGATATTTTGCAATAGAAACCACATTTCATTCTTAAATGGGCAAGTTTTACAGAAAATCATGAAAACGAATGACATTTTTAATTATTTAATTATAAATTTTCAATTTAATTCATACCAATTCTTAAATTTTAAAATAAATCTTTCATTAATTCGGCCTTGTTATATGTTTAATCTACTCATCACTATATTTCATTTTTTAATCCGGTGTAAGGGAATAATAAGAAGTGGTCAATGTTCCCAATTGAAAATACCATACAAATTATTATGGAGTTGTTACTGTATTTTATAAATCTCATGTCCAACTTTACATAAATAAAAGACTATCGCAAATTTGGAACGCAATGAAAAATAATACAAGAAAATATGTATGGTTTTATAGCACGTGATTTCTGTTTATTCTTCTCTAATTCAACCGAAAATAGTATCAATCTGTTGGCTGCATTCCAAGTCTCAAGCAAATGAGTTGTGGAATAGTTTTTTAAAACGTGAATGCATTTACTTCGATTTTTAAATTTTTTTTTATCTGTGTGCAGGCCCGTACAGAGGGGGATTAGAGCCGGTACAAATTACCAGGGCCCGGTCTCCTCGGGGGCCTGGCTTCGGTACTAGTTTTTAAATAAATACCAGAAAAAGTACACTGGTATTTTTTACATAAAAATTTTAATTAAAATAACTAATAAATAATAAAATTCAAAAGTCAGAAGCAAGTTGCTTGAACGTCTTTATGGACTGGCTAGGAGGGGGACAGGGGGGGGGGGGGGGGGGTGCTCTAGAGGCATTTTACGTTCGAAAGAAAATCCAGCTTTTATTAAAAATCAGTGGAACACACATTAGCAAAGATGCAGGCATTTATTTATTTATGTTTTTATAGAACAAATATTTTCTAAATTGTAAAACACAATAGCAAAAGTTGCAATAACGTCAGGCAATCGGCGCCTTAACTAACGAATTGAACTAAAATTGAACTATATTTTTAATATTTTAAATTTCTATTTAAAATCCTTATATGAAAAGGTGTTACCGATGCATCATAAACTGTAATACTACTGTAAAATACTGTAAAAGAAAAATAATAAAATTGTAAGAAGATACTAATAGATTTTCTAAAAAAGTGCTATCCAACATATTTATTTTCTAATGCAGTAAAGGCTGTTTATAACGGAATACTGCTGCAAACAGAGAAAAAATCCTGGTATAGCAAAAAAATATCCATGCATTTATACCTTTTAAGACGAAAAAAATTGTTTAAAACGGAATTTCTTGTACGTTTTCGTCTAAGCAGGTTTTATTTTATCACGTGTGGAGGGCCCACATTGGAACTATTACCGGGGCCCGCGGTCTTTCTGTACGGTCTTGTCTATGTGATTATGATGAATTGAAATTTTTACAAAAGAAAAAAATGTCTTTAAAGAAGAAATTAGTTTTAAACTTTAAAAAAAAATGGATTTTGGTTCTTTATTTAATTTAAATAACAATGTACATATTTTGTGGAATCTATGGTAATTTGGGCTTGACAATTCTGCCATTACAATTGAATTATAATTAAAAATTATAATTGTAATTTAAATTACAATTATGTAACAAAATTGCACTATTATTTGTAGTTAAACTGAAACATATGTACAAGTTAAACTGTGAAAAATGAAAAAAGCAGTTGTCTGTGACACTGCTAACAGAAGTTAGGAGTTTTCGTGGTTTTCTTCGAGCCGTGGATTTATCCATGCGTAAATACGGATTAGGTGTTGAAGGGGCGAGGCCAACGAGGTAAGCGCGTAACATCAGAATATTAAATTCTTCAAATTAAAATTAACTCTGGTCTTCAACATGCAGAAAGAAAAGGAATTGCTTACCTTTTCTAAGGTCTATCCAATTTATGAAATATCCACTGGTTTATATATTTCAACTATTTGAGAATTTATTATAAACACTTCTTGAATAATCGTGTAGATGTACCACTGCTGAAATAAGACTTGTAAAAAAAAATTATATTAATGCACAATTCACATTGAATAAATAAGTTCACGTTTGGATTGATTTTAAAAATTATATTTTACATTACTTAAAATTTTAAAAGGTTTACATTTAGATTAATTTTAACATCAGGAAACATTTTTTCCTGTGACTTTACAGAATGAAGGATAGTAATACACTGACTCATTTTCACAAAGTTTGGAAAGTTACGAGTAAAGTTGCATCATTTCTTTGAAACAAATTGACGTTGAATAATTGTCCTTTTAAATGTTTTAGTTCTGTAATAAGTTTATAATGGCATAATCACAAATAACAAATTATAAACATATTTCACATTATTAGAAGAGAACGATTATAACGAGGTAATAAATCTCTATTGCTTGATAAACTTGAAACTTAAGAGTCATAAATTAGGTCACTTGTTTTAAGAGATGAGAGAAAAATTATCGTTGGGTTTTTATCTGTGTGCTTCATCATTTTCTTTATTTATTTATTTTACTTTGAGTGGAAAATATTAAGTGATTGAAATGAATGGATTAGTTTTCTACAATTTCCCCCTTAATCCGTTCATGGGGATTAACTAATATTTTCATTGAATTTCTGTGTTCGATGAATCGAGGCTTGGGTAAAGGTTTGGTAAGTGCATCAGCTATCATTTTTTCTGTTGGAAGATATCTTAACTCAATTATGCCTTCTTCGCTATATTGTTTAATGGCATTAAATTTGACGTCGATGTGCTTTGATCTTTTCGTGAATTTTTCTGATTCAACCATTTTTATGGTACTTTGATTGTCTTCATATAAAGTGATTGGTTTTTGCTGTGGAAAGCCTAGATCGTCAAGTAACTTCAATAACCAAATTATTTCTTGGCTAGCATGTGCTGCGGACACATATTCAGCCTCTGCTGAAGATAAGGCAATGCAACTTTGCCTTTTCGTCGTCCACTGAATTGGGTTGTTGCCCAACATATATAATATTCCCGATGTTGATCTGCGGGTTTTGGTATCACCTGCCCAATCGGCATCAGCGAATACCTTTAATATTGGTTCTTCATTAGTGTTAATTATTAATTTTAGTTCTTTAGTATGATATAGATATCTTATTATTCTTTTTACGGCTTGCCAGTCTTTTTCGCGAGGATTCTCATTTCTTCTGCTTAAAATGTTTACTGCTACTGAAATGTCAGGTCTAGTTATTGTTGTTATATAAAGCAATGAACCAAGTGCCTGGCGATATTTAATATTATTTGGCATTAAATTATCATCATCATTTAATTTGTTATATCCTGGTTCCATTGGAGTTTTGCACGGTTTGGAGTTTTCAAGATTGAACTTTTTCGCTAAATTTTCAATCTTAATTTTTTGATCAAGAGAATAACCGTTAGGTAATTTCTGAATTTGAGTACCTAAATAGTTACTAATATTGCCTAGATCCTTTAATTCGTATTCTTGTTTTAGAGAATTTACGATTTCTTCTATTATTTCATCTTTGCTGGCGATGAGTATATCATCAACATATATTATTATGTACGATGTATGATCTTTTTCTTTTCTAGTGAAAAGACATGTGTCTGCTGTACTTTGGATAAAGTTCAAGTTGTCTAGTGTTTCAGCGATTTTAATATGCCAAGCTCTGGCGGCCTGTTTGAGGCCATAGATTGCCTTTTTGAGCTTGCAAACTTTTTCAGGAAATTGTTCGTTTACATAGCCTTCAGGTTGATTTATATATATTTCTTCATTTAAGTTCCCATGAAGAAAAGCGGTGTCAATATCTACATGTCGCACATTCAAATTATTATAAGCTGCTGCTAAAAGAAGTGTTTTGATGGTACAATGTTGTGCTACTGGTGAAAATGTTTCTTGATAATCTTCCCCATAATTTTGACTGAAACCTTTGGCAACAAAACATGCTTTATATTTTTGTGTATTTCCTGAACTATCAATTTTTCGTTTGAAAATCCATCTACTTCCTATGATTCTTTTATTAAGAGGAGGATCGACTAGATCCCATGTATTATTTTTCATTAACGATTGTATTTCGTTTTCAGTGGCTTTAAGCCAGTTTTTCTTTTCTAGTGGATTGTTTATTTTGATAAGCTGTTTCCAGTTTTCAGGTTCTGTTGTATCGCAATCATTTGCTAAAGCAATAAAATTGTCGGAAGTATATCTTTGAGGTGGTACTCCTCTGTTTTGTCTTTCAGATCTACGAGGTTGATGTGTTTCTGATTGTTTGGGCGCGTCAGGTGTACAGGGTGTGTCACCTATTTCTATTTCAATGTATTTTTTATCTTCAATTAATTGTTCGTGATCATTAATTTTCTCGTTTAAATTGTTCAGTTTTTCTTCCAGAAATTTTACAGATCTGGAAATTATTATTTCACCATTTTTAGTGAAAACGCGGTATCCCTTTGTATTATTATCATAGCCCATGAAGATACCCTCTTCTGCTGTGTCATCTAGTTTAGATCTTTTGTGTTTGTTTATGTAAGTGTATACTTTACAGCCAAATACACGTAAATAATAGAGATTTGGTTTTCTTTTGAACCAAATTTCATATGGCGTTTTATTTGTCAATTTAGTGGGGAGCCTATTTTGGAGGTGATTAGCAGTATTTATCGCTTCACCCCAGAACCTATGAGGTAAATTTGCTTCGGATAATAGGCTTCGTGTCATTTCAATTAAACTTCTGTTTTTTCTCTCAGCAATGCCATTCTGGCTGGGACAAAATGGAACTGTGTATTCATGTTTTATACCATGTTCCCTTAGAAAGGCTTCTGTTTTATTTCCTATGTATTCCCCACCGTTATCCGATCTAATCGCCGTCGGATATTTTCCTTGTCTGGTTTTGACCATTTGTACATAGTCTTTTATTTTTTCATAAACTTCATCTTTACTTTTTAATAAGTAAATAACTGTGAATCTAGAACTGTCATCTATGAATGTAAGGAAGTAATTTTTTCCTCCTATTGTGGGTGTTTTAAAAGGCCCACATAAATCAGTATGTACTAAATCTAATACTTTTGTTGTTTTATTTTCGATAGATTTAGAGTACGGTGCATTTGTTGACTTTGTTTTTATACAGGTTTCACAGTTTGTTTTATGATTACAGTTATTTATTTTTATCCCACTGGCCAAGTCATTTTTGACTAATTCTTTTATACTTTCATTATTTCTGTGGCCAAGGCGTTTATGCCAAATTTCGAGGCAATCTTTATTTCTGCAATCATGTGCAATGTTTATTTTATTTTGAGAACTTTCTTCTAGTGTTTCAACTTGATATAAGTTATGTTTCTTTAATGCTTCTAAGTATATTTTTCCATTGCACGATAGTATGCATTTTTCATTTTCGAAAAATACTTTGTAGCCATGTTCTGTGGCTTTACTTACGGAAATTAAATTTGATTCCAATTGTGGAACAAATAACACATTTTTAAGTGTAATTCTATTTATACATCCATCAGATGTTTTTGTCATTATTTGTGTTTCGCCGGTTCCGTAAGAATTTAATGTATTCCCATTAGCAATTGTTACTGTAGTTTTTTCAGTATCGTTGAATTTTGTAAATATATCCCTATCGTTCGCTATATGCGAAGACGCTCCTGAGTCAATTAACCAGGTTTTATTAGCGGGATTGACAATTATGAATGCTGCATCTTTATGTTCACTTTTATTTATTTGTACCTGTTCATCTGTTTTTGATTCATTCATTTTATTTTTACTATCACCTTTTATATTTTCAAAACACAACGATGTGTACTTTTTGTATTTGTATTGTGTTTTAGGTGTAGTGGTCTGTGTGTTTCTGTTCTTGAGATGCCAGCATTGTTTGTAAGTGTGATTTGATTGTTTACAGTAGGTACAATATTTGTTTTGCCCTTTATAATCTTGAGTGTATTTCTTTTGTGTTTTAAACACCTTTTGTGAGTTTTCAACTTGCTCACTATTTTCTACCCGTTTATTAAATTCATCAGTAAGTTTGCTCTTGATGAATTCGGGAGTTAATTCAATTTCATTTCGGGCTTCGAGAGCTGTTATTAGAGTATTATAACTCGCAGGTAACGAGCACAATAGAAGTGCAGATAAATGCGAGTCGGTTATGTTCTCTCCTATTGCGGAGAGCTTATCTTTTATTTCCAGTATATTAGTAATGTGTTTGTGCATGTTCCCATTTTCGGGAAGTTTTGCACTATACAATTTTCGTAACAAATACAATTTACTGGACAAATTGGCTCTCTCATGAATATTTTTTAAACTATCCCATGTCTGTTTTGCTGTTTCTAAATGTTTTACATGAACTATTTGCGTATCGTCTATACTCAGGTTTATTAAAGCGCGAGCTTTTGCATCCTTTTTTCTCCAATCTTCGTTAATTGGTGTAGGGGGTTCCTGAGTTACGAGTTCGTACAAATCTTCCTTAATTAACAACATATTAATTTTAAACTTCCATATAGAATAATTATTATTGTTTAATTTATCTACTAATTGCATTTCCTTTATTGTCGCCATCTCGGAGAACTTGTTTATACAGTTTTTAAAGTTTTATTAGTTTAAATAGTTTATTAAATTCAATTATGTTTTCTTGAATTTTTAATCTAGCATAAGAGCTGAGTATTATTTTTATTAATTAGAGTCAATTATTAATCCTTAAGAATAAATTCTGAGTTCATATATTCATCAGGCTCATGATCACTGTTGAAGGGGCGAGGCCAACGAGGTAAGCGCGTAACATCAGAATATTAAATTCTTCAAATTAAAATTAACTCTGGTCTTCAACATGCAGAAAGAAAAGGAATTGCTTACCTTTTCTAAGGTCTATCCAATTTATGAAATATCCACTGGTTTATATATTTCAACTATTTGAGAATTTATTATAAACACTTCTTGAATAATCGTGTAGATGTACCACTGCTGAAATAAGACTTGTAAAAAAAAATTATATTAATGCACAATTCACATTGAATAAATAAGTTCACGTTTGGATTGATTTTAAAAATTATATTTTACATTACTTAAAATTTTAAAAGGTTTACATTTAGATTAATTTTAACATCAGGAAACATTTTTTCCTGTGACTTTACAGAATGAAGGATAGTAATACACTGACTCATTTTCACAAAGTTTGGAAAGTTACGAGTAAAGTTGCATCATTTCTTTGAAACAAATTGACGTTGAATAATTGTCCTTTTAAATGTTTTAGTTCTGTAATAAGTTTATAATGGCATAATCACAAATAACAAATTATAAACATATTTCACATTATTAGAAGAGAACGATTATAACGAGGTAATAAATCTCTATTGCTTGATAAACTTGAAACTTAAGAGTCATAAATTAGGTCACTTGTTTTAAGAGATGAGAGAAAAATTATCGTTGGGTTTTTATCTGCGTGTTTCATCATTTTCTTTATTTATTTATTTTACTTTGAGTGGAAAATATTAAGTGATTGAAATGAATGGATTAGTTTTCTACATTAGGTTCCCTTAGAAAGACCCCCACGAAGGGCACTCCCCCCGGGCCTATATCCCTAGTGTAGATAATTGGCCGTCAATAATCAACACTCAACGCTAACAGAAGTTAAGAGTTAATCTTTAAATAGAATAGAGTAAAGGAGAATAAAACAGCAGATTTAGTTGCATTAAATGTTCCTATGAAGGCTGCTTATTATTATCATTATTATGAGCAATATTCTTTTACTAACTTCAGTTTTTAATAGCAGTAATAATATCAAAGATCCTGAAAAAAAAAAAAAAAAAAAAAAAAAAAAATCACGCTGTTTGAAAAGCTTAATTACTGAAACTATAATGTATTTAAATTTATTTATTTATTTATTAAAATATTGCATTAATCTTAATCTGAGTCATTTCTTTTGTTATTCAGTTTTCTTTAGAGAAAACTGAATATGAAAGGGAAAACAAAACTACTTTTGGTATCGAAGAAACGGGGGAAAAAATTTAAAAAATACGCGAGTAAATGGAGTATTAGCTCTTTTTATTGAAATTTAATCAAATTTAATTATTTTCCCACAATTTAAGCAAATGCATGTTTTAAAAATTAAAATCGATCAACTTACAAAAGAAAAAAAAAAGTTAGATTTTATGTTTAAATTAGTCCGTTTTGACGAGAAAACACAGTAACTTTTCTCTCACAGTGAGAGTGACAGGCAGACAACAAAACAAATGTATGTAGTAAGAGCCCCAATGAATGTGACAGTTATCTGATAACTATCGCCACCAAAATATTTAAAGAAGTGTGTTTGTGTTCTGTGAGAGTTCTAAAAATTCAAAAGTAAATGGAGTAACATCGTTGCAAACTTTACAACGATTTGTCTGACTGAATACATTGATCTTTAACAAGTCACGTGGTATTCTTACAGTGAGACGCTTTTTATTCATGCTTGTTAATTTTTCAACACCGAATTTATTTTTCAGATTTATAACTGCATTATTCGTCATTTTCCTTTTCATTTTTTTTTTCTTGTTCAAAAATATATCTTTGCTAAAAAAAAAACTCTTCAGCGTTTATTAATTTATCCATCTCATTTGACATATTTACTCTCCGCGAAACAGGCAAATAAATACATCTGTCAAGCGCCTCTGCAAAAAAGAAGTTATAACTGCTTTTAAATCACTCCCAACACAACAATTAAATCCAATCACATGCCCCAATGAGTGTAACAGTTATCTGATACATCATCGCGGCCATTAATCAATTTTAACTCAGGCAGCTGCCGTTGAAAGGGAGAGTGGCGCAATCTATACATACAAACATGTTTCTTCATAATGCGGGATTAGGAGCTCGCGTGACGTAGAGGTTGAAAGGTGTTTTTAAGGTGGTTAAAGGGGTTGAGGAGTTGATGGATGCGTCTCTAATAGAGGTTCTTAAAAGATGGAGATGGGTTTTTAACTTCCGATTGAGTTTTCTAAAAGCGCTCATCAGAGGCGGTGGCTAGTAAATTAAGAGTTTAGGTTTTCACCACCGCGATTTTACCATAGACCAGAGAGATTTTCAACCAATGTGTCGTGAGAGATTAACAAGTGTGGTGCGAAAACTTTCTGTCAAGTTCTATAAATATTTTACAATTTAACGGAAGTCTTGATTTTAAATTATTATGTTATTTACATTGTCATAATGTTTTCCGTAATAAGGTAACATTTCTTGGAAGTTTATTTCAGCGTTTACTTTTAGTGAGAATACAAGAAAAACGTAATAAAAATGTTCTCGCTTCTTCAGGTAAAGTTAATGTTTTTAGAGAAAAATCATGGCTCTGAAAGGAAAGGGATTTAAGGCGGTTCTAAAAAATATTTTTCCCCGCTCAACAACGCGAAACTCTGTGACATATTTTCGGACTCATTTTTAAACATAAAAGCATCGGACTTGAAAAAAAAAAAAATCCCTGACGGCTCGACTACAGGCACAGGTAGATTTCGAAGACGCAGACCGTGGGGTGCCTGTTTGTTGGGAATTGCGTAAGAAATGACCTTTTTGCCATGATGCGTCATTTGGAAACGCCCACTTCCAAACCTAACTTGTTTGCAGGCGGAGCCGCAGGGTTTTTTTTTTTTTTCTATAAGGGTTGGTTCTATAAAAAACTTGTCAATATAAAAGTTTCACAAAAAGCCCCCCCCCCCCCCCATCCCCCCCCCCCTTGTTCGATTTTGCCCATTAACGAACTTGACCGAGATTTTATGCCCCTTGATTTTATGTATCAGTTTGGAAGAGATTTGTGCTGAATTATGGGAGTTATCGTGTTCATAAAAAAGTGACATAGATAGATAGATAAAGTTTTGAACTGGGGGTGGTTTTGTGTCCTGGGAGTCATGATCGGCGTAGATCTGCAAAAATTTTTCAACAATTCCAACTTAGGTGAGAATGTAATAGGTAGTATTTCTTACGAAATCTACCTTAAAAACACAGTTCGGTTATATAGTATTTGAATAAGAACACCTGTCAATTTGATACCTCTTCTAACAAAAAAATCAATTTATGGATCATAAAGTAGCCCGTGTGTAGATTTGAGAACAGCTTTAAATACGAGAATATACAATTGAAATCTTTTGAATCTGTGAAAAGACGTAAATTAAATCGGCCTTATTGGAGAAATTTACAAACTTTAAATTCTATTGTACGCTAAAGAAAGATATGAAGAAATTGTTTTGCCTATTTTTGACTGTACCAAAGAATTTTGCTTGTGTTAATATAAGAACAGAGGTATATTTCTTTTATACTTTTTTTTATTATCATCAATATTTAAGCGTACTACGCAAGCTTATTAATTATTGGTTCAAGTGTGTCGTAGGAGAAAAAGGTTGAAATCTCTCCATAGACTGAGTGTAGCTATGATTTTTCTTAACATTTTCTTTTTTTCACTTATTCACTTTAGTAGAGGGTATAGAATGGTTTACGCCATATACTTTTTCTGTATCGTAAAACTCCTATTCCACCTGTTTCTTCTCAAGTAAATATATGTATAAAATTTACTATTTAGAAAGCAATGATTGCCAATATGACATTAATGTTTCCGAAGATAATGTGTATTATGGCGGGTTTGCACCTCTTGAATATGGGTGCGAAAGAGAAATCTGTCAAGGGATATCTCTCCCATTTAATACAGGGAAGAGGGAAGGGTTCTTGCTATGAAATCATAAAATCTTTCTCCATTGATTTATTTTTTTCTTTCTTTCTTTCTTTTTTTTTTAAGAAAACAGATAACAACTATATATTTAAAATCAACAGATCTAAACTATATTTAAAATTTAACTGCACGGTATAGGGTAAATGTCCACGGTATAGGGCCAATAGTCGGCCACTTAACTGTTTTTTTGTATATAAATCTTAACGCAGAATTTTTAAAAAACGACACAACATTTTTAACAGTGATATATGTTAAAACGTACGTTTCTTATTATGTTTCAGCAATTATTTTTAAAAAACACGGTAATAGTTTTTTTTAGACAAAGTTACGTTCAAAAAAGGCAAGTTCTCCAATAGTCGGCCACTTTAACTCTAATGTTCGGCCATCACTGCACCAATAGTCGGCCACTTCAGAATTTTGTTTTACCTGAAAAACGACTCTAACAAATTTGACTAAGTTTTGCATTCTACCATTTTCGGTTAGATGATTGAGCTATCTCACATGTTCGAGAAAATTAAATTAGTGGGTCATTTAGGGTCACTGCGGGTAAAGCTAATTTTATTTTATCTGCTAAATGGCTTTAATTAGTGGGTCATATGGGGGTCACTACGGGTCAAATAAATTTTATCTAAAAAACGGCTCTAACGATTTTGACTAAATTTTGTATCCTACCGTTTTGGGGTACGAAAAGACCATTGGGCTGGGTCACATGTTTGAGAAAATTCGATTAGTGGGTCATTTTGGGGTCACTACGGGTCAAACTAATTTTTATCTAAAAACGACTAAAACGATTTTGACTAAATTTTGTATCCTACCGATTTGGTGTACGAAAAGACTATTGGGCTGGGTCACATGTTAAGGTCCAAGGTAATTTTTTCTTATCTAATAAATGCCTTTAACGATTTTGACTAAGTTTTGTGTCCTACCTTTTTGGGATACAAGAAGACCATCTGGCTGGGTCACATGTTCGAGAAAATTCGATTAGTGGGTCATTTGGAGGGTCACTATGGGTCAAACAAATTGCATTTAAAAACGGTTTAAGCGATTTTGACTAAATTTTGTATGCTACAGTCGACTGCAAAAAATAAATAAATAAATAAATAAATAAAATAAAAATAAATAAATAAATAAATAAATAAACGCTGGTACCCCTTCTGGTCGCGCTCAAATTGAAGTTAGATTAAAGTGGGTTTTGAATCGAACTATGCATTTTGAATCCCGCAGTGGAAAAGCGAAGGGAGGGGCGGTCCCAACTGCCGCATTCCAATCTAGTTGTTTTAAAACTTTTCAACAGAATTGAAAAGCAAATAATGGGTGTACCAACTGCCGCATCTAATCTAGTTTAAGAAAAAGCTACTGTATACGAGCATTTGCGACTTAAAAGTAACCCCAATATCGAATATCAGTTTTCTATCCCTATTAATTCTAAATAAATCATAATTTAGAATGATAAACAACAATTACTGATAATTTCAATTTTTTAAATTTCGAATTTTATAGAAACCATTCTTTGCGAGAGTTTACATCTTAAAAGAAACCCCCATACAAAATTTGAAGTTTTAAACCCAACAGTATCACAGAAATTGCAATTTTAGAAAATTTTTAGTTCCTTTTAAATTTCGAATTTTTTAGAAACTATGTTCGGGTACGATCAGACCACTTACGTATGGAAAAGGTTATCCATGTCTAATTTCAAGTTTCTATTCTAAAATTTATAAAAAAAAAACCCTAATTCAGAACATTTTCCTCTCATTTCAGCATTCTAAATTTCCAAATTTTTAGAAACCTTTCTTAGCCGGTCGCTTGTGTTTTAAAATTAACCACCATGCCAAATTTTAAGTTTCCAGCACCAAAACTATCACAGATTTTGAAACTTTAGAATGTTTGTTTGGTCCTGTACCCTTTGAAATTTCTTTTTTTTTATAAACTATTTTGTACCAGCGTTTACGTATTAAAAATGACAGAATTGGCAAATTTTAAATTTCAATCCCTAGTAATTCCATATAAATCGTAATTTAGAATGTTTTTTAGAATGTTCACAGTTTTTTTTCATTTTCTAAAACTCCCCCCTTTTTTAAGTGCCTTGATCCAGAATTTACGTCTTAAAAGTAACAGACATGTTAAATTTCAAGTTTATATTCCTAACAATTCTACATAAATTGTAATTTAGAACTTTTTCCACTCATTTCACACTTTTAAATTTCGAATTTTTTAGAAAACAACAAACATGCCAAATTTCAAGTTATTAGCTCCTTCAATATCACAAAAAGGGCAAGTTTGGAATGTTTTTTGCGCGGTAGCGTATTACTGCTTGCACGGCAGCGTATTACTGCTTATTTTACTGTTTAATACTGTTAATTTTACGGTATAATACTGGCAGCTGGGATGCCAGTTTTATATTGTAAAATCAACAATTATTTTTTGCAGTGTATACCGTAATTTAACTGAACGGTATACAATGTACCGTAAAATATTTAAAGTTTATGTACCGGCTGCACTCGCCCCTCTCCTCAGGCCTGCACGCATTACGTAACAATGAGCAAGAGCATCACTTCAGGGGTTGCCGTCCACCGAGGCAGGGATACCAGTTTTTTCCTTACTGAAAAATAATTATTTTACGGTATAAATAGCGATTTTTTACTGAAAAACAATCATTTTACGGTATAAATACAGTTTATAATCGAAATGGCGCATATACGAGTTTTTTTTTACGCTTAATATACCTTAGAAGTACGGTACTCATACCGTAAAGAGTGAAAACGGTACAAGTACCGTTAATTTACGGTACATCTACTGAAATTTTACGAAAACTTTTTACAGTGTAGTATAGTATTTGTACTCAGAACTTTAAAATGAGTTCCCCGATTTTCTCTAAAGATCTATAAAAATCCTTAATTAAAATAAGTTTAATTAATATGATTCATACATTTAAATAACTGTAGAATTTTCTTTATAAAATTCCTCAAACCACTACGTCACGTAACCGCTGCCATCTTTTTCCTTTCCAAAAGTTCTCTGTCTTTCAAACATTCAAACACATACACGCACAAAGAGAGAAATATACTTTCTCTCTTTGTGTGTTTGTGCACGCAGGGTCTGACTAACGTAAGGACATGCGGGACAGCTGCCCCCGGGCCCCACAGTTGAAGATCCCCTCCATGGGCATAAGTGGGGTTTTCGTTAAAGTGGGGCCAAATGTTAAAAATTGGCTAAAAGTGAGAAAAGTTCTTACTTTTGTAAAGATTTATGATGCAGGAGGTGGTCCTCCTCCCCGGCTTCTGTACCCTTATGCCGCCCTCCCTCCAAAAAAATAACCAACTGCATCATCAGAAAGTTGATGATTACAATTTTACTGTCACAACTAAGTAATCTAGGTATTGTTTTCAAGAGAAATTCATTATTGACATTATCCTTGTAACAAGGCAAATTAAAATTTTTAATGACGACCAATTGGGGACATTTTTCTTTTACATCTTATGAAATACATATCATATTATGACAAATAGCCAAGAATGACAGAAAGGCATTTCAACATAAAACCTAGTATGAAATTTATGTATGCAGTTTAATCACTTCTACATAATTCAAGAAAATTTCCTGTGGATAGATATAAAGGGAGGGGGCGGAATAATGCTGCCCTCGGGGCCCTATATACACTAAGTCGAGCCCTGTATGCATGTCTGTGTTTAAATTTTTGAAAAACTTCAAAAAACGACTTGGGAATTAGTGAAACTGAAATGATAGAAAAAAAATCAAAATTAAATTTAAAAAAAAAAAAAGAAAGAAAGAAAGAAAAGAACTCAATTTCGTGGCACAGTGGTTCGTGGGATCTTATAAAGAAAATTCTAAAGTTATTTAAATACATGAACTATAATAATTAAATTTATTTTAACTAAGGATTTTTATAGACCTTTACTTCTTGCGAGGTAGTATTAGTTGACATAGTTGGCTGTGGTGTTTTATGTAGGAGAAGCAACCTAATTTTATCTTAAATTACTTTAACGATTATAGTTGTTGTTTTTTCTTTGTACATTTTGGTAGGATATGATGTTGGCTAGTCTGTCTATCTGTGAATGTTCATCCATGATATAACTTTAACTCCTAACACTTCGTAAAAATTTTTAACGATAACTTCATAAAACCAACATTATGAAATTTGATAACTCTCTAATACGTCTTTGCCATTTATTTTTCCTTTGACCAACTTCACGAAACAATTTTTCTTCATTTTTATTTCCTGGCATTTAATTGAAAATATTTTGAAGATGTCTCTTAATACCTGCTTTCAATAAAATTAGGTACAAGACTATTAATTAACTATGTATTTAATGTCTCTATATGCTTATAAAAGTAATTCATTAAAATTGAAATTAATGCGCTTATATAATAAGTAAACTTTTCCGGCATTCTTTGTACTTACCAACTCGCACAATTAAGTATAATTTGCATTGCTAAATACTGACCATGTAACCTTATACAACTTTTACGCAACAATATTTATTTACCCAATTAAAGAAGCAAAAGAAAAGAATTTTCTTTTATTTTTCCTCGTTTATGACCTTAACTTCACGAAATTTTTCTTCCATGATCATTGTCATTGAAGTAATTCTCGCATTTTAGAGGCACCTTTTTCCTTTACTTGGTACCACTTTCATCTACTTTGCTCACATCTTTTCTTTTTTTTCATTTATGTCATTATTATTCTCGCTAATTTTTGACCTTGATTGACTTACGTCCTTTTTTGGATCGTTGATTACGTTTGACGCATAACTTTTAACTTCGACGCTTTTTAACTCACTCTTAGCAATCATCAGACAAAACCAACATAAGAATACTTCAGGAAATACCGGCTTTCCCTTGTATTTTCCCTGTTCCGGCTAAGGAGATGCGTATTAACTTACACCTTTTGAATATGTTTATAATAATTGATTTTTTTACAGTCGTAGCATGTTTTCACTTGGTTCACGTTTTCTGTCATGTATCTCCGTAAGTATAAAACAGAGAAAATCACTGCAAAATCTATCGACAGCACTTTGCTGGGCCAGCACTTTTGCTACAAATTAACAGCAAATTGAAGTTAAAACTCTATTTTTTTCGTTACAAATTTACTGTAAAAATTCTTATATTCATGACAATTTTTACAATAACAAGTTGGAAATTGTATGTCAACGCGACAAATGAGGGGCGTTCGTACTATAACTAGTTTTAGTGAAATGAATTATATCATCTGTTATTATGATATGATTAATTTCCATAATAAAATAGGTACATTTTAAGTTGGCACCATTTTATCTTTTGTTGACATTTGCTGAAAATTCCAATGGGAAACTTAAGCCTAGTTTTGAAAATTTCAAAACACTGAAATCCATATTTAAACCCTTTTTCCATTTAATACCTATTTCTCCGGAAATATCCATTCAAAAAATTGTCGGTTGATTATATGATTGCTATAATTAAATAATTTTAGTATACAAATTCGGTTTTTAAATTGAATTTTTCCGAAAATAACAGGATTCCATCTTAAATATGACCTAATCAACAAGGCAACCTAGACTCATTACCTATCATGGGATATCATTGAGTTAATTATGTATGATAGGATTTAAATAGCATGCAGAAAACTTTTATTAATATATTTTTAAGTTTTGATTCGATTTTCATAAAATTTGAAATGACTCGACAGCATTTTACAACGATTATATATATTAAATTTCAAACCATTCGGTTGGGTAGTTTTTGCACTGTTATATGCGAACAGATGGACGGACCCGACGACGACTATGGGTGCTACATATTTATATAATTACGAGCGCACCTAAAAAGTTATGTATACATAGAAATTTTTACAGTGAAAAATGGTGGCAACTAAGTTGCAGGCAGAATTTACTGTGATTTTCTTGGTTTTTAAGCTTTCGTTCATCTCACGAAACCCTATTCGTTCCGTTACGTTGTCTGTCCGTCACAGAGCCGGTTCTCAGAAATTATATAACTTACAGACTTGAAATTTTGTGTACTTATAACTGAATACCTATACTATGATGCTGAAAATCATAAAATTTTGAAAAAATCGTATTATTTTAATATATAGAGATAAAAAAAACTCCAAAAATCTAACAGCCTTTTCCTATTAAATTTAAACATTTTTCGTTATAGCAGTTGCCAACAATTAAAAATCCAAAATAAAATTATTTTTACAATAATTAATTTTCTATCGAAATATTTCCACTATAAAAAATGAAAATGAAATAAAAAGTTTCACCAATTGAAAAAAGATTAATATGACGTCATATTGGTAATAAAACGGAAATTTTCAAACATTTCTCAATAATACAAGGAGTATGAGTATGTGTAAATACAGAAAGCAGCTTAATATGACGTCATTAGAGAATTAAAAAGAAAATTAATCTGAAGTCATATTGGAAGTTTAACGGACTTTTTCAAATGTTTGAGAATAATACAAAGAGAGTATCAATAAGAGTAATATAGAAAGCAAGTGGATATGACGTCAGCAAGTGATTATAACGTCATATGAGTTTGAAAACAGTATTTGTTTGAACACCAATGAAGATTCCGAAGTATACACCTATCTATTTTTATAAAATCTGAATTTTGCAATTTAACGGAGCCGAAAGAGAGAACTCATGGAGTCCCCAAAAAAACCTTTACTAAACAACACAATGATAACCGGTCATTCTAGGTGACCTTCTCGATGTCAGCGTGGAGAAGAGATCTTCCATCTTCCACGCAAAGGGTTCTGTATCTGTTCTACTACAGATTTTTTTCTGTCATAGTACAGATTTAGTGGCAAAAGAAGACATCTGTTTTTTGAAAGGAAAATGAACGATATAAAGGTGAAATAACGTAAGAAGGGGATTACAGTTAACGTATTATTAATTTCGGAATTCGACAGAATATATATGTATAATAATTATATATATATATATTATATAATTATATATATTATATATATATATATATATATATATATATATTAATACTTATATATATATATTAAGATTTTTACAGTGTACATAGTAAACTCACGTAATGTACCTGAAACGTCCTGCGCTTATAATTTGTTTTTTAACATCGTAGCAACAAGGAAAAAAAAAACAAAAAAAAACACCCATTTTACCCCACTCTACGATATTTATCTATCTTATAGTCACTCATAAATAAAGACTACACAAGTGCGGCTGTTTAATATTTTATTTAGTTTTTCCTTTTTTAAAAATATGTCTGCAAAATTATACGATTAGGATAAATTTAAATGCAGTTTCTATTTTTCCTTTAGATTTTCAAAAAGATGTCTGGAAAATTATACGATTGAAAAACAATATAGAAAAATCATGTGTCAATCACACATTATGAAACACTTTCCAACACATTCAGAATATTGTAACAAAACTATGATTACAAAGAAATTAATCTCAGTTTTGCTACATTATCCATTTTACATTTAAATTTTGCGGTTTTCCTCATTGGGGTGGGGTGGGGGGGGGGGCTGTGATATGTTCGTGCGTTACCTTTCTTTTTAACACTTTCCAACATGGTTGAAAAGTGTTTATAAATTCGGTTTGTCTGTCTGTCGTCTGTCGGTGCTCTAACTCGCGTAAATAAACTCGGATTATCATGCAATTGATATATGTTATTGATGTTTACTATGGCATGTTCGGAATTGAAAATGAAGTGTGTAGAATTTACAGGGACACTCAAAAGAATTCCGTTATATTACAGTCTACGGGGAAAAATCGTTTGTGGTGTATTTTAAAGATGTTACATTATTTCAAACATATTGAAATTGATATATATCACTAATGTGCTCTACAAGATGCTTACTACAGGATATGGTGTGCATAGCATTCATCGTTCATTTACAGGGACACGCAAAAGAATTCGGTTACAGTTCTGCCTATGAATAACAATTGCTGGAAGTACGTTTTCAGTTGTGGTACGCCGTTTCAAATTTAACTGTTTTTTTTTCTTTTTTGCATATTACTCTATGTGTATAAATCCTATAGATCATATACAGGGCTGTTCAAAAACCTCGAGTACGTTTCTAAACTAAATTTTAGCATACTAATGTATTGTATATGCAAATCTATAGATCAGGAGCGCACAAAAGAATTAGCATATTTTTCCGAATATTGGTAGTAGTTTCTGAAATTGTGTTTTCAAATGGGTTACGAGTTTTCCAAAATGGTTACTTATACATCATCTTTCACCTTAATTAAACTGCGAAATTTTGTTACAGTAATCTGAATGTGTTGGAAAGTGTTTCATAATCTATGCTAGACGCATGATTTTTCGTTCTTGTTTAATATTGACGGTAACATTGTAATTTGTGTTAAAATTTTTTACTAGCATTTTTCGAAATAAAGAACTGAAACAGTGCTTTCTTTTTTTTTTCTTCAGGGATGGCATGCTTCCCTGAACGTCTCTTTCAAGTCAAATTTGAAAAACATAAATGTAAAAAGAAAAAAAAGAGAACCATAAATTGACTTTGCAACGAGAGGGGGATGGACAGGCCCTTCCCCCCCTGACAAAAAATTCTTAGTTTCTTTTTCTCTTTTATTTACTTTGGTTTTAAGTCACTTGGAATGTTGAAAAGAATATAATTGTTTTTTTCAAATTCATCTGAGAAAAATAAATTTAGTTAATTATTAAATTTTAATATCACAGTAGGGGCGAAATCCCCCCCCCCCTTTCCATTCCTGGATATCTCCGGCAAAATCTTCATACAAAATCCTCATGCTTGTAGATTTTTTAGAAGCAAAATCTTCATACAAAATCTACGAATTTCATTTAAAAAAAAAAAAAAACTAATGTTTTTTGTTAAAAAGTTTCCTCTTTTGTATGTTTTATTTATTCCATCCTAACGTTATCATTGATGCGTGAGCAAGCTAACTGTTATCAACAAGTTAAAGGTACGGAATGTCCTTGATCAATATGGAGAAGATTACGAACAGAAATATTTTCGTAATGTCACTAAGCTTATACATATATAGGGGAACTTCGGGTATTATGGAATGGTCCGGTAATGTTTTTGTCTGATAAAGTGCTGCCACCAAGCGTATGAGGACTAGATTTCGCTGTGCAGCGTCCAATCATTTTTTAATTTCATTATCAGAATAGAGATTTATTTCATATTTCGAAAAAGTCATTTATTTAGCTATTGTTATCAGATTTTTAAAAAAAACATAAATGATAATGTTTTCCTTTCAATTAACAAATATACGAGCAGAGAAGACCAAGCTATGCTCGATCAAAATTAGCGTTGAGTTCAAATATCATGACCCATGACCAAAATGACCCACTAATCAAATTTTCTCAAACATGTGACCAAGCCCAATTGTCTTCTCGTGCCTGAAACACGTAGGATATAAAATTTAGTCAAAATAGTCTGAGCCGCTTTTTAGATAAAATTAGCTTGACCCACAATGACTTAAAAATGACCCACTAATCGGATTTTCTCGAGCATGTGACCTAGCCCAATGATTTTCTCGTGCCCAAAAACCGTAGGATACAAAATTTAGTTGAAATCGTCTGAGTCGTTTTTAAGATAAAAATAGCTTGACCCATATTGACCCACGACCCCAGTGACCCACTAATTTCTCGAACATGTGATCTAGCTTAGATAGTCTTCTCGTTCCCTAAAACTGTAGGATACTAAATTTAGTTCAAATCCTCTGAGCCGTTTTAAGATAAAAATAGCTTGACCCGTAATGATCCATGACCAAAATGACCCACTGATCGAATTTTCACGAACATGTGACATAGCCCAACAGTCTTCTAGTGCCCGAAAACCATAGAATACAAAATGTAGTATAAATAGTCTGAGCCGCTTTTTAGATAAAATTAGCTTGACCAAAAAATGACCCACTAATCGATTTTTCTCAGACATGTGACCTAGCCCAATGATTTTCTCGTGCCCGAAACTCGTAGGATACAAAATTTAAATCAAAATCGTTAGAGCTGTTTTTTAGATAAAATTAACTTGACCTGCGTTGACCCAAAAATGACCCACTAAACGAAAGTTCTCGAACATGTGACACAGCTCAATAGTCTTCTCGTGCCCAAAAATGGTAGGATACAAAATTTAGTCAAAATCGTTTGAACCGTTTTTTTAGATACAATTAGCTTGACCCTGCTCCATGATGAACCAAAATGACCCACTAATCGAATTTTTTTGAACATGTGACCTAGCCCAATGGTTTCCTGGTGCCACAAAACGGTAGAATACAAAATTTCGTCAAAATCGTATTTTATGATAAAATTTGCATATAACCGCACACACACACAAAATTTGCTCGTATTAGAATAGGGGAGATGGGGGATGAATAGGACATTTTCACAAAAATCGTTATTTTAAATATTTTATTTAAGTTATTATCAATATTATATATCACATGTCATACATTAAGTGTTTGACTACATCTTATGCCAATATTTATTCAAGATTATTATTATACAGAAATATAAATGAAATTTAAAAAGAAGTTCTTCTATGTCCCAATCATCCCCACAGCAGGGATGAATGGGACACAAACATTTTCCTCCCCGTATTCAATGTTAAGGACTAAAAGCTGACAAAAAGGCCTCCTTGGCAATAGCTGAGAGATTATAAATTGTAATATGATCACCAGGATTATTTGTTAGCCAATCATCTTTTGGACTCATCTCAGCTTTGCCTTAAAAGGCCCATAAACGGCAGCATTCAATGGCTGACGACAATGGCTACAATGAGGATGAAATGTTAAAAGAATAATTACAATAAATTATTAATTTATCAACCTATATAATATTATTTAGTTAATAAATATATTTTTCAGCATCCTCTAGGGATGGATGAGACAGTTCCATCCATCCCATTTGAAATGTCCCAATCATCCCCTTGATGCCTATATTCAATTGTCAGCCATTTTGTCTAAAAAATATTTTGTCACAATGGTTAATATGCATTCATTTTAATTACCAATATTGAGCCTTGAAATAAAAAACTACAACATATCTTAATTGTTTATATTGCATAAGATATTTAAGTAAGTTCAAATGTAAAAAAAATTACTTTTAAGCAGAGTTTTCAGGAAATGCAAATTTGAAGAAAATTGAAAACAGCCGTGTGCTCTTGCTTTTGGTTTTGAAGCACACTATGGTAGTAAAATCTATGAGGATAGGAAGCAACTAAAAAAAAAAAAAAGTTTATTGCTTGAAATATTGAGAACGTCCCATCCATCCCTTGTCCCATTCATCCCCCATCTCCCATATGATTTACCCGTGAATATTAACAAAGAAAGAAACCTTAAATAATTAAGAAACATTTAAAATAATTAAATGATTACTTGCGAAAAGCATTAAATGGGTGAAAATTACGTCGTGTTTAAAAAGTCGAAATTAATAATATTACAGGCCTCCCAAATGGTCCCCCTTTCTCCCCTAAAGTACCCTTTTTAGAAAAAGGTCCCCTTTAGTCCCCTTTTATGCGTTTTGGTCTCCTTAGTCCCCTTCTAGTGAGTGAGAAAAAAATTTCTAATGTGGAAAAATTTTCGCAAAACGGAAAAAACTTTAAAAATTGCTAAAAGTTATCATAGAGGACAAAATTTACTAAATTGGGTTAAAGCATTGTAACCGGAATTCTTTCACGAATGTCAAAAAATCACTGTGGAGTGTGGAAAAACGTTGATGTATTGAAAATATCATTAAAAATCACTAAAAATTCAAAAATATCAGAGGGCAAAACAAAATTTACTGTCAAAAAATCGCCACAAAATGCAAAAACACTCAAATTGCATTAAAAATAGCCAAAAATTCAAAAATTGCTGCACGAATTCCGAATAAATTTTATTGAAAAGAGGACAAAATTTATTAAACTGGGCTAAAAGATTGAAACCGGATTCCTTTTCAGAATGTCAAAAAGTCGCCGCAAAACGCTAAAAAATCTAAAAATCGCATGAAAAATTGCACAAAATTCAGAATTCATGAATTTAGAATAAACTTTATTAAAAGAGGACCACATTTACTATATTGGGCTAAAAATTTTTAAACCAGATTCTTTTTACTACTCTTAACTTTGTATCTCGAATTCTTTCGCAAATGTCCAAAAATCGCCGTCGAACGCGAAAAAAAAAAAAAAAAAAAAAAAAAAAAAACTGGTAAAAAATCAAATCAAAAGACACAATCGCAGAAGGACAAAATTTGAAATCGGATTCTTTTTATGAATGTCAAAAAATTATCACAAATCGGAAAAAAAAAAAAACTGAAATTTGCTTAAAAAATTCGTGAAAAATTTAAAATCACTATACATATAATTTATTAAACTTTATTAAATAAGTAATAAACTTTATTGAAAAAAAAAGGAAAAAATTTATAACTGAGCTAAAAAATTGAAACTGAATTCTTTTTTATTAATGTAAAAAAATTGCCATAAAAGAAAAGGTAAAAATTGCATATAAAATTAGAACAAAAAAAAAATTTAAGCAAAAAATTCAAAAACTAACTTTAGACATACAGGTATCTTCTTACCAAATCTTGTAGCTCTACGCGCAGACAAACTTCTATATTATTATAGATGTAGTTTTGTTTTCGGTTTTGAGTATAGTATATTCCAGCTATTAAAGAAAATCTTTGTTACATTTTCCTTTTTTTTTTTTTTTTTTTTTTTATAAGTACTTTCTTTAAAATATATTTCTTAGAAGAAAGTATTGGAATAATGAAAATAATTTCCATTTTTTGATAGATTTACACGTTTTAGGTTGACCTGAATATGATTTGGTAATTAAAAGAAAAAAAAATCTCTCTCTGTATGTGATACTCGTACAAATTTTGTAGCCATTCTATATCAGAAGCTGAAGCATGAAATTTCATCAAATGCCATATTTAATTATGCTATAGCACAGGCATGTCAAACACGTAACCAGCGGGCTACAACTGGCCCGCCGACAACTTATCTGTGGCCCCGCGAAGCCTTTGGCATTTTAACTGTCCTGTGTTTAATTTAGTTGTTAGTTAAATCAGAATATTACCACTATTTTTGAATAGTAATATTTGTCTTATTTATTAAAAGGGGAATATTTCTCTTCAGAATGCGCTAGAATAAAAAAAAAATAGTCTTGAATGCTGAATTTAAAACATCCCGCTCAGCTGGAAACAGTAATATATATAGACAGATGTAACTCAATTTTACATTTTATCACAAAAGAATTGTGGCAGAAAGATAACCAATCTGGACTTACCAAAGCGCGTGTTCCTTAGTCTTGAAATTTAAACAGTGTACGTACGCTTTTACCACAAATTTTTAATAGACTTTTTTTTAAATTGAATATTTAAATAGCAGAAATTGCAGACGTCTCGTTTAATTGCAGTATTTGTACTGTTTTTCTGCATAAGGCGAAAAATTCTATTAAAAATTGTATTCCTGTTAAAGATTTGTAAAATTTGTACAGTATTTACTTATAATTTTTATTTGTTTTATGAGGAAACTAATACTTTATTTCTCTTCGATTTTATACCACTTTACAAAGTAATATGTTCTATTTATTAAATACCAAGAAATGTATTGTAAAATTAATAAAATTTTCCACTAATTAAAATTTTAAAAAATCAAAATATAAAATTTAACAGCTTTAAACGAGTTTCTTTGAAAGTGACACAAATTATCCCTTTTGTGCTTGACACAAAACCCCTAATATGTCATCCAGGTTCTTCATTTTTGGTTCAGACGAACATATGGATTTTGGATTTAAGCACTTTAATTATTTTCAATATTTAGGTTAATAATTATGTCAATGTTAATGAATCCTGCTTGATCTTTCTTTCATTTTTTATTGGCAGACGCACATTTTATTGATATACTCTCATACGTCCATGGAATTTTAAATAAATATAAAGCTCTTCATTCTGAATAAATATTATAAACTGAAAATAAACATCGCAGATTTTTTCAAAGGTGATTTACAATATTAAAGGAAAACTGAACTGTTTGATATGTAGACACTGTTGGAGTTTGAAAAGAATATGACGCTAAGAGGTGCTAACAGCACAAAGTATAAAGAAAACTCGCAAAAATATGGCCAAACTTCGGAAAGATAAATTGTCAGAATTGAAACTGATACTTCGTAAAAGAGAATCAAAGTGCTTTCACCAAGCCTATTGAAAAAAAAAATACATTTGCTTTAAAAAACTAATTATTGTCTTTATTACATTAAATATCCCGTGAGTCGAAATCAGTCACTACGAAATTGAAGAAATTATGTCTAAAGCAGTTAAAGAAATTTGAAAATACTATAAGCGTAAATACCATTAATAGAAAGATTTATATTTAGCAGATAGATTTATAAAAGTCGGATATGTGCTTAAAATTTATAGTGCGTATAAACATATTCGTACGCACATGCTTAATTTAATCATCGTCAACCTAGAAAACATCTTTGAAATATGGGTTTCGAAGTTAAACAGATCTGCCTTCTTATACTACGGATATTTGACGGATTTCCATCATAAAAGTTTAACTGTTAATTTTGAACTGTTAAACAAGGTTGCAATTTTCATTTTAAATCGAAAAATTATGAATGTGGATTACTAAGACCACCAATAGACAATGTACTTGGAGTTTTCATTTGAAATTGCAAAGCACATACGTAAACTTTAGCTTTAATGTAAATTTCACAATGCTACCTTGTTATTAGATAGTATTTGCGTTTTCAAATATTCTATTTGATTATTATATTCTATATATATTATTATATAAATATTCTATTTGATTCTATTTGATTATTATATTCTATATATATATATTATATAAATATTCTATTTGATTCTATTTGATTCTATTTGATTATTATATTCTATATATATATATTATATAAATATTCTATTTGATTCTATTTGATTATATTACTTTGATAAAACAATTTAAAAAAATGTATTTAATATTCAATGTTGCCAGGCATTATTACAAAAATCATCGCAGTAGAAATTTTTAGAATATATTAAAAATATATTTAAAAATGAATTTTCAAAAGATGTTTTGAATGTCAAGAAATTTGAATATCAGTTTAATCTATTTACTTCACCTGTAATGATTGATGTTGAAATTATTCTTCAGAGTTTATTACTGCGGTTAATCAAAATTCAGTACAATTCCACATTAGAGCGAAAATATGTAGCTTTGGAGTTTTCAAATTTCTGTAATTATTTATCAATCGACCAATTATTTCAATTTTAGGTGCAATTAGGCTTTTACCTGTGTTCGCTAACGCAGTTTTGTACGGCATCTTTGCGTAGCTGCCACTATTTTGATACTTTTCAAGCCAAAAAAATATAATTTGAACCAGAAAATGTATTTAATAAATGAAATCAAATAAGTAGCTCATAGATACAATACACATTTTATTAAATAAATTTTCTGATTGGAAGTCCAATTTTGGAGGATTAAAATGTGTCGGGAGCCCTGATATTACCAAACACTTTCAATTGAGACATTATTTCAACTATCTATTCAGGATTTTTAAATTGTTTTCTCAATGTATAATCATTATTTAATTAGTAGTAAACTATTAATTGATTATTTCGTATTAAGATCTGTCACACATTTGAAAATAAGCTTGTATACAATTTTTATGTAAAAAATGTCGCTGCTTCCCTGACTTTATAGAGATCCTACGTAAGATCTACATTCTGAGTAGAGATCTGCATGGGCCCGGGCTTAGCCCGTACCCGGCAAAATGAAAGCAAACTTTCCAAGGTGCCGGGCCGATAGACAAAACAAACGGGCCGGGTCGATAAAAAAAAAAATAATTAACAGGACGACGGGCCAGGTACGGGCTTCCGGCCCGTACACACGTCTAGATTTCTACTTGTTGAAACTTTTTCATGGCATCGTCACAATCAGAATATATGAAAGTTTAACATATTTTTTCCGTGTTTGAAACAAAATCAATTCATCACTGTCACTACACTATCACATACCAATTTCAAAATTTATTTTACATTTGAGCGATCCGATATAAAAATTTAAACGAAGCCGATAAAATACGAACCATTTTCAACTAATATGACTTTCGCGAGACTAGGGCTGGATCGGGATCGGGTTTATATTTTTTTCTACATGACGGCCGGTACCGGACTTGGCTTAGATGCTTTACACTAACGCTAAAAAAAAAAAAAATTAATCGGTTAAAAAAAAAGAAAAAAGTCGCCAAATTTAGGGGATTTTTAACTTTAATGGCAACCTAGCCATTGTATTAAGTTATTCGTTTGGCGCAGTCTTGGAAATCGCGCCAACCAAACAGTCGCCAATCTTTTGTTTACATTTTAGCGGGAGTGTAACACATCTGTTCCCCGGACTTAATTGTTTCCACGGACATATCGGATGAGGCAATTTGTTTTGTAAAAATAATAGTAGTGATAATGAACGTTTGGTAATGGAATCTTTGGAAATATAACTTAATAAATTACAGAAAAATATTTTCAATTTTTTTTTTTTTTTTTTTTTTTTTTATAACGTTTTAAAAGCTAGTTTTTAACATCTTTTGTCTTTAATTTTGAATGCTATTATTGTTTTCAATGAATTTTTATTTGAATGTAAGAGTCTAGTGAGTCTAAGCGATTATTATATTTATTATTCTGTATGATTTGGCTTCTGAACATATAGCAATCTAAAATATATTATAAATATGTATAAATATCTGTCAAGTATTCTAGAAAAGAATCTTAATTGTATATTAAGAAAAATCGGAATTTTATGTGGAAATTAAATTGGAGCTGAATTTCATTGATTTTTCTACAGGTCGGACCGGGCCTGTTTTCACTGATGTTTGCACGGGCCGGGCCTGGAAATTCCGGCCCGTGCAGACCTCTAATTCAGGTTCAATAGACTTTTATAACAACTTGTAGGCGATTTTTTTTTCTTTTTAGACGCTATAAGAAAATTGTTTTAAATATGACGTAATTTCCCCCCATTTGATACTTTTCGCACGTAACAATTTATTTGTTTTAAAGTTTTCTTTCTCTTTCAATATTCAAGATGTAAATATAAATTTATGCAATGTTTTTCTCCTAATATAAGCTGAGAAAGATGCCACGGTCACAATAAATTCAATTACGGTTGCAATAGCAGCTGGAGAAGAGTTAGTTAGTTAGTTTTTTTTTTTTTTTTTTTTTTTTTTAAGAATAGATACAAATACCTCTCCTTCCATAATTATTTTTTTTATCGTAAAAGTGGAATTCAAATATTTTTCTCCGGGAGGGATTTCTGTAGCTCCGGTAAAGGAGTTCTGTGGAGTTCCGGGAAGGGGAATTGCACTTCTAGAGACAATTAATAAGTATAACATCGCACATCTTCCGGTACTGGACCTTTCGATGCCCCTTCAGTGGAGGGGGCACGCCCGAATTGAACACTGATACCGCTTCTGTAAATATATTTTTTTATCCTTTATTTATTTTTTTTGTAAAAATTTCACTTTTTTAGCTCACAGGCTATCAAAGCCTGAGAGCTAATGAAACCGCCGCGACGGTTCTGTATGTATGTACGTAGCGCAATAACTCTTGATAGAAATATCCGTTTTGCTTTTCATTCTGATAAGGCGCTTCCCTTATTAGTTTTGGAGTTTCATTGGTTAAGTATAAAGGGGGGGGGGAGAGGGGGCTAATCCCCCCTTAATTTAGATAAATGGGTTTTTCATGCAGAATTATCCGATTTGCTTCAAAATTTTGTATATAGGTTCATACTGATAAGGCGCTTCCCTGATGCGTTTTGGGGGTTCAATGGCTAAGTATAAAGGGGGGAACGGAGGGATAATGCCAACCCCCTTAATTTAGATAAATGGGTTTTTCATGCAGAATTATCCGATTTGCTTCAAATTTTGTATATAGGTTCATACTAATAAGGCGCTTCCCTGATTCGTTTTGGGGGTTAATTGGTGAAGTATAAAAGGAGGAAACGGGAAGGCTAATCCCGACTTAATTTAGATAAATTTGTTTTTCATGCAGAATTATCCGATTTGCTTCAAATTTTGTATATAGGTTCATTGTGAAAAGGCGCCTCCCTGATTAGTTTTGGGGGTTCATTGGTTAAGTATAAAGGGGTGAACGGGGGCATGACCCACCCCTTATTCTTTGAAATAAGAGTTTAATATACAATTAGAGTGAATAGCCTGTGAGCTCAATGCCATCAGTTTAACTGGGCACTTTTCTTTTTATTTATAATTATTTTTCTTTTTGTGATAACAATACTAATTCATCTGAAATAATTTACCTATCCTTCCATAATTATTTTTTTAATGGTAAAAGTGCCGCTCAGCGTTCAATTCAAATATTTTTCTCTGGGAGGGATTTCTGCATCTCCGGTATGAGGAGGAAGGGGGACTGTGGAGTTCCAGGAGGGGAAATTGCAGTTCTAGACCATTAATAAGTATAACATACCACAGCTTCCGGGAGACTCCCGAATTCAAAATTTCGTTTTTTTATAATTATTTTTCTTTTTGTGATAATAATACTAATTCATCAAAAATAATTTATCATTTTTGTATTTAAATTTCACCTCCCTAAAAAATATTTTTGTTATTATATTTAAATGACTTTCGAGCATAAACAGTGTTGAATTCAGGGGGTGGCCCGGGAGGGAGGACATTCCCTCCCCCACGGAGCTTTGAAATGCCCCCCCCCCCCCCCGGAAGATTTGAGATTCTATGCTTTCAGTTGTCAAAAAGTGGAATTTCCCTCCCGGAACTTTTTCATATCCTCTCTTCCCCCCCCCCCCCCCCCCCCCCACGCTCCCTCCGGAGCCTCAGAAATCCCTCCCGGAGAAAAGTATCTGAATTCAGCACTGAGTATAAATCTTTATATTATTAGTAGTAGCGGTATTATTATTACTGCATTTTATAAAAATATAATTTAGAACATGGTTGTGTGATGACTCCTATTTTTTATTTCATACCTGAGTAATGAGGGAAAATAAATTAATGTATTAGTTTTCTTTTTTCTGTTAGTTTCGCGAGTCCCCCTATTGTTATACTTTGAGCTAGTTACATTTTTCGTTTAACTATGGCGACGCACTGCATTTATATTTGTAGTATGTGTTTCAACTGCGGAAAACTTAAAACTTCCTAAGCGAATCGACATCAAATCACTCACACCTTTTTTTCTATAAATACCTTGCCTTCAGAGCTTCGAAAACCTTTCGCCAATCATACGCTATGCTTGGCGACACATATTTCTCATATGGTAACCCTTCAAAGTAGCCGGTGATCTCGATAGCTACTCTGCTGCCATTTTTGTGTACACATAAGCGTCGGCGGCCGCACATGGCGGCTCCGCGGCGCACATCAGACTTTGCCTATTCCTCTGAGGGGAGGTAGGTTGTTGTGGCGTGCTTTTGCAATACGTTTGACGATACCATTATTTTGTAGTATTTGTAGACCTGCATTTTTCAATTGTATGTGATTTAACTATGCATAATCATTTCAACTCTATGCAAAAGACTATTGATATTTGTTGAACATTAGATTGCAATCATGTAAAGAAATATTTCATAACATATTTTGATATTTGTACATAGCACGTTTTAAGTGCGATGGATTGTTCCATTTTTAATCTTCAAATTTCATGAACGTGTGTTTTTTAATCAACTATGCATCGAGGATTGTTTTGAAATATACAAAACTACTGTGATTTCTTCAATTTTGCACATTTCTTTATTTTATGTGATGTATCTCGTGTAAAAGGAACAGATCATTATTTACCAATTGTTGATTTCATATACGATGAGTCTAAGTATGTTATTTCTCGAACTTATGTGATAATTTGATTTTTCAACAATGTCTACATACGAAAAGAATTGGGAAGGCGAGTTTCGAACAAATCAAACTACATTTAGCCCAATGCATGGAACAGAAAATTCTCAAAGTAATAACAACGAATTTGTAACTAGCGATTTGGGCGATGTTACTTGGCAGACTGAATGTAAAGTTGGATTCAGTGGTGTTGCTACTAGGGATAATTCATCTGGAGGATTCACTTTTAATATGTATAATGGACCAGAAAAAGAACCTTTATACAGGTAAGGGTTATCTTTTCTAAGTCTTTGTGTTTATGTTTAGTTATCTGATCGGGTTATAAATATTAAGATTTGCTCTTAAGATTTTGAACGCCAAATAACTTTTTGTACCATGGGGTTTTTTTATTAATGGCAATATTAATAAATGAAATTTATAAAATTACTTACATTAGATAGTACCTTTTGAAATATTTTTTCATTAACACATACTATAATTTTTAAATAGAAACTCACCTATTTTTTATTTCAGTGAAAAATATCGGTTAGTATGAAATTATCAGCAAATAAAGAACTGATTATCATCTGGCATTTTAAGATTTTTCTTTATCGAAATGTATTTAATGAGTCTTAAGTTTTAAAGCTTTCTCAAGATATATACGCCTATTATAATGAATTTAATTAGAATGTTTTTTTTTAAATGCCCTTTTACTGTGTGATCACACGTACACAAATGTATATATATTAAAGATCCTTTAAACTTTACCATCTACCAAACAGAACATTAAATCTAGGCTAATTAGTTACAGAAGCTGTTCTATTCTATTTATGAACACTTGGCATTAATAGATTGCCTTCTACTACAGAATAGAATACAAAAATTCCTGGAATAACTTAAAATATAATATATTTCAGTTAAATGTTACTTACATTGTTCTCGAAGTATTTTCCTCCTTATTAAAGTATTGAATAAACTGGTGTGATACTGTACTAAAAGCATAAAAAACTTCTTAACACCTTTTGCTCGAAAAATCATATAATTCTTGAAAACATTTCTTGACCTTAAACGTCCAAAAAATATTATATTGAACTAGTTGGCTGGAATTGCTTGGGCCTGTGGTAATAACCTTGAATAAACCTCAAATTTGTATGATTTTATATCTTTTACCTGATTTTGTATGAATTTATATTTTTAAATGAAAAATTCGTGAAGAATTATTGTTAATTAATGGTACAAGCGCTCGTAAGAAGAGATTTTCTTGTTTGTATGGCCGTTTCACAGTTTAAATTAAAAAAAAAATCTTCTTGTTCAAGCTCTTTGAAATGTTTATTGGTTATAAATATATCAATTTTGCAGCCGTGTACTGTGTGGCTGAGATAAGCAAGACTCTGGAACCGGTCTCGGTTCATTCCTGTTGCCAGGATAACTGGTTAGTCGACTTTATTTTAGGGAAGCCCAGTATTTTCTTTTCTTGCTAATTTTCTCCTGTTCAATCAGTTATTCAGAGAATTATTGCAGTCTTTTTGTCCTTCCACTCCTATGGACGAAGTTCCTTCCCTACAAGTTTTGGAATCTTCAAAAGCAGGAAACCTACTCAGGGTTTTTCTAATCAGAGCCACGCAGTAACAATTTCATGTAAAAAATATTGATATCTAGTTGTAGAAGAAATATGTTTCTTCTCATCTTTTGTTTCGTTTTTGTGCCGCATCCTGTAACATAGAAAAAAAAAGTTCTTATCATTCAAACTCTAAAACTTTAATTGGTTATAAATATAACTGTATAACACCCACTTTAAAATTTTGTGAAAAAAAAATATGAATATTTAGTAGTGAAAACATGATCCAAAGCCATGCCAAAACACTCAGCTTTTTAGAGTTTTTATCGAAAATGTATAATTTGATTTATTTTTAAATACTTCTACTCGTCTGAACGCTTTGAAATTCTTGTAAATCCGGTTAGCCGAAATTCTCTAAAAAGATTGTGTCGAAAAACTGATGTCTAGTTACTTTTAGCGTAGAAAAAATTAGTCTCTTGGAGACGTGAAGTGACCTGCAGTCGTGCATTTTTTGAAAGGGTTAAAATTTATATTTTTGAAAGCATTTACCATCAGAGAGAGGAAGGTCTCTTCTTTAAATACATATTTTTTGCTTATCGACATCTCTAAAATTGAGCTTTGGGTCAGCAACGCCGAAAAGAAGAAAAAGTTAACTGCAAAAACGATCCTTTTAAAAAAAAAAAATTCCAAAGGGTTAACAGCGATTATTTTCCCAACATTTAAGACATAAAGATACAAATTTAAAAAATACGTCATCAGTTTTTCCGTATTTTAAACAGTTTGGCCGATGGGCGTTAAAGGGCCAAAAAAGAAATAGGCTTTTTTTTTTTTTTTTTTTTTCCTATGCTTTGGAGAAAGCATGGACTGAACATACGCAGATGCACCTGCCGATTTTTGATAAAGAAAAATATTGCATTTGTATGAGTTTTTAATTAGTATCTCGACTAATTATCAAAAAATTAAAAATCTGAGCCTCAGGTGCATTAGGACCTGCCTTGGACTTATCCTCATCCAAATTCGTGCAGTAGATTTTGCTAGACATCGCAGACAGATGCACACACATAGAGACTGAAACTTTCTTCTATTAGTATAGATGTTCAGTGTATTCATCTGACCAATCATCAATTCACAAATCATTACCACCAGCTGATTTCGTATTATGTGACTAAAACTGAAAAACAAAGAGCAAGAATGTTTCTCAAATTCTGAAGAGGTCATTCCAAAATGTAACCTGATTGCACACAGATACACTCCAAAGGAATGTTTTCAATAACTGTACGAACATTGGGGTAAGCGTGTGAATACAGGTGAAGAGTCCTTTGCAAACGGTGTAGGTTGTTAAATTTCTTTGCATGAATTTTTAAAAATTTGTTGTGGAAACTATTTCGAACTGTAGCAGTATTTTCTAACAAAGCTTACATTAGGATTGAGTGACAATGGCATATTGATAAAAAAATCAATGCAAGGCTCAAATTGTGAAAACAGTAAAATAAAATTCTAAGTAATGTCATATTGCTTATATGTTATGGACATATGAAACTGAAACAGCAATTTTGCAGCAAATAAATTTTATTTGTAATACTGACAACATCATTGCATTATTGTTACATATTGCAATATAATTGCTTTGAAAAAAAAAAAAAAATGCAGCACACTTAGAATTAGACCAAAAGCTACAAGAACATGCACAGCTGGTGAGCCAAATAAGAGAGGAGGCTGGGAACAGATCTGCAATCACTGGATCCGGCATGCCAGACTGTTTTCTAATGTGCTTCCATCTTGGAATATTAGGAAATACAATATTTATAGATAACAATGCATAAAAAACACAGCTAAGCATTTTTTTACGCGACAATCATTATGCAAAAATACATTTTTTACAACATAAATTTGATTGGAAATAGGTAATCTGCATCATTTCAATCTTTTAAAGTGCCCTGCTACAATAGAATAAACAATACTTTATTTCCACTATAGGGGCCTGGCAGTGGCGAGGTGTAAGGTTTCGTGATGGTCATTGCTAGTTCACAACATTCCAGTGACACACCCATTACTGCATCGAAATCATTCGACGTTTTCTGTTTATCAAACAGTGTCTTTTGAAATTAATAAAAAAAAATAAGTTTAAAAAATATTTTATTTCCTGTAAATGAACAAAAATATTACAATCTGCAACTTTATTTATTTATTTATTATACTATAACTAACATTTCATTTGTAAATCTAATCCAGTCTCTGTGTTTTGTGGCAAATCATCTCAATAAAAAGATTATAAAAATTTTACTTCTTTTCAGTAGCTCCAACATTTCTTTTTTAATTGTAACAAAAAATATTATTCATAAGATCTTCAGTTTAGGTAGATCTTTTATAGGTATGAATTCTTTTTAAAACCAACATTTTCCAAACGTTGTCGAAAATTCTATTTTTTTCCATTGTCATGTGAATCAAAAAGCATATATCCTATATTATACTTATTATATTATATATTAAGCAAAATAACTACAGTCATTAAATTTTAGTTAAGCCTTATCTTTTCTGATTTGAATAGCTACTTTTAGTATTATTAACGTAAAAGTAATTTTGCCAAAAATTACAAAATAATTCGGACTCTAAAGGGGTAAAAAACAGGAATACTAGATGGTTAATTCATAAAATTATCGCATTAATGTATCCGCAACATATTAAATGTGATAATTTTAAGAACACATTTTAATTATGAAGAAAAAATTGCTAAATTGTTCAAGCAATCTATTTATACTATTTGGGCGAAGAAAAAAAAAATATATATTTATTTATCTGTTTTAATTTAATAGCCTTATTAAAGAATACAATACTGCACTTTGTAGTACTTAACAAAATTGATTTCATGTAGAATAATTAAAAAAAAGAAAAAGCGTAAAAATAAAATACATGCATTAATTTTCCTCTGAATGCACGAAGAACAGATTCGTAAAATTTAGTGATGACTAGATGCGATATTTCTCGGAAACTGGGAAATACTTCTGCAGCCTAATTGGTCGCGAGGGGTGAGACTATGCGTGCGCAAGCAAGACCAGATTCGGTAATGTGGACGAATCCTTTTAGCAAGTTAGAAGTTACGATCCAGTTTAGCCGCTACATTTGAAAAGCGACAGATGGCAGCAGTAAATATTAATTTTAAAAAAAGGGTGAATGACACTATTATCACATCGTCTTTAGCCCAAAAATTAAGGGGAAAAAATAAAAACCATTTAAAAATATGTTTGCATAAATTTAAAATGATTTATGCTGTCTTTATTTTTCTCTAGTCATCGCCGCATGACCAGAGGCTTCGCCACTGGGGCCTGGCCTTTCTTTTAAAAGCTTGATGTAATTCAGGCTTCAGAAAGTGAGATCTGTTGCCAAATGCTATAAACAGCTATATACTATGAAAAAAAACCTGATGAACTTTTATGTTTATTTAAATATGTATTTATATAGACAGAGTTTCCCCCAGACAGTTTCAGAAGGGTGCTGCACCCTGCCTGCCCTTTGGTTTACAAAATAGCACCCTTCTTGCCCCTCATAAAAATAATTAGCACCCTTCTTGCCCTTTCTCCTTTTTGCATTAAAAAATTTGCTTTCATAGTAAAAACTGACTCAATGTTGTCTTAAAAAGAGTGTTTCGACTTTGAAATATTAAAAGTGGCTTTAAAAACCAAAAGAATACCTTGAACAATTAAAAAAAGTGACCTTAAGAATCTGAAAAGTGCCCTCAAAAATCCAAAAAGTGCCCTTTTCTCACCAGCAGCATCCTGCCCTTTTTTATACCTGGGGGAAACTCTGATATAGATATATAAACAGGGAACAGATGCTTTACACTCATGCAGCGTTGTTTGGCGATTTTCAAACCCGCGCCAAACCAATAACTAAATACAATTGCTAGGTTGCCATCAAAGGAAAAAATACCCTAAATTTGGTGACTTTTTTCCATTTTATAACCGACTAAAAAAAGAAAAAACTGTGCGTGAGTGTATGACATCATAGCCATAAACAGTTTGGTAGAACTGTTGCAGACGCACCGGGTGTTTTTTGGATGCCAAATTGGCGTATTTACCTGCCTGTGCAACCAGTCGATTTTGGTGAAATTTTGCTTCATATGGCAACCCAGTGAAGCAGATTGCGTGTATTTTATAACAAAATAATTTGTGTGTGTTTATATTAAAATTTGTGTTTTATATAATAAAATAAACTTTCATAATGAAATAAAACTAACATGCTGTGTCAGCAAGCTAGGCCTAACAGGTACCAGAAAAGGAGATTTTCTCGCCAAAATGGCACAAAACAAACATTGCGCCAACCCCGGTACGTCTGCGATAGCTGTCAAACATTTAATTTGTATATATATTATAAATTTTTGTTTTCTTTACTTCTGTTTGTATATAAAAATAGATGCCTTCATTTTTATTTAATTGTATAAATATTTAAAAAATTCCTTATGTGTATGAAACAGTAAATAAGTTGGCAGAAAATATGTTGACAAATGTTCTTCTCTCGCCAAGGCCCACCCCCCCCCCCCCCCCCCCCCCCCATACTGGAAAAGTACCGAATAAATATTCAATGATGCAAATTCCGATTTATCAACAAATTTTACATAAAATCATTGTATTATTTCAATCATTTAAAGTGCCTTGCTACATCAGAGATACGTTTTTCTCACTAAGAAATCTGCCTAAAATACTATTTATATACATTATAAATAATAAAAATATGAAATAAAAATTATAACACATTGTTTTTACAAATTTATATTGATCACATCAACAATCAAAACTAAGCAAAAAAGATAAATCTGCTGAATGTGGCCCTTTTGGGCCACAAACACTCCTTCTCCTTGAGGCCTCCATGCTCCACTTGCATTTAATATTGTCACTATTCTTGTGCAAGGGTAATATTGTAAATTAGTATTTTTTAAATTATTCATATTCAGAGTCATCATTAAATTGTCAAAAATACGGTTAGATGTCTCAAATATAAAGCTGTATTATACAGCTTCATATGATATATAAAGCTGTATCCACAACATTTAAAAAAAATTCAGTGCCAGAAGGTTTAATATAAAGTTGTATTAAAACAAAAACAGTAGAAGAAACAAAAGAATTAAAAGTCAGAAGATCTTGAAATCATGGTAATACAATATAGATGAAAAAGTATTAGAAAATACCAGGAAGTGTATTTTAGTTTAAACAAAAAAAATTAAACTGCTATAAAATATAAATAAAATTGTTCACATATACTGTTTGATGATTGACTACTTAAATGTTCATAACACTGAGTACCACATTAAAAAATAAATTGCCATCTTTTTCCTCAGAAAAGCTTAAGGGTCCTCTCCACTCACTTGAAAACACCCGCTCGCTAATATTAATCATATGGGGCATTATTTTTCTAATATTTCATTTTCATTTCAATATTTTTAAACGATTTTTTTGCATTGGATAGCAGAGATCAATCTTTATTTCTGCCATTACTTTTTCGATTTTCTTTGTGGATTTTTTTAGGAAGATACTTTCACTTTCGAAACAGGTTCCGAAAGTTTAAAATAAGTCTTAAATTTGTTTCCTTTAAATAACCAGGGCTGCGAAATCTGTGGAGAAAATGATCAACTCTGACTCCTGAAATTTTAAAGGAACCGACTCAGACTCTCGGATGGCTAAAGTACTAGTATTGCCTGTTGATTGCTTCATTGCTGTCATTTGTTTTGAAATAGTAATAGTTGCTTTATTAAATTTGTCATTAAATAAAGGAAATAAATATTAGTATTAAAAAAAAAAAAAAGAAAGAAAGAAAGTGGCAGCAATCAAGCAATCTGAATAAAAAAAAAATCTCAACTGGCAATACTGCAACCTGCTGTTACATTCCTGTTTGACCTTGAAGCATATGATGTGCATATCAACCCAGGGGTTGATGCAGATTTTTTTTTTTTTCTTAGTGCCCATTTTGTGAAGAATGAAGGTTATTTTTGTGAAAAATAACATCTTGTAACGAACTATATTCTAAATATAAAATATAAACTAGAGATTTCAATTAAAAACAGTTTTCATATTTATATGCTGCATACTGGACAGTATATTGGGACTGTTTAACCTGAGTTTCCTTGTAGTTATAGTCCAAATATGAAAATTTTAATTCAGTTTATAAATTTAAAATTGCATAGAATTAGTTTAATTTCACTTCAAATTGTCTAAAAAACAAGCTGGAGTCGGAGTCGGCCTGTTTCTTAATGACTCCGACCTTTTGCCCCAAAATAGGCCTGACTCCGACTCCACAGCCCTGTAAATAATTCATACATTTTATTTTTAGCCTCTCCAAGTCTATGGCAATGTACAACACTAAGGCGCCATTGCTTCATGTCGTTTTTCAATAAATACGGGATTTAGTAATGTACCTGAGCTGTGATTGCTGAATCACTTGTTAGTCGATGTTCACGGCAGTTGCTCGTATGATTGACGTCATCGCTTGTGAACCAATGGTGTTTTGCGTATGGTTTTTGTTTCTAGGAATGGTAACTTGTGTATGTGAGGAATGATTATTTTTTTTAGTTCCATGTGAGCATGAAGATAGAGTATCTAATACTCTACCTTCATGGTGTGAGAGAAATATATATTTATTTCTTTTCAAAGATATGACATAAGATCAAAAGATTTTATTTATTTTTTCTTCTAAGCAGATTTCCAAATTTTTAAATAAAGATCAGCAGTACATTTGGTGCTTTACAAATTGCACTTTGTTATGGCCGCATTTTTGTTTTCAAACCAGAAAAATCTAGTTTAACACTAGAAAGACGGCAAGTTGCCTTATACCTAGAAAGATGAAAAGGGCCAATTTGGCCCTTCGATGATTCTTGATATCTTAACAGAGGTAAAATGTAAATAATAAGAATAAAAATAAAGAAAATTATAGAATATGCAAATAAATTTTATACTGACCTTTATTTCTTTAAATTGTACACTTTGTTTTCTTAAGGCAATGAGTACATCGAACTTCTGTATATCCGCGTTTGCCACAAACTGGTTTTGTACATTCGATACAAGTGTTCCTTGTCTGATTTCCTTTGTAACTTGATTTAACTTTACATTTGAACCTTTTCATTCCGCTGATGTATTTTATATAATTTGCTGGAGTCATATTAGACGCTGTACAACCTGGGGATTTTATATATGAAGCACGCAGATCTTCACATAGTTGCAGAATAAAATTTCTCCGACTAAGTTTCTCATTTCCTGTCACTTCTTTATATAAAATCCAAGCATTCAATGCAGACATATCTAAAACATTATAAAAGACGTGCATAGGCCAACGACGTGTTCCAGATTTGGTGGTATACAGGCGTAACATTTGGTCTACAATGTCCACTCCATACTTTGTTTGGTTATAGAACTGAACTGTCTCGAGTGTCTTTTTCTCATTATTGTCAATGGCAACATTAGGATGGAGGGAACTTAGCATCAAAACATGTTTATTCTTCTTTCCTTGATACGATGTGATCATTATATCATTGTCCTTCTTGAATAAAGTTGTAGAGTAGTATAATGCTTGTTTTCCTATCTTGGCCATTGGTGGCACTTCTTTACGATCTTTTCTAAGTGTTCCAACTAAGCTTGTTCAATTGGCTTTCAATTTGTCACACAGTTTTAGCTATGTAAAATAATTGTCCGTAGTTATATTTCTACCTTTCCCTAAATATCCTTCAGTGAGCTTCATCACTACATGCTCATGTACAGCTTGATCAGTAGGTCTGCTGATATCCTGACCAGTATACGGGAATCCATTGAGGATATATTTCGAATCTACACAGACAATTAGCCAAAATTTTATGCCGAATTTGTCAGGTTTATTTGGAATGTACTGTGTAAAAAGACATCTGGCGTTTGATGGCAACGATTGTTCATCAACTCAACTGTGAGATTTTCTCCTTGTTTGTAGCAAGTTGCACAGTTTTCAATGAACGAATTCCACAGTGTCGATGCCAATGCAAACTTATCTGTCTTCAGTCTCTCTGATCTTTCTGTTTTCAAATCAAAACGAAAAAATCGAATAATATCTTTGAAACGATCTCTTGGCATAGTTTGTGAAAAAAATGCCGGTCCCCAAACTGATGACCATAATGTATTTACTGGGAAATTTTTTGCCCCATAAAACCCTCTTGCATACATAATAGAAAACACAGCGTCCAATTCATCTAATGATACTGTCCATGAGTCATCTTCAAGTTGACGGTGAGCTTCTGCTTCTGTACATTGTTTTATATGGTGCACCATTTTATGATTGAACATTAGACGCCATACACTAATCACATTATCTGCATTTATATTCCTTTTTGCATACGAGGTTGGCCCTTGAGATTCCCGCAATACATTCTGTGTTGCACGACATCCTTTAGTCGCAGATGTTCAATCACTTTCCAAATTGTCCTGTGGACAGCAGTTTCTTCATGACCAGCAGAAGGTGCATCAAGAAGACCAACAAATGTTTTCTGACAAAGTTTTCGACCACGCCTACGAAAAAACATTCGTCCTCCTGCCTTAGATGTCGAAGGCAAGGAATAATTTTTGGAAAAATCACAATCTGAATCACTTTCATGGATAACTTCGTTTTCTACCGACTGCAATTTAGGTGATATCAGAAATGCGAATTTTTTTCCTGTATTTTTTCTTCGATTCTTCTATCCTAGTCTCATTTCTACATTCTTGTGATTTTTGTACGGAAACAATATTTTGAAAAATCATTTGCCTGACTCCATTTCATCTAATCGTTGCAACTCTTTCAAAATTTCTTCATGAGTGAGACCGCGTTTATGAGACATCTCTTCTGTTCTTTACTACTAAAGCAACTGATAATATGTTAGAATTCCGTTGGTCACCTGGGTAAAGCTTTAGCCGCGTAACTCAGTCGCGCCACTCTATCGGTAAAAGCCATTTTACGTAGGAGGGGGAGAAAACAGAATGTAAAGGTAGAAAACAAACTCAAATTACTGGGAATGCTATTTCCAAGGTCATAATACTAAGAATGAAATTGTGCGACGCGAATGCAGGGAGTGATTAGTGAGGGCCAGTTTGGCCCTTCGCCTTCCCGTCTTTCTAGGTATACTGTTCAAAATACGGGATTCTATGTAAGTTTGGAAAAAGTTATTTCAGATATATGGACTAGAAGTCAAATAAGCAAACGTCATGAAATATAGAAATATATACTTCAACAGTATAGGAAATACATATTCGCAAACATCGATAGGGGCCAAATTGGCCCCGTCAGTCTTTCTAGTGTTAACGCTGTGGCGTTATTCCTGGAAAATATGGTACATTGTTTTTAAAAGCCGCACATTTTCTGTGTTATAATTGTAAGTAGGGACGGGACGGCCCATCATATAGGGCACTTGGGGCATGGCCCCATCTATACTTCTTTATTAAATTTGCTAAAATTAAATATATAATTTTTTATTAAAGTATCACCAATTTCAGATAGTTTCGACTCCAGCCAGGATATAAAAAAAAAAAATTCTCTTGCTTGCTCACTTCTATCCTCATTATCATTCCCTTCTATGAGAACCGTTTAAAGCAAGCTCCCCAAATGCAAGCCGTAATGTAGGTATACTCATAAAGGTTTTTTTCCCACTGCTGTGCGAAGTGACATAGGCGATAGCTAGCGTGTCATGCGAATATCAATAGAAATGGCGGTACTTCTCTATTATCCCGTGGACCACTTTTCATAACAAAAAACTATCACCAAATTGTAAGATTAAATGCCAAAAATGCAGTCCCATTTACTTGATGTCAGAAGTAATATACGTGTTTGTTATGTCGTCAAGTAGTTTTTAATCCGATATTTGCGTGTATTTTTCATTATGTTTTACTGATTTATTAGTTATTTCCAGAGTTGGCAAGTTTTTACCGTCATGTCAAAAATCCATTTTTTAGTAGTTTGTTTTTACTTTTTTTTTTTTTCATTCTATCTTTAATATTAAGTTGTTTTACATAAAATATTCAGTATCAAAAAGACTCTAAAGTATACTTATCCATCCAAGAAAAACAAAATAGAATTGCATTAGAATAATATGTGTACATCTCTGTTAGAAGATCTCTACAATATCTTAAACTGTTTAGCAAAGTCTAAAAAAATTCAATTTTTTGAAGAAATCCTGTAACCTATAAATATTAGATTAAACAATGTGTATAATTTCGGTACAATTTATTACATTGTTGAAAACAAAACTTTAAGATTATACTTATTGAAGTGCAAATGAAAATCACCACAATTGCATTTATGAATACATAAGATATATGCATTTTAAAATATTATTTCGAAGAATATTCAAATTTATTTACTGCCAGTCTATGCTTAACATCTATTGTTATACAATGTAACAGCATTTTTGCATCCCTAAAATAATTTTAATGTACTTTATTAAAAATGTATATTGAATGTTATATAACAATTATAATAACCTTTTATTATTATTTAATATTAATGTTAATTGCAGTTAGTAGAATCTATATTAGTGAAGATTATGACAAATATTGTTCTTTTCTTTTAATCTTGTATTTTTAAATCTTTCCCATATTAGGAAATGATCTTCTTTTAAATAAATTTAACAAATTGTAAATAATAATAATAACAAGAACAACAAGGTAAAATCAATCTAGAAATGTATTGTATGCTACCTTACACCATAAATTGGAGGACAATCGAAAATGATAGGTTTTTGACGGAATAAACCGGTAAAAACATGGTTTTTACCACTGTCATGTCAAAAACCCAATCCTGGTTATTTCATTAATTAAAATAACTATTGTGTCCTTAAATTCTTATATTTTATTTATTTATTTTGATATTCCAATGGCAACATTCTCCCGTTTATTTGGCAGCAGTTTTTTGTTATGAAAAGTGGTCAACGGGATAATAGAGAAGTACCGAAATGGCTGTGTATGTAGTGGAGAAGTCATTTTGTGTTTGAATTGAGCAAAATGGAATTTGCTACGTGCCACCATTGTGCAACGGCATTTATGAACATTTGGAAAAGAACCTCTAACCTTAAAATCCATATATGATTAGTTTATAAACTTTTAAACTACGGGCTGTTTGTGCAAAGTGGACAGAAATGGATTACCAGTTTGATGTGTGTCATGTGACTAAGGGTGCACACATAGATTTTTTAAACCAATCATAAACAGATTTTTTGGTTAAAGGTTCTTTTCCAAATCTTGTCCGGAATAGCTATTGAAGAATGGTGACAGATTTCGCTTTGCACAGTTCAATAACACAAAATGCCTTGACATTTCTACTGATATTCGTGTGACACACTAGCTATCGCCTATGTCACTTCGCACAGCAGCGGGGGAAAACTTTGAGTACCCTTTAAGTAGGTACTACCTTATGTCTTACATTTGGGGAAAGTGCCTTGAACTGTTCCTGTTTTATCCAGCATCTGGAAGTTGTATACTTACTTATGAATCACCCTGTATGAACAAACATAAAAAAGAATACCAAAATGAAAACAAATGAAAAATAAAATTATATGGTTGAGCTGAACAAGTTTTTCCAAGCTGCAGAGAGCATGGTGGAATCAGATTTTTCATTGACTATAGCCTCTCAATTAAGATAAATAGCTAAATTTTTAAGAAAGTCCCAATTCTGAAGGGCTATTGGCATTAAAGATAATTTTAGCATTTTGAAAATTAAAACTATTTCCAGAATCTCAAGAATGCTTGGCAATTGAAGATTTTAAAATTTCTTGGTTAGTAACATAACAGGAGTGATCTTTTAAGCGGGTTTCAAGATTTCTTTTAGTTTGACCTATATAAAATAGATGACAACCATTGCAAGGAACATTATAGATTCCCCATTTTCGAAGATGAGGAACAGGAGACTTAGTGGAGGGGAATTTAAATTTATTGGCAGGTTTAAAGATAACACTAAAATTGAAACGTTTTAAAACTTTTAGATAATTTGAAACATAAAGGAAGATAAAAAGGCAGAATAATTAAATTATCAGGTTTGGTTTTAACAGATGTAGAAAGTGTAGATTTACTAGATGGTCTATTGAATTTATTAACAACATTATCAATAACAGAAGGATTGAAACCTCTTTTGACAGCAACAGATTTTAAATAATTAATGTCATCATTAAGGGAAACACAATCTGACCAAATTTTGAGGGCATGGTAGGTTTACATAAGTGTATTAGATGCAGATTTTGTGGTTGGCTAGGTGATTTGAGAGAACATGAGGGGAATTTGAGACAGAAAAAGGTTTTCTATGTTTTGAAAAAAGAATCTCATCTGGTAACAAAAACATCAAGGAATGGGAGTGTATTATAATTTTCTAATTCAAAAGTAAACTGAATATGTGGGTCTATAGTCTCTATAGGATTGACAGTTTGAAAGAATGGCCTAAATATGAAAAGGATTGTCAACTGAGACAAAAGTACTGTCAACATAACACGTTTAAAATTTAACAGATTTAGTAACTTTTCTTCAAAATAGTGCGTATAAATATAAATGTCACAGAGAATTGGTGATAAAGGATTTCCCATGCTTAAGCCGTCAGATTGTTTGTAAAATTTGTTATTAAATTCGAAAGTAGTATGAGTAATGCAAAGTTTGATTAGTTAATAAAATCTTTGACTTCTATATCAGAATAATGAAATTCGTGTAACCTAGTTTCTAAACACGAAAGAGCACCTTCAATTGGAACATTAGTAAATAACGATTTGACATCAAATGTTAACATAGAACAGTTGACAGGATTGACATTATTTAATTTACTGACAAAATCATAAGAATTTTGTATGATATGCCTATTAGTAATGTGTAAAGGAGGAAAAATGGAAATTAAAAACTTGGCAAGAGGGTAAGTAGCAGTACCAATAGGTCTTAAAGGAATATTGGTTTTAGGAACTTTAGGAAGTGTGGCGAAACAAGCACAGATGGCTGAAGAAGCAATAAGACAATATTTAATATAATTATTTAACACAACAGAACTAACAGCTTTTTTGACACAGGAAAGATACGGATTGGTAGGATCTTTTTTGATTTCAATGTAAGAACCTTCGTGTAAAAGAGCATAAACTTTATCAGAATAATCTTGTTTATTCATCAAAACAGTTTGACCACCTTTATTTGCTTTAGTTATAATTAGATTATCATTAGACTTAAGTTCATTTAGGGGGTTGAGACATGTTGAGAGCATAAAAGATTGGGTTTATAGTTTAAATTATTAGAAGGAATAGTATGAGCAAGTATGTGACAAAAAGTTTCTTTTTGAGAAGTGACTTTACTATATTTAAATGAAGACCCAATAGGAGCAATCAATTTGGATAGAGATTGTTTGCCAGACTGAGAAAAATTTAGACCAAGTTCTAAAATGCTTTTTTGCTCAGCAGTTTTAAGGTACGAGAAGAAGGATTAACAATGTACTTATCGTTAGACAGATGCCTGCTTAACATTTCAGAGATTTTTTTGCTTATTACACACAATGAAAAAAACTTATTTAAGAATTTGCCATATAAGTTGCAACTTCGTAAGATACAATAAATGCATTTTTCTTAAGTATATTTAATTAGACCTATAAAAATATAATTATGTATGTTAAATTAATAAATACATCAGTTTTTTAGCCAAGTTCACACACCTGTGTAAAGCTTTTTAATCATTGGGTACCCGTAGAAAAGAAATTTTATCCAAAATACATAAAATTAATTAAAAGTTGTCCATTTCAATTTAACCAGAATATTTTTTTATTATTTAAAACTGTTCTCAAATCCAAAGCAGCTACTTTCCAAGACATTTCTGATTTCATTTTAGTTCGGAAATTCATGAAATTGGGAGGTATTCTTATTCAGTAACCATGTAATCTAATGATGTTTTCCATTTTTTGGTAGAGGCAGAGGATTTTTCAGAAAATACTGTCAAAGTTGGCATTTTGAACCAAATTTCCGGTCAGGGCGGAAAAGGAGTAAAACTAGACATCACATGGCAAAAATCACTTACAACTCGCTAAGCAATTTATTTATCAAAAAATGGAATATGCCATTTGATCACAAATCGCGTCAATAATCAGGCCTGCCAATATTATGCCTTTTATGTTTAAAAATGAATCCGAAAATGTGTCAAAGTTTCGTGTTGTTGAGCAGGGAATTTGAAAGCTGCCTTAAACTTCTGTAACTAGTAGTAAATAGTGTGGATTGTTTACCTACTGTAGAATGAAACTCATTTAAATAACAGACGATGCTTTTAATTTCATTTCATTTTATTAGGGGAACTAATATACTACAATAATTACAGTGTAAAAAATTTCTTTAAAATCCTTTTTTTTTTTTTTTACTGCAGTGCAACATGATATAACAAAACAAAAGCTATCTAGCAATAGCATACTGCAATCTGTTTCTCAACTTAGAATGGATGAATGCAAAAGATGAAAAAGTTCTTCCAAGACCAGCAGAACTTGTAGGAGAATTTAAAAGCATTTTGACACATCCATAGAGTTTATTTTTAGAATTTTACTCTTTTAAAATCATCATTGAGATATGCATGCTAGTATAAATAATTATAAATTTGTTTAGGAGCTGTCCATGAATGATGTCACACTTTTTTTCAATATTTTTGATCCCCCTCCCCCCCCCCCTTAGTCACAAAGTGTCACACTTCACCATACCCCCCCCCCCCCCCCTTGTCACATGTCACACTATATTACATAGACATATACTTGGAGTTCAGAAACAAAGCACTACGTTATACATCATGTTTCAAATTTTATTTTTCAACTTTAACTATAAGTTTTAATGGCATTTGTGAGCATAACAATAAAAATTATTCGTGTATTTATTTTGTATAAAATAATATTAAGGTTTACGACAAAAACATAATTAATATACAATGAAGTAATACAATTGGTAATAAAATATTTATATTTTTTTTTAAAGAAAGGAATATAAGTGAAAACAAATCACGTGAAAGTTGTTTTAGTCCGATTAAAAAATGCACTCAAATTCTGGTAATTTCAAAATAACTTCAAAATTTAATCTGCCTATTTTAATGATTTTATTTTAACCAAAATGTGTGATGTCACACTTCTTCTTACCCCCTCCAACCCCCTTGTCACAATTTCATGAACCCCCCTCCAAGCGTCACATCATTTATGGACGGCCCCTTATTTAATGTGTTGCATAATAGTCTTTAAAATAATACATTTTTATATGAAAAGTAAAGAATTGGTTTATATATATATATATATATATATATATATATATATATATATATATATATATTGTTCACAGAAATAGCTTAAACAATGAAAAGATATCCCCCTACTCAGGGCTTAATTTCTAAGAAAAAAGTACCGGAGCCCTAATATTCTGTAGTACTAACACCTGTAGTGTAGCCTCCTAAGATATGTAATAATAAATTAAATTAATAAAAAATGAAAACAAATGAAATTAATATTATATATATATATATATATATTTAATGTATACAAAGAAATAATTAAATCAATTTCCTGGATATTCTGGTCCCAGTAGTGCACACTTGAGTTGTAAGAAGAATAATCTTTGGACATTAAAGAAATTCAAGGGCATGCTAATAGCTTTACTTTGCTGTTGGATGGGTGGAAAAATGTTTAAAATGAAGCAGTTATAGCTACATTAATTCACAAAGGAAAACTTCTTTTTTTTTTTTTTTTTATGTTACAGATTGTGAAAGCAGCTGAATACTGTGTACATAATGCTGCAGAAAGTATTGATTGCTCTCAAAAGAAATTTAGAGTTAAAATTTCTGTAGTATGCACATATAATGAAAACAAAATGGCAAAAATGATATTTTTTTAGAAAAAACACATGAAAATATGATAACATATGGATGTTTAGCCCATCATATGAATCTTTTAGTAAATGAAGTTTCAAATTAAAAAATTCTTGGATATATTATTGAGGCTAATAAGTTTTACCGCAATCACCATCAACCTCATGGATGACTGAAAGAAAAAAGGGGTTTAATGTCACAGATACCAAATGCTACATGCTGGAATTCTCAGTTTGATTGCATAGATACATTTTCTAAAAATTACACTAAATATGTAGAAATACAGCATGAGAAATATTCTGAAATTCCAGAAAATATTACCCGAATTTTGGAAAATGAGCTTGTTTATAAAGAAGTCCACATGCAAACACAGGAAATAGGAATACATACATATAGGAAAAATATTTGATCTTATGCAAGCTGCAAACACAAATATTTCCGATGCTATGTAACTTTGGCTGCATTTAGCAGAATGTTTTGATCTTACAATGCATAAAAGCAATATCCAGAAGATTATGTGCGAAACTCTTTTGCCAGTTCATTACCTAGCAAATATGATGAATCCAAAATATGCAGGGAAACGCATATCTCCTGAGCAAGAAAAGATGCAGAATCTTGGATAACAAACACCTTGAATGACTTGTACCATTTTTATTTTTAGCATTCAAAATTAAAGGTACACAAATATATCAATCATCAATGCTTGTGGATGATGTAATTGAAAGTTTTAGCTCTGTACAGTGGTGGAATATTTTGGAAAAACGTTAACAAATTAGAATGTGAAAGCTTTCTGCAAGTTTTTGAATGGGTTGACTAGTTCCCAATTCATTCAGCATCAATAGAAAGATTGTTTTCCACTTGTGGATTAGTATGGTCTAAATATTATAACAGATTAGGTTGTGAAAAAGTACAAAAATTGGTAAAAGTGCTTAGATTTTTAAACAGTAAACAAATATATATATGAAGAAATTTAAAATGCAATTTAAATTTAAATATTATTCTTTTTACAACAATCGTGTAATATATTTTTAATTGAATGCACTAGTCAAAATATATTTGCACTTTTATTATAATTTGGTTATATTTATTTCTCTTTAGTGTCTAATTAATTACATAGTTGATTTTTTGCCAAACAAAATATAAACTATGTTAAAGTTCGAAAATAAAAATGGAAAAACTTACCATCACTGGGGTTTTTTCTGTGTATTTGGGTGGATTTTTTAAAGTTTTTTTTTTAACTCACCCAGTTTTGGGCGGTTTTTTAGGGGGGGGGGGGGGGCAAATGAGGGGATAGATAACCCTGAGGTTTAGTGACCTTAAACCTGCATGAGAAACCACAATATTCTATGACTTAAAGTTGATTTTGAATTGTCGTTTAGTTTGGTGGTGTTTTCTGTAGTATGCCAGAAAAATGCTAAGTTTTAAAGTTGAACAATGTGTCAATTTGAAATTTTTAGTAAAATTGTACAAACACCAGCAGAATGTTTTCAAATGTGTGCTACGGTCTATGAGAATGACTGCCTGTCTCGTGCACGAGTGGCACAAAAGATGCAGCAAGCGATCGTGATAATGTTGAAGATGAGAAGCCAAGCTTGAATTTCTCAAATTCTATAACGTCTAGAAAGTTGTTTGACCATTTTAAAAAGAATTTCATAAGGTTTAATTTAATATGTTACTTGACTGTAATTGTTTTTTAAAAAAATGTTTTGTGTATGTCGTATGTGTAATATTCTAATCTTTAAGTCCTGGAATTTATACAGTGAGATCAGAAGTTATATCACAAAACCTTTCTATCTTACAGAGGTTTAAAATAATATAGCCGTGGCCTGTATTTACAACATTACCTTAGATTTTGGTTTTCTCTATAACCCTTGATCTCATTGAGATCAGATCCCACTTTTTAAATTTCAGCATTTAAAACTTAAATATTATTAAAAACTTTTTCTAAAAATTAAAAAAAAAACCTAATATATTTTATTTATACACTGCTGGCCAACCAAAATGCAACGCCAAGAAGGACAAAAGATATCAAAGCCAAATTTATTTCAGAGATTACACATAGTGTCAATGTTAATTGATTTGAAATACAGCCTTCTTTGAGGTGAGGAAGACGAGAAAATCAGTCAGAAGTGTTGCCTTCATGTCTATAAAGAACTGCTGCTACATACTGTAGCAATGCGTGAAAGAGGATTTGGATGTGTTGTTGGGGAATAACAGTCCATGCTGCCTCCACATGTCGCCAAACTTCATCTGGTGTACCTGCAGGTGCACCATGCCGGGCTAAGCATTCTCCAATCATTGACCAAACATGTTTGATAGACGATAGATATGGAGAACGGGCAAGCCAGAGTAACAATACAATATGGTGGGTTAAGAAGAAAGCTTGAACATTGCATGCAACATGTGGTCGTGCATTCTCCTTTTGAAACATAGCTGCAGGCAAGCCCTGAGGGTAATGAAGGAGAACAGGCTGCAAAACTTCACAGATGTAGTGCTGGGTAGTAAATGTATAGTTAATGTGTACCAGAGGGGTGCGGGAGTGGAATCCAATAGCACCCCAAACCATAACACTGGGTGCAGGACCAGTATGATGATGCATAACAAAATAGTTGAGTAGCTTCTCTCCATGGTGTCTCCAAACTCTAATCCGACTACCATGATACTGCAGGCAGAAGCGTGATTCATCCGAAAACACAATGCCATTTGGATGTCCATCTCTGCCATTCAGTGCACATATGCAAACGCCTGTTGATTGAGTTTGCAGAATTAATTCATTTTCAAGAAAAATGGACATGGTGAAGTGCAAATGGAGCAACAGGCAAAATCGAATACGTCATGAGAAATAGAAAACATCTGATTCAAGATTGCAGTGTTCTCAATACAGGAAGCGATCACAAGTTGGTTAGATGCAAAATGCTGTAAATACTAAAATGGAAAAAATAAAGCTATTCCAACACTCCAAGAAATCAGTCTATCTTATAAATCTCCAGAAACATAAAAAAGAATTTCATTTGAAAGTTAAAAACAATTTCAAAGTACTGCAGTCAATTTTGCAAGAGGAGCAAGATGTTACAGTAGTGAACAAGAAACTAACCAATAATCTCTAATGAAAAATTGCAAAAGAGATAGTCGCAGTGAAGCACAAGTAAAGCAGACCAAAAAAAAAAAAGAAGAAGAAGGTTGATGAAGAAACGCAGAGAATTTAAAATTGAGACAAACTGTCCCAAATCAAGAGTTAAATATATCAGAAAAATCTAAAACAGTAAAAAAGTGTGTTACAGAAGATATCAGAAAATTTAACTGTGATCTTATCAAGAAAGTTTTAGAAGCTAACATAATTTTAAAATTAGCTAAGCACAACTGTGTGTTCGAAGAAAATGTATTTTTTGCACTCCAGAGGGTAAATGGAACAATCACCAAAATTAATAATAAACTCTTAAGTATTGTCGAAAAATTCTGTAACGATTTATGTAAATGTAAAGATCAAAGAGAAAGCAACCTACATGATCAGAGAAAAAACATAAAAGAAACTGAAGAGAGAATCCCAGTGATGACACATGAAGTTTTACAAGCCATTAGATATATGAACAAAAGGTAAATGCCCTGGCAAAGATGGAATCAGAATTGGTCTCATCAAAGAAGCAAGAGAAGAATTTACAAATATCTTAGCCATATTATTTTCCAAATGTCTAGAAAAATCAGATGTGCCACAAGTCTGGAATAATGCTGTGATGATGCTACTTTACAAGAGAGAGAGAAGGAAAACATTAAAAACTAATATCCGAGCAAGCAGCTTACTGTCAGTGATTTATAAAATTTTCACCAAAACAAGACTTGAATCAATTCTAGACCGAGCTCAACCTAGAGAGCAAGCAAGATTCTGAAGTGGATGTAGCACAATGGATCGTATTCAAACAGTAGTAAGGGAGAGAAACATAAGGAATATCATTTACCTCTCTGCCTCACTTTTATTGATTATGAAAAAACAGTTGATTCTGCCTACGTATCAGCAGTGATAAAATCTCTGGAGGACATTGGTATAGACAAAGCTTACATCAATATTATAAAGATTTGCAAGACAGCAACAGCAACCATCCGTTTGGATAGAGGAAAAAGCAAAGATCAAGCTAAAAACAGTTGAATCTGCCTACGTATCAGCAGTGATAAAATCTCTGGAGGACATTGGTATAGACAAAGCTTACATCAATATTATAAAGAAGATTTACAAGACAGCAACAGCAACCATCCGTTTGGATAGAGGAAAAAGCAAAGATCAAGCTTGGAAGAGGAATTAGACAAGGAGACACCATTTCGTCTAAGCTATTTACTGTTGTCTTAGAAAATATTTTCAAGAAACTGCATTGGAAGGATTTAGAATAACAGGGGAATACCCATCTTCTCCAGTTTGCTGACGACATTTTAATTTTCAGTAACAGTTCTGAAGAATTGTAATATATGTTAAGATTTGGCAGAAGCTAGCATTAACGTGGGATTAAAAATAAATTTGAAAAAGACTAAGCATGAAAAATTTTCACCAAAAAAGAAGCTTGGCTACAACAACACAAAGATTAAAAGAGCTGCAGAATTATGTGTACCTTGGACAGGAAATAACATCGGACAACAGCATCATGAATGAAATCAATAAAAGAATAAGAAATGTATGGAGTGCTTTTGGAAAGAACAGTATATTATTATTCTGAAGAGTAACGTACCTCTTTGCTTGAAAAGGAAAGTGTTTAACCAACATGTTTTGCCTGCATTGACTTAGGAAGTAGAAACATGGGCACTAACAAAACGGATGGTACAAATATTACAAACAACACAGCGAAGTGCGGAAAGATGTATGTTAGGCATAACTAGGACAGAAAAAAAAAAAAAAAAACCTGAATAAGAAGTCAAATGAAATTTTCTGACATCGAGATAATTAAATAGTTAAAATGGATATGGCTGGGCTCATTGCAAGAAGACAAGAAAATAGATGGAGTACAAATTCCCTACAGTGGTATCTTAGAGATGTAAAATGACCAAGAAAGCAACCTCCTTAAGATAGGGCAACGAAATAAGAAAAGTGGTTGGAGTTAAAGAACTAGATAGGAAACAAGGAAAAATCTGGAGCCAGCAGTGGATTAAAAGCGGTTGATGTTGATGATATTTTTATAAATGGCATAGAATGACCCTTTGTAGCTAAAATGTGCAATAATATAAGTTGCGGGAAGGCTCAACCAAGCAAAGTTATGCGATTGTAAGGACAACGAGAGCCCGAATCAATAGGCCGAATAGGGGCAGGCTTAGGGAAGCAAATTTTTGTAATATCCATTATATTCTACATCTCACACAAGGTTATGAAGGAGTGGAGGGGGGGGGGGAGGTGTGTCCTACCTACCACTATTTTTTTTATAATAATTATCGCCTTATTTATTAATTATCGTCTTATCGTTTTGCTATTAAGGCCAAAATTTCTTTATAAATAAAGTATCTTCGATCTTTCATAGTTTTAAGTATTTTTAAAAAGAAAAGAAAATTGTAAAAAGAAAAAAAAGGTGACCTTTTTTTATACTTTTTAAAAATGCTTAAAATTTAAGAAGATGATTTTTGAAAATACATGTGTCGCTATCGGTCATCAATTTAAGAAATTCAGACACAAGTGTCTTTTTCCCAGGATTTCACATTTTTCTCCTTAGTCCCTGGGCTTCGTCACCTCTTAAAAGATGGCCCTGGTAAAAGCAGGATTTAACAGGGAGCCCTGGGTCATTTATTTTGGAAGCCTCCAAATTTGATATACATTTTTTAAGGTTAAATATCTTATTCAGTTTTTGACCCTGGACTATAGGACCCTGGCTAAAGGACAAAGCATTGATATTTTAATGAATGCTTTGTCCTTTTAGGGTAGGATTAGGTTAAAAAACATACTATACATTTATCTAAATATGCGTGTATATGTTCGTATACATTTCTAAGGCATAAGAAATGTTAGTTTGTTTTGGCTATATGAGGAGGGCACCGAATGAACATCAGGCCTTTAGCCCCACTATGGCTTAATCGGGCCTCGAATTAAACCAATTTTAATATTAATATGTGTGTGGAATAAGTAATATTTTGTAAATGTAAAATATTGTTTTGTTTTTAAAAACTAATAATGATAATCATTTCCGTTCTTAAAAAGTGATAATTTTGAAGGCAATGGTGTGGGACTCGAGTGCGAAACTATTGAATGGCTGCCAAAACTTCCCTTGGCGAAACTAGATAGAGTAAATAACCTTATTTCTGGTATTCAGAAGACTGGAGTACAAGTTCTGAACTTTTCTTTTCTGTCTTGCCAATGTGAGGGTAAAAGATCAAAAAAGAACGATTCCAATTGACTCCATTCCAATTCGCTTGTAAACAGCTCCGGAATATGTTAAAGGAGGGCGGCTTGTCGATAGCACGTGACATAATAGATGTTGCCAAATGTCGCTGCGTAAATCGCTTTGGTGCCTGTCTGCTTAATTGTGGTCAATTTTCTGCTTTGATTTCTTATAAAATTTGCTTCTGCTTTCTTATAAAATGTTTTTGCTAGTTAGACTTCTTTAGATTATTTACAGAGATTTAGCTAAACGTTTATAGAATAAGAATTCTTTCATATGTTCGTATATTTTCTTTACCAAATCATTTGGGTTGTATATTTCTGATTTAGTCCTTTTTATTTTTATCACAAGATGAAATACAAAACAGTACGTGAGGAAATTTTAAAAATAATTATGTGGTTGTATTCGATAAAAATTGAAGAAGCTGAAAGAATATCTTAGGTAGGTTCTGTAATTTTGAGTACAAAATTTAAAAAGTAAAAAATTCTTTGCTACAACACATTTTTCTTTTTTGAAAGAAGGAACTGATCATACAACAAATTACTTATGTGGAAAGATTTTAAATTTTCATAATTGTCTATTAGAAGCTAAGAAAGCTGTTGTAACTATTCAGCCATAAATCTTTCTTAGGAAATTTTAAGATCTGTATTCGATTTTCGTATTTTCTCTCTTTTGTTTTAAGTATATTCCAGAATAAAGAAATGTTAATGTAGTTTAATATCGCTTAAAAGTTGTTTAAACAATAGTATTTCAAAAAAAAAAAAAAAAAAAAGATTAAAATATTGCAATCTATTATAAAAGGTTCTTTTTTTAATCTGAATTCTCACTGAAGAAACGTAAATGTCAGTGTTTTAAAAAAAGAAAGGAGAAAGTTAAGTTTTCGGGGGAAAACAAAAACTATGCTTTAAAATTTAATAAATTATTCCACATAAAATTAGTGAGTTATTCTCCTTTTCACGTTTTATGCGTAACTGTATGTTTGTGTAAATGTTTTGCGTAGACCGTGCGCTTAATCCAAAATATGAAAATAGGCAGTCAGTGACCACTTATTAAATGCCGCAAGCTGTGAGAAATGCGATTAATGATTCTTTTTAAAAATTTTCGCGAAAACTATATTTGCGTAGATTATGCGTCAATTCAAATCTGAAATTAAAGCGGTCAGTGACCACCTGTTAAATGCCGCAAGTTGCAAGAAATCTGAACTGTTGTACCCAAACACACATGAACACAACAGTTGCGTAAACAAAGTTTCTACTAAAACAAGCAAAATGTCACGCTAAACAAAGACTCCAAATTGTCTGTACGTAACCCATTGTTACCGCGATGTAATAATTTATTTTTGAAGGTGCAAAAGACCTTGACCATTGGTACCCAGATAAGATAATGTACGGATAGAACATCTCGTGAAGGCTGCTAAGTCCAAACTCTTCTAAGAACTGCATGAACGGGTTGAACTATATTGGGGAAAAATAACTTGATTACCCAGCTGTATGCAAAGTCATCTTTGCGTAGATGCTTGATAGATTCGATCCCCGAGTCATGTGCAGACTCCTTTACTTCCTAATTAACTTGTAAGTGTACCATATATATATATAATAATAATAAAACTTTTGTAAATTATAACCATTAAACCACATAAATAATCGACAATAGATAAACCGATAGTTACAATTATATAAACAATTAATAAAACATATTCGAATGTTGAAAATCGCCACAGTGTATTTTCCAATGCTGTTATGACATTAAAAGCTGTTTTTAAATATTTGTAAAAGCTTTCGTTGCGTTTGTAGATAGTGCAGTCACTGAAATTATTGCTGAAATTTACAGGTTCAAACTGTGCAGCCCGAACTGGGTGATTATGTAAAAAAGCCTTGAAAGAAAAAAAAAAATATTCCAACTTTTTTAAATCCTTGGGCCACATTTTTGTGTAAAAAATTTGCCTCTGACACATACTATCAGCTATACAAAGCAATATTAACCATAGCTGTTAAGCAAAATTGCTTTGTAATCTATGATTTCTTTCGTAATAGATATATTTTTTAAATTATTGAATAGATTGCTTAATTAAACCAGTCCCCCCCCCCCCCGTATTATAAAGAATAACCGTTTTGTTTATGGGAGGTAATTTTTTTTAATTTACCTATCATGCTATCAGCTATACAAAGCAATATTAACTATAGCTGCTAAGCAAAATTGCTTTGTAATCTAGGATTTATTATCTAATAGATATATTTTTAAAATTATTGAATAGATTTTCTAATTAAACCAGCCCCACCCCATCACCCTTGTATCATAAAGAATAAGCAGCGTTTTGTTTATAGGAAGTAATATCTGGAACTACTGAAATGGTTTAAAAAATAATGGTAGCAAAATGATGATCATAGTTATCTGCTCAAATGTAGGCTACTTTCTTTCTTTTTCTTTTCATCTCGGTACCCCTATTCACAAGGAGATGTCAGAGCCGAAGAGCGTTCTAAAATAACTATTTCTTTGAAATTGTTAGGGCTAGAAAATTAAAATTGACATGATGATTACTATAAGACTTAAATGCTGGGAACAGTTAAAAATTCGAAATTTGGAGGGGGTGAAATGAGCAGAAAACGTTCTAAAATCACGATTACTCTGAAAGTAACGAACCAATTTTTAAAATGTTTAAGCATTATAATGATAAATATCCCTACTTAAACACAGGCGCTTTTTTTACTTTTCTTTTTTCTATGGGCAATTTCTGCGTGCAAGGAGGTGCAATAACAGAAAATGTTTTAAAATTACAATTGCTTTAAAATCATTAGGACTGGAAACGTGGAATTTGACAATGATGGTTACGTTTAATACATACATGCTCACTAAGAAGTATAAATTCGAAATTTAAACGATTGAATTGGGCTAAAAACGTTCAAAATCGCGATTACTCTGAAACTACCGAACCGATTTTAAACATTCTTTCACTGTAGGATAGGTGGGGGACGAAATTCCCAAATAGGCTGCATTTTATCAGTTTTTCGCACAGGGAATGCTGCAAATGTATTGGAATGAATTTTTTTTCTTTTAATTAGTAGTACTTTTATCATTAACCCTTTGAGGGGCGGTGGTATATATTATATACCACCTAATTTTAATCCGATTCAAACCAGAAACTTTTAATTAAATTTAACTTTTTTAACTTTGACGAGAAAAAGTTGAAAAATTGCGAATTCTTATTTTGAACTAAATTCTTTCCTAAATTCCGGTGGGAATTCAAGGTTACAGGAGCACAAGTGCGTGCCCCTGAAAGGGTTAATATAATAAAGAGCAGAAAAATTGGCAAACATATAACTATACATGTTAGAAAAATATTTATTTTAACATAGCTTGCATCATTTTGTTCAAGAAACTCTAATTTACACTATGTAATTTTTAATGTTTGCACCATTTCAGTAAATACTTTGGTAATCATCTTTTCTCACCAATGGAAAATAGACTCTAAAGGTAATGAATACATATTGGATACTAGCCGCCACTGGCGACCAGTTTGGTCTCCATTAAATGTATGTTAAACATTGCAACACGTTACATTTATTCATAATTTAATTTTCCCTTAATCCTTCGCCAAATCGGAAGATTCTAATAGACAAATCATGAACTTTTGCGATCATGGTAGCATTTCTCATATTTTTTGGGCACAAATGTCACATACGCACGTTGGCGCGATTCCCCCCCCCCCCCCCCATCCCCCGCCAATTTGGCGAAAACTTTGTTATGGAAATTGTTGTTTATTTACTTTTATTTTTTATTTTAATTCTATAAATTATTTTTGATATGTATATCAATATTTATTTACAACAAACTATCATTTATTTATTTTTATTCTTTTTTTTTATTATGAGTATTTTTGTTAGCCGGGAGCAGATGATAATTCGCCAAATATCGTTCCCATCACCGTCATTCATACTACAATTAATTTAATTTTAAATTATAAACCTGTCACTCATTTCATTTAAAATACTTAACTTTAATCTAAAATGCTTATATTACATAAATTTAAAATACTTCACACTTTTCATTTAAAAGAGAAAATAAATAAATAAATAAGAAATAATATCATAAATCAAAACATTTGATTTCAAAATCAAAGTATCATTTCTAATTTGTACACGCGATAAATAAAAGCTGTATTAGCGATTTTAAAAATGCTAAAAATCTGATTCATTAAATATTATTACATGAGTTCAATTTACGTCAAGAAAAGGTCCGAAAGTTGAGTTGTATAGCACATAATTATGGTAAACTTCGATTGTCTCACTGGTGCGAATTATTTTTTTGACGCGAGGCAGCGGTCCAAAAATTCATTCGCGGAGAACTCTCTTTGCGAATGATTACCTCCATGATTTAATATTTTAAATGTTCACGACGAATCAATCTTTTTTTTTTGTTTACTTTTATGAATAGAGAATTTGAACTGCGAATCTTTCGACTGAAGTTATTGCAGAATATATACATAATTGAACGCAAGTCATCTCTCAAATATTAATTTATTTTGAACGATCTTTCTTAAAATGTAACTTTTATGCAGTTTATTAGAAAAAATAATTTTGAATAAAAATGGCCGCTTGGCATATGAAAAAGCGATGCGGCATCCCGGAACTGTTGAGGACAGTCACATGACTTACAGTTTTATTATAGAGATTATTCCTTTTAAATCCACAACAATGAGTTTATTTCATAACACTGATTGAATCATCTTTAGAAAGAGTGGTATTTAGTTATAGCTCGCTAGATTATAATATGACAGAAGTTTAGAAGCCATTAAATTGTTTAATTCCACGATTCAGAAGAAAATTTTAACGTTTGATACTTTTAGGAGGATCCATTTAAAAAAAACCAGCATCTTTCAAAATTCTACCAATAGTCATTGAAATACTAAAGCATTAATAAGTTTGCATTTGCAACCTTCGCAATAAATTTCAGGCTGTATCTTGGTCTTGGATGACAAATTTCAAATTACACTGATATTCATATTCACCACTTAAAATATTTTAACACGCAATAGGTTATTGAAAAACATATTTCCAAACTGGACATCACGTTTGACAGCTACAATTTTGCAAATGAACATCCGCAGTCTTGACTTGAAGTTGTAATCTCAATACCGGCAAGTTAAAAAGTCCAGAAATTTATGTGTTTTAGACGCATTCGTAGTAAAATATTTAGTTTTACAAAATGCTTGTTTCCTTTTAAATACGACTCCATTTTCACTCATTGAAGCATTTCGCCTACCTCTGAGATTAACGTCTCACCATCAGCGAAATGGAGAAATATTGAAATCCCCTCCCCAACCTTCCCAATTGCTAATAAGCATTTTATCTTACGTCTTCTGCGTTTACTTAAAATTAACATTTGTTGTAGCAAAGATATTACGTTCCTAAAGCGTACAATAAATAAAAACGCGATAAAAAAAGAAGCGCTCGATTAACCCAACCCTACTATAGCGTTTCTTTAAAAAAAAAAAAAAAAAAAAAAAAAAAAAAAATTCTACCATCTTTTCTCAGTAACATTTTATTTTTGTTTCTTTGGTTTGGCAGCATTTGAATCCAAACGGCCGCCAAATCCGGAATCCGTAGACACCTTGGTAACCCAGCTCGGTACGTCACGTTGCCATAGCGATCAGCTGTTCCGGTCGGGGATTATTCAGATATTGACTGAAATTTGTGGTGAATCGTAAGTCATTCTGGACTATTCGGTGTTGGGGGAGTTCATTCGTTTAAGTAAAGAGCTGATTTTAATGTATCCTTGTTAAAGTCAACAAAGGTTTCTATTTTTGTTTATTCTGAGCATTCATCTGCTGATTTAAGCAGTTATTGCAAATCGTTCAAGTGATCAAGTGAAGGAGGCGAAAGATTTGCAACAAACAGAAGTTAAGAAACCATTTATAAGCGCGGTGTAAATAATTTGAAAGTTTTATAACCGGGAGATTATTTTTAACCATAGTTTTTAGGTGCGTTCGTAATTATATAAATACGTAGCACGAGTCGCCTGGTCCGTCCGCATATAACAGCACAAAAACTGTCCAACCGAATAGTTTGAAATTTAATATATATAATCATTACAGAATTTTGTCGTCATTTCAACTTTTATGAAAATCTAGTCAAAACTTAAAAGATATGAATAAAAGTTTTCTTTATTCTATTAAATATTATTGTACGTAATCTATATAATAAAAGCGCAAGTCATGTGACTGGGGAAAACAAATACAGGCTAACCATTTCTCTTTTCATATGCCAGGTGGCCATTTTTACTCAAAATTATTTTTTCGAATAAAATTGCATAAAAGTTATATTTTTAGAAAGATCGTTCAAAAAAAATTGTTTGCGTGAAAGATGAGCTACATTAAAAAAAATGTATAGATTCTGAAATAACTTCAGTGGAAATTAGTTTAACAGTAAATATATCTCAATCCATTAAAGTAAATAAACACAAGAGATTCGTCCATTGTGAGTCATAGGGTTACATGCAAACGTAACACTTGCTATTGCAAAGCTTTTTGCAACCCAAAATTATATGTAAATATTACATTTTGAATGTAATTTTCAGTGCAAAGTGACATTTATTAGGGTTCAAATTAAAATTAATTTGGGTATAAATTACATGTAAGTTTGGGTTGCAAAAAAGCTTTGCAATTGCAAGTGTTACGGTTGCATGTAACCCATAGAAATATTAAACCATGGATGTAATCATTCGTAAATGGTGAATTTTGCAGTGCTGTCTAGTGTCGAAAAAAATTTGCATCTGTAAACGTGGCATACGTAATAATAATTTTTTAAAAAACGGCATGCTCATAACAGACGATATAATTCATTTCACTGAAATAATAACGATGATTTTTTTACATTGTAAAGCTAGTTATTATAATATCAATGCACCTCATTTGTCATGTTTAACGTACAATTTTCAGCTTGTTTACAATTGAAATTACAGGGTTTTTAAATGCTTAGTTTCTGACGCATATTTTTTTGCGAATACGTTTCCCTATCCTATAGCTTGTCGATTGTTTCTATGCGCAATTCTCACTTTAGTTTTCATATCTTGCTGGGGAAAGAAATTCGAAAAGATTCATGAATGTATGGCAATTCGAACTCAACTTAATTTATTCGAATTATTGAATAATATTTCAAATTTTAATTGCTTAAAAGGCGTATAGCCAACAGAGTGAAAAAGTATCAAAGCCGAGACTCGAACCCGGGTCATCAGTATAGAGCACTGACGTTCTACCAACTGAACCACTTGGAACTATACCCAGCATGGCACCTTTTCACTATCACATGTTGATAAGGCTACGATCGCAGCACAAGATGGAATATTTTTCCGTGAGCCACCAACACTGGGACAAACACGAAACTAAAGAGAATCCAGCATCGATGATTGAATAAATCTAGTTAATACTTAGAAAATTTTCCATAGAAAATATTACAAGTATTAAATAGAATTATTGAATGATATTTTTTTAATTTTAATATAACTTTTTGCCCCAATAAAAACTTAACTAAAAAAACTCATTTTTTGCAAATAATAAAAAATAGAGGTCGCTTCAACACATAGTTACTTGCATGTTATTCAAACAATAACAGTATATGGAAGATGTTTAATATAAAATTATTTATATCGTTTTTGTTATTGCATCGACATATTTCTCTAATATATTTTGAATTCTGATGAATTTAGAATAGTCCCATTTACGGGGATCTGTATATAATGTCCTTTACATTTCCCCACAAAAAGAATCAAGCGATGAGACTTTACGCCGTGAAAAATAAAATAAGCTAGTGTGGATGGAGTTGACGTATGCAGTGTAACAAAGTATGTGAGCATTTGCGACCTAACTCTGACTGTTAGGTTGCATGTGCGTGAAATCATATCATATGTTTCATAATTTATGAATGAAATGCAGAGAGTTGGGAGTTTACATCATTTTTAATCATGCTGTATAAAACTATTTTATGTAGCATAGGATTTAAGATTAACACGTGACTGGAAAGGTTCAAAAAGTAAAACATAACAGGGAAAGTGGCACAGGTTGAAGACCCCTAGTTAAGGAGTATGGTAATTATTTTCATTAATATCCTGTTTTCTTAATTCACTGGATAATGCAACAGCATTTCAGAACTGAGACCGGGTGACTTATCAGGTATCTGTTTAGGAAAAAATTGGGTCCTTTAAAGGACTCTTCACAAAATGTTTCATTTCAAAAAAGGACCCTTCACAAAATTATTTACCCTAAAACAGGATACTTCAAAAAATTATTTACCCTAAAACAGGACCCTTCACAAAATTCTTTGTCTTAAAACTAGGTTTTTCACAAAATTTTTCCATGTTTAAACCAAACATTTCACAAATTAATCATTTAAAAGTAAAATCTGACATGTCAATTTTACATATATAAAGAAAATATATGTATTTTATATCCATATATCTTCTTAAAAATGCATAAACAAGAACCGGAATATAACGACCATTTCAAATTCGCAAAATTATGATTAGATTTTTCACAAATATAAAAAGCTGTTCACAATTTCACAAAAACAGGACCCTGCTTATGTTTGCATATTTAGTACAGTCTACAATCCACTACTTATTAAGGGATTTTACTGTATATACATTCGGGTATAAGTCGAGAAATTTAGGACCAAAAACAGGGTACAAAGTGTGTGTGGGGGGGGGGGGGGGAAAGCTTATACGGCGAGACACAAAAAAAATCGCAAACTTGAAATGCCTATTTCTCCCAACGCAACTTATCGAAATATAAATAAAAATGTTTAGGAACACCAATGTTAAGATATTACGTACAGTAATAGCCAAAATAATTGGTTAGTGCGTAATGATGTGTCTTTTAACCCATTCAGGAACAAGTAATTGTGTAGCTGTATAATGTTGCATTCGTATCAAACTTTTCGAAAAATTTTATTTGAAAATACGGAAATGCCATTTTAAAGTTTTTTTTCCACCAAAGTTATAAAAGTAAAAATTTGTTAAATTCTGGTAACAAATCTTGATTTAAATTGCGTGGTATAAAACTAGCCCACAGCCTTTCAAGGGATTAAAGTCATAATCTAAATGTTTCACCTTTTGCCTTTGACAAAACTGTGATCTTCGATTTCTTACAGTTTTTATGCGAAATATTCTTTAAAAAGTTTTGAATTCCAATATTGTGATATCGTCCGTGCTCATAAAAAAGTGTGGTTGAACGAGGCCGATGCTAAGGATTGGCTATAGAATTTTATACAAATGGATGAATGTAATTTTTTGTGGGATACATTTACTGCTTGCTCACCACAGTGATGAAATAAAAAGCAAGCTAAAAAATAATAAAAAACAGCCAACTCTTGCTGTCTTCCTCGGGGATTTGATATTATTGCTTCGGCCCGTGCATGTCTGCGTCTTCTAACTGTTAAAATGTAGTGTCCAAAAATATTGGGTGAACACTGAACAGGATCAGCTGAAGCTTGTTATCTGAAAACTAAGTTTTAAATCTAAAGAAGTCAGATATTACATTGGCTAGGCGATATAAGAAAAATGTACAGGACCGCTACCGACAACGACAGGAAAAATCAACAAGTCATTCGAAAAATGTTGCATCAGCAACGAACTTGATTGCATAAGAGGGCGATGTATTACTTTCATTGGCACTGAAAGTAGTTTACATAAAACGTACATTGAATAATAATACATAATAATTCATATAATGGCATGTCGATAACATAACATAAAAAGAATTTTGCTGATCTCTTCGGCAAGTATACCACGCATTGCAAAATAAATAAATAAAATAATAAATAAAAAAGAATTTATGGTATAATACTAGCATCCCAGCTACCAGTAATGTGCGGCAGCGTATTACTGCTTATTTTACTGTTTATTACTGTTAATTTTACGGTATAATACTGGACGCTGGAATGCCAGTATTATGCCGTAAAACCAACATTTTTTTTTCTTTTTTTTTTTCCTGCAGCGTATGTGCAAGATTTTGATTATTCTTTCGAAGTTGGGAGGGGGGGGGGGGTGTGACTTACACGCGAGTTTTTTTTTACCGATTTTTCCTCTCAAAGTAGCTCTGTTTATACATGAGTATATATGGTACCTTCTAAAGTTTTGCATATTTATTAAATTGGATCAACATAATGTCATGTGACTGACTAGTCATAATGTTAAGTAATTTTAAAATTATTTCTAAAAGAAATGAAGTCAAACATTTTCTTTGTCATTTTTACAGTTTTATCCCATTTCATATTATAACATTTCTAACACTTTTGTTTAGCAACAATCGTTAGTATTATTACAATGTATTTACGGCCTGAAACAAATTTTTCGCTCGATAAAGCCAAAAGGTTGGACATCCTTGCTTTAAATGTTTCTTTTAGAACTGTTTTATATTGTACTTTCGTATCTCGGATGTGGCACAACGTTGTATTTTGTTGAAGAAAGTAAACTTTCTTAACTAAGCAGAGAGCTTTCGGAGTTCGGTTTCCTCCATAAGACTTTTTATATAAAGTGTCGGTATTTTTGTGGCAAATAAAAAAAAGTTCAAATTTTCTTTAACAATTTTTATTTTAAAAATAGTCATTTTCCAAGTTTCATGGTGTAAACTGCACTCCGACATGACAATTTGTTAAATTTTATGAGTTTTTGAAATGTGAACCGACTTAATGGGATTCTTTAAACTTTTTTTTTATCTTTTGATGCGAAAAATTCCACTTTTTGAGAAAAAAGTCTTCTGTTGCAAACCGCACTCCGATACGAAAGTTTGTTAAATTTTTGTGAATTTCTGGCATTTGAACAGACTTTTGGATCAATTTAAACTTTTTTAAAATATATATTTCTATAAAATATCCCACTCTTTGACAAGTCTCATGGTGGAAACTTCAGTCCGTTACTTCAATTTGTGAATATTTGAATTGTGTGCAGATTTAAGTGACACCCTGTATTTATTCTGAGGCATCAATTTTCTTTTCGTTAAATTGTTGTTACAGTATTTGAAGGGAAGCCCCGAATGAGTACCAGACCCTGGGCTTTTCTTTGGCTTGATCAGGTCTTTTTTTTCCCGATAAAAATATATTAAAAGGAATGGTTAATTAAAGTAATCCTTCCGAGATTAATCTATTATTTGTATACATAGTGTATAATATCTTGTTCAAATCGCATGAAGTACAGGGTTAGCGAGAAACTTCAGAGAATTCTGGAGTGCGCTCTACTGCTCCAAATGAGATAAAATTTGAACTACAGATAATTCAAATGATGCGCTTGACATTTATTAAATAAATATGTAAATTACCAATAGATGACTCTTTAAAACGAATGGTTTTCATCTGCATGAATTGAATTAGTGAAACAGCATTCGCATTACAGCGCATGCCCATCGGCATTATTTGTTGAATAAGAATAATGCGGATTGTGCACGAACATTTGTTACTTATCCACAAATCATGCCTGCGTTGCAAGAAAAAGCTTTACTGGTAAAATTGTTCTACCGAACCAACAAGACTCCGCTCCGTTGCATCCAGGGCCTGATTAGCACCGGGGCAAACTTCCACCGGTAAAAACGAATATAACATTTTGTATTTTTTAAGACAGAAAATCTGCAGGAATAAGGCAAGAATTTCTATTCGTTTTTACTGGTGGAAGTTTGCCCCGGTGGTAATCAAGCCCTGGCTGAATCTTGTTGGTTCTGATAGAACAATTTCACCAGTAGAGCTTTTTCTTGCAGAGTTGGCGTGATGTGCTGGATAAGTAACAAATAAATGCTCATGCACAATCCACATGATTCTTATCCAACAAACAATATTGATGGGCATGCGTTGTAACGCGAATGCTATTTCACTTGTTCAATACGTGCAAATGAAAACCATTCGTGTTTCAGAACCATCTGAAGCTGAATTTAGGTATTTTTTTTATTAATGACGAGCCCTTCATTTGAATTATCTATAGTTCAAATTTTATCACATTTGGAGCAGTAGAACGCATTCCAGAGCTCTCTGAATCAGGAAACTTATATCTCGCTAGCACTGTACTTATAATTGTATAAAATCACATGATTGATAAGAAATCATGGACGATTTACAGTATGAACGCGTTAAACAACTGTACGTATTGAAATCAAAAACCTATAATTGCAAAAAGTCCTAAAATATCCTAAATCTAAATATATCCTTTAATATCAATAAAAAAAAAAAATCTTAAAAATATTACATAGGCAATAGATCTTCATTTATATTACACACAAAAACGTGTGCATGTATATTTCTAAGTGTAAAACAAGAGTTACATACAAATTGAGCCCCTCCAATATTTTTTAAAACTTTACGGCTATGACTCGTTAGCAAGCACAAAAAAACATGGAAGTGAAACGTAACAAATATCGAGCTCACTTCATTTGCCTTTCTAATGTATGCTTAGTAAAAGAGCAACTAAATCTATTCAAAACCTGTTTGATTAGGGAGGGGGAAAGTGCTCTCTTTTTCTCTTTCTCTCTCTACTCTTTTCCGATCTCGTACGTGGCCAGCAGGGTAACACGAGATACGGTTCACCAGTTACGGTCGACGGATTCTAACTTTGTACGAGTAGTTCTTCTGTACGTCTGTGACGATTCGCACACTTTTGTACTGCTTGGAATGCTGTCGGGCGGCATTAACCCTTCCCTGAAACAACCCGAGGAAAAAATAAATAAATAAAAGAGGAGGGATTTTTGTCCTTTATTTTTATTTAGATGAAATGTCTCGCTTGCGTCTAACTTCCCATGTTACGCGAGTAGCCATGCATGTTGTGTGTAGACACGCGTTAATGCCCATGTTTGTGTTCAAATGTGTAGCGGGAAAAGGTGTACTCTAATGATTAAAACGTCTTTTTTGGAAAGGTGATTTGTCTTGAGTCAAACCAAATTTGATGTGTGGATTCTGTTTTATCGGGTTTCCTTTGAACGTAATGAATATTTATTGAATTTTACAAGCTTTGCTTCTACAATTTCTCACTTGCTTAGAAAACCTAATATTCATTTACACGTGCTAGGTACGTGTGGTTTTAAGAGGGGGGGGGGGGGGTCAGAATGATATAGCTATCGTACTTGAAAATATTAATAAAACTAAACATAATAGCGATTAAAAAAAGAATTGTCAGTGGAAAGTGGCTGATATTTTTCTTGCATCAGCATTCACAATGTATTCTTTTGAAGAATTCGAAATTTAATATTTAAAAAACCTTGTATATATATATATATATATATATATATCGGAGGTTTAAATTTTCCCTATCTCCAGAGAGAGAAGATTATCTGATCATTTACCCAAATTTGGAAAAACGACTGATTTGAGGTTGAGGGGGATGAATTATGTAAGCCTTCGAATAAGTCTTGTAAAAAACTCTAATGTAACTTTCAAACTTGTGTAGTTGTTAAGAAGCTGTTAAGTAATTAATTTTCTCAGTGGAGTTTTCTCCTATTTTTTTATACACCGGTCTGTGTATCATAAATCGATATACATTTATTACAATGTAGGAAAAGGCCCATTATGAACAAGTGAATTCCATCGTAATTTCGTTGTACTCAAGACCTTCAATTATATTCAGAAAGTTGACCATAAAAATAAAAAACAAAATACTTACAAATTCAGGAAATCCGCATCTTGATTATGCTATAATTCACATAGCTGAGTACTACTACAGCAAAATAAACCTTTTCTGGCTGAAAGAATACAATTAAGTTAGGTTTCAATTTTACCAAACACACCAATCTAAAACGGTATTTTCTACATTTCCTCGCCATTCCGCCTTAGCAAGTTTTATTGTACTTGATTTTTCGCAAGTTAGAGAATTTTGGTGTTCTCTAATCTCAACAAAATCTATTCTTCTGATTTAGCATTACCGGACTTTTTTCTAGTCTCCCCAAAGTCGCTGGGCTATTTCTTTGTGGAAGATGAGATTCATTCAATGAATAGGCTTTAATGTATATTTTATCGAGGCATAATAAATGTCTTAAAACAGACACTCTGGTCCTGTCGGTTTCATAATGAAATATTTGTTTTTCCAAGGATCTAAAAGCGTTTATAAATGTTTAAGGCTGCTCTTAAATAGCGCTTTAAGGCTGCTTTTTAGTCATCATTATCATAAAATATTTTTCGCTCACAAATCGTGTAAAGAGGATTTTATATAAATGCTTTTCTCTGTCCTGTAATTTATTGTATCTTTTTGAATGCATCGTCAGAGTTGTTTTAAAGCAGCAGTTAGGTTAAATATATATATATATATATATATATATATATATTGACCAAATTAGAAAACTTATTACACTACCAATGCAAATAAGAGGTTAGTATGCTTTTAATATTTAACCATACTAAGATTTAATTTTTTTGTAAATCGCTATTGATCATGATTTGATTTTTTTTCCCCACTTGAACAATTTCTATCCGAATCCTTTTTAAATTTCTCCACTCCTCCTAACATTTGGGAATATGCAAATTCTTCTCGCCTTTTTTCTTTTAATAACCGATAATTTAAATACTTTCGCTTTGATGGATGGTAACGTAAGGACATAGGCGAATAACTTACGGAATTCTTAAATTGTGCGTTTTAAAAGATGATGACCTTTGAGAAATAAATGGACAATGGATAAAAGAGACATGCTTTATTGTTCTGAATCTGCAAACGTGGGCAATTTTTTTTTTCTTTCTTGCCGAGAACTTTTCAGCAGTATTTCTGGATTTGCATTTTAATACTTCCTGTTCTTTATTCTATTGCACCGTGTAGCATATTCTAGAAATCTCTTTAACAAGTTATGCGATTAATATTAGGAGGGGGGGGGGATAAAAATGTAAAAAGAGAAATGCTTTATTAAGAGATGGTATTTCTTCGTTCAGTGACTGTATTATTATGCTAGTTTCTGTTAAACTTTCTCTTAAATAAAAAGAATCTTCTTAAGGTCTTAATCTTTAAATCGTACTCTTATGAAACTTTTAAAAATATATTTTATTTACTCGGGCATTTTTCTCACTTTGTTTTCCCTCCTTACATATAAAATTCAGGGTTGTATGCATATATTTTTAAAGAAAATTTATTAGTATTAATTTTATTTGAATGCTAACTTAGTTCGGTCAAAAAATGGTAATCCTAGACCATAATGTTTTAATAATACGTAATATATATACGTATATATATATATATATATATATATATATATATATATATATATTACGTATATCTTGAAATATATAATATTTCAAGAAAGTGATCGAGTACTAGTAAGAAACGATTCATGACGTAATTTACGAGCGAATCACCGCCCCCTGAATACTAGGCCTGAGCGCTGACAACAATGGCGGCTGTTGCAGGCCGATTTTTTTTTCAGCGTTTGAACGGTCCCTCGAAATTCCACACCAATAAATTCTAAAAGTTTTTTTCGCCTTGTTTTTCGGAGATCAAATAAATCAAAGATAACTTTTAGATATTATTGGTGTTGATGTTCGAGGGACTGTACAAACGATTCCGCCTGCGGCAGCCGCCATTTTTTTCAGTGCGCAGGCCTAGTATTCAGGGGGCGGTGAGCGAATACTAAATAAAATGTACTAGAAATCTGCTGTTCATTTTTCATAAATATGTTGCTTTAATTTCAAGAGGTCAAGTACCTTTTGAAATGTGAAAGCTTTAAAACTTGTAATTTAAAATGCCTTACTAACGAAGCAAAACTTGTATTCTTTCAGTAATAAAAAATATTTAATAACAGTCGGAAAGTCAATTTTCTTTTAAAAACATAAACATATATGAAAGTGGCCACTTATAAAACTTACTACTGTCCACCAGTGAAATTTCCCAGTTTTGCCCTTTATTTTCAAACACATTCATTTCCTTAAAAAAAATAAACAATAATAATTTCATATTGACTAGCCATTTTCTCGAATTGTGCGCGCAAGCGGCAACCTAACTATTTAAAAAATAAGTATTCTTTATGCAATAAAATGCGATAGCTGAAGTTATTTCTTACTGTAATTTTTGATCTAACACAAAATTTTTAATGCTGTTATATGCAAAATGATGATATTTTAATGCGAGTTAATAGTTTTTTTCTTTTTTGATCAAATTGAAGACAAGCGCTAAAGCTGTCATTTAGCTATTTTGAATATTAAAAAAGAAAAAAAAAACTAATTAAAAAAAAAAAGCTATGCCATATCTAGATCACACAGTCAGTGATATAATAAATACAGTTATATACTGTATTCTTGATCAACGGGGTTCAGAAAGGTAAAAGCGCGGAAAGCATATTCTTTTTGACATTGTTTTACCATTCCTTTCAAAAATGTTTATAGTATTTAAAAAATAATAATAAGCATACAAATAAAAAAATAATTTTAATTAGTTTTTAATTTTACTGTTCATTTAAAGTTTGAAAAAAATATTTTATTTACAATCAAAATGAAAATTTTTAAAAGTTGGAATTCGGCTTAACACTTAACCTAACAATTCAGTATTCGGTTATTCGGCCAAATCACTATACTTTACACCCCTATTAGATGAAATTGTTATCCAATAATTTGACATTTATCTTCGCAGCCCCCCTACTTCCTTGTAAATATTTGAATTGTTTGTGAAGGTTTTCGAATACCTTAAAACAAATGTTGAAAAATGAGTTTGTTTCTGTGTTTATATAATTACAAAAATTCGAGATATTACTTGTTCGACAGTTGAGATATTCCTTTCTAAATAATATATCGCGGAAAACTTTAAATAAATAAATCTTCTAAAAAAATTAATTTTTGCTGCAGTTAGTTACTTCAAAAGTTATGAGAATTAGATTTCTTTTGAACATCGATTATTTTCATAATCAGAGTGTGCGACCTTTATCGCTATGCCATGCTTTATATACCACTAGCTAACCCGCCCGGCGTTGCCCGGGCCCGAGATAATTACAATCCGAGATAGGTTACAATCTCAGAGAAAGGCGTTAACCCCTCACTCTCCATACCCGCAAATATAATGAATAATTTGTTCAAGAGAACCACCGTCACCTACATTAATGCGATCATTAAAAAAAGAATTACATTTTTCTGATAATTAGAACATAACGAAGACGCTACGCTAAAATAGCCGGCAGATGACACCCCTTCCCGACCTCAGTTTCAAATCTATATCTTAATTAGTTACCTAAGTTTTTGTTCATTAGTAAAAATTGTCAATTATTTCCTTTCATTTTCGCAAACTAAATGGAGGGTTCGGCCCGAGAAACAGATCTCTTTGTAGTTCAGTTTTTAATGAAAGCAGATCCCTGTCTGAAACTTTCTCGGATCGTTTTCACTGGCACCGACAGATTTTTGGCAGTTTTTTTGCATAAATTAAAAAAGTTACCAACCGAATTTTTCAAAAATCACATAGTCAGATACAGAATATTTTTTTTACATATGCTCAGAAATTTTCAAATTGATATCTCAATTAGTTTTCTTAAAATTCGCTAATTAGTAAAATAATTTCGAATTCATTCATTTCCGGTTGCAAATCCAATGCGCCAGTTCGTTTCTTTCGCCATTTTGATTTAAAAGATGACATTTTAGAAGCGATGGTTAATGAGAATCTAATTAATATCTAGGCTAATTATCAAAATATTAAAATTCTGAGGCTCAGGTGCACATGGCCAGACCTTGGACTATCCACACCTAAATTTCCAAACTTCTAGGTGGGCTAGATTTTGCTAGCCATCGCCAACAGACACACAGACACACATACCAGAGCGAAACTTTCTTTTATTAATATAAGATAGTATAGTATATAAAAGGCAATAACATACACTATACCAGTAGCTTTATCATGTCATTTTTATCAGTGTTGGGCAAACTCTAGTATACTAGGATTTTTATTATTCCAAATTTGTAATTCAGAATTAATCTTCTGGTTATTCAATGTATTTTTATATTTACGCATCATTGTAATTGATTGTGTGCATAAATTAAAAAAATTTCAACTGAAGTCTATTTTTTTTTCCTTGCGAGAGGAAGGGAAAATATGCAAATCTAATTTTATTGCTAAAAATTCGACTACTTTTTTTTTTATTTGTAAAAAATGTGTTTAAAATTAAGTGAAAGGGTATCTAAAAGTTTCTATAAGTTACTCGTAATTTAATGAGCGATCGGGGAAAACTTTAAAACCTCATTTAGTATTCTGTCTTCTATTGTTACTGTAAATTCTTTTCTCCTCAATTGCTTTATCTTGATTGATGAAAATATCTTTTTGCTTATGTTATTCTTTTCTGTAATGGTTGTATTAGCACGTCCGACGAAGTATAATAAAATTACTTCGACGTATACCTGTTCCACGTTGAAAATTTTTAAAACAAAGTGGTTGAACTCGATTTTGTTTTTCTTTATTTCTTTCGCGTAGTAAAAAAAGAAAGTCAAACCATGCCTAAATGTTATTAACATTTGTAAAACTGGTTTCGCAGAAACTTGGTAAAGGAAGCATCATTGAATATGATTTCTAAATTGCACTTTTACATAATTTTATACTGCTGGCAGATACATAAAACCACTTATATATAATTTTTTTCTCTCTTTTTTTAAAAAATATTTTTCATATTTTCAGTATTTTTGGCCAATTACCATTGAAGCAAATGCTATGGTAATATTATGATTGCACTTGTTAATTCATTAACTATGTGGTATTATCTCTACATATCTCTTAGGAGATTTAATTAGAATGTTACAAGAACTTGATATGATTTTAGAAATTCAAAGATATTATATATATATATATATATATATATATATATATATATATATACTAAAAGCCTCTTTTTGTCACAGACCAACAAAAAACTTAAACTGCTAATTTTAGAGATGGAGATATACCTTCAATTTCAAAAAAAGTTTCAAATGTTGTTCTACATCGTTTTAAGCCATTTATGTTAAAATATTAATTTTTGTAATAGTTACGAAGTTCTATAAGTTATATTTAGAATAATATTCTCATGCTATAACAATGGAAACAATTTTATTCTTTATGACAGTCAAAAGTCTTGGGTTCGATTCCCGGCTTGTGCATTTTTTTATTTAGTTGGAAAAATTAATTTCGTAAAGTGCCGCTAGTTTACTATGTACAACTTTCTATGTTATTCCATTTTAAAGCCGTACCGAGTACTTGTATATACTCGGTACTTGGCCAATTTGCCCAGTACTCGGCTAAATTGTGGCCGAATTCAGGGCCAGTACAGAGTAGTTGTAAGAATAGCATTTTTAAGCATTGTAAGAATAGCATTTTTAAGCATATTTGAAGACAAAAGAATTTATAACTGATCTGTACAAAGTTATTTGAATATAAATGTATAATATATGCAATAATTCTAAAAACTATTTGCTCGGTACATAAAAATAAATCTACAAAATATAGAAAAAAAAAGAGATAAGGAAAAACCCCAATGTAAAATTATTAAAATTAATTTAGTTATTATAATTATACAAATAAAAAAAGTCGTTTTTAAATCTGTAGGAAAAGACTGATAAAGAAACAGTCTGTTGAAACAGAAAATACAATAAAACAAATTTCAATAATTTGTTCTACATTTTCAAAAGATGGGGCATTCTTTTGTTGTTGTAAATTTGGCCTGCCTCAGAAAAAATGCATTTGCTGCATGCAAGCACTGCTAAAGTAAATGCCTTTGCAGATTGTACATATGAAAAATTAAAAGAACTGTAAAGCCAATACAATTTTGTTAATCAAAAGAAAATAAGGCAGAGTTAGAAAATATGAAACATATTGCATTATTCAATGAATTGTTACAGCAAGCAATAACCATTTTTGATAGACAGATTTCAGGTATTGGAATGAGAATGATGGGTTAAAGAATCAGTTTTAATTTTATTTTGGTTAAATTAAATGTACTTTTCGTGTATTATTTTTTTTTCTACATTTTTTGAATAATGGTATTGTTTTAAAATTTTGTATTTACAAAAAATTTTTTTAAAAGGTGCGCAATAAATTAAATTTCGAATTGAAGTTAATTTTTAAAAAATACGATTATAAGCTCAAGAAACATGTATATGTGTATATATATATATATATATGTGTGTGTGTGTGTGTGTGTGTAACACACACACATAGGAATGTTACCCCTAAGCTCACTTCACGTGCCAATCATGGATTCTTTCTTACACACAATTACTCGATATTCGGTATCAGAACTCTGTACTCGGCTACTCTGCCAAAGCAGTACTCTGTACACCACTATTCCATTTATTTTGTAATTAAATTAATCATAAGCTGCATTTCTTTTAGAAGCTTATTTTAGTGTTTGTGTACTTAGTATAGTAGTTTGTTAAAATCATAAAAATGGTCTCTCTCTCATCTTTTCATAAAGTTAATACTTTTAGAAAAAATTATCTCCAAAAGGAAAAACATTATAAAATGATTTAGAAATATCTGAACTAGTGACATGATGTAATGTAGAGGAAAATCTTACTGTACGAATTTTTAGATTTATGTTCTTTTTTTCAGCATCAAACTGTCGTGGATGTTTAACCAAGGGTAGGTCTACTAATAATACAGGCTGACTCGTCAAGCATTTTGTTTCCCACTTGGACCAGTCAGCGATTGCTGCCCACGCGGTTAGAAATGTCGTGGCCAATCGTTCTTCTCCTACAGGCAATTAAATGTCGGTGTCAGTCAGCCCGAATTGTAGGAGCCTTAACCAATGGTTTAAGTGTGCCTTGGAGAAAATAGGTTGAGAAACACCGTATTCGAGAATGTTTTTCTAAGTATAACTTATAAAACAATGAAAAAAAAAATCACGTTTCGTAATGTTTACAAAAATATCTCTTTCGACTTAAATGAATCTTCATATGCTGGTGAACAACGTTTGAAAAATTTATCTTCAAATAAGTTTTGTATATGCGTATATATGAAGGACAAAATTAGTGGTTGCAGCTACCACAGAGCTACTAAATAGAGAGAAAAAGAGAAAAAAAAAAAAACTTAAAAAAATTATCGCCCAGTGACCTCCTTACAGCCACCTTTCCTTTTATGAAAATTTCCTAAAAATGTATTCAATACGCTCCAAAACGCATGATTCATGTTCTTCTTATTGTTTCTCAGAAGATTTGCAATTAGTCTTTCTGCACCTGTGTACAAATGTAAATGGTTTCGTGAATGTGTCAGAAAATCAAGATTTGTGTTAGAGAAGAGTCCCCATGACCAATAGAAATTGAGAGAGACATGTGATGTGAAAGGCCTTCATCCGGGTTTGAACATATCGTTCAATTCCAAAAACTTGCAAATGTTTGATGAAATTCATTCATTATATTCCCAACACTTATTTTTGTTTCCGATATTTTCATTCCCTCTAATCCCCATTTATTCGCTTGAATTCCGTTCATTTCATTTGAACCAAGGTTCATTGAACAATTGCATAATAGTAACTGATAACTGATAGGCTATTTTAAATGAAAAGTTATTGCTTCACTGCTTTAACAGGAATAGAATTTCAGTTTAATGAACTACGCAAGCTCTGTTTTTTTGTTCCCAGTATTGTATTTTGATTGTGTTTAAAAGTGGCTCCGAGATTAACTTTGATCTAAATCCCCCCCCCCCCCCCCCCCCCCCCCCCCCCCGCACACTATTTGACCACAATCGTTTCTTTCCTTCTTTTTAAACATAATAGAAATTAAGAAATTAAATCTGACGTGCGAAGTGCCTCTAGAAATGAATAAAAATGTAGAAGTTATTTTTATTGAATTTAAAACTACCATTTAGAATATATTGCGTATTAGATTTGTGTATGGGGATGAACCATCTTTCGTTTGAATTTTAAAAAAAAAAAAAAAAAAAAAAAAGTTTTACTTTGAATTTTAAGAAATAAGTTATCCCTACCAAGAAAAGTGGTTGGGAGGGGTCTACTTTCACAGCTGTGTTAAATCAGCGTGCTTACTTTTAACATGTATGGAAATCTTTAGCTGAATTTTCGAAATTGTGAAAGTTTGCATTTTGTTTTTCAGGGGGGGGGGGGGAGGGGGTACTTAAAATTTAAGAAGACATTTAAAAAAAAAATCAAACGTTTACTTTCTATAGTATTGTGTATTTCAATAATTACACCACGTTGTAATTGTAAATAATCACACAAGTAAATTAATTCATATGTTAACATGGGATTTCGCGATCAACAAAGGAGAAACCTGTATTTGGGGAAAGTCCCACTTAAGATAATATTTATACTTTGAATATTCTGCGAGAACTGTATTACGATTCGATTGAGTATTACGATTGATTGTGAGTTTCCAGATTTTGGAAACTGACTTTCGATTTAAATGGGGGAAAAGACAGGGGACTTAACTTCATCTAAAAACTTTAATTTTGTATAAATTTTTGAATAATCTAATTTTAAATATTTTATCATAATATTTAAAATTCAAAAGTTTTTTTTATACAGGTATCGTAAACAAAAATATAATTTTATTGGCTTCTGTGTGCACCATTTTAGTATAAATTACGAATCTATTGCTGTTGTGGGCGAGAAAAAAAAGAACTTTCTGCAATCAGTCGCTTGTTAGATGTATGCAAGGTATTTAGGTTAACCATTCCGTGTTTTTAATGCATAACTGTTTCCACTTCAGGCTTTAAATTTCTAAATAGTGTTACAAAAACGTATAAACAGTTCACTGATCACCTGTGCTTGTACTGCTTAACACATTGATTTTATTTAGTTATTGTTTAATGAAATTTGATTTGAAAAGACAAAAATTTTTTAAATCGTGCGTCAGAAAATTCGTTAAAAGAAATTCTACTTTGAAATTATGAATTCGATTTTTATAGCAGTTGATTGCGTCAATGGAAGATACTGTAAACATAGTTGCCAGATTTCCCCGATTTTTGAATACTAGTAATTTTAAACAGAAATATCCGTTTTATAAAATCGCAGAATTTCGGCGATTATTTAAGGCTATTTCTATACCAAAATAGTATTCAGGAGACTTAACACTTTAACTATGCTGCAAGTTTTAAATATATGAAAATATTCAGCATTATAATAAAAATAAATAAATACACGGGTAACTTCCGTTAACGTATTTAATGCATGGATTTTAAAACGATTTGTCTGTAAAAATATATGACATAATAAAATGCTCACATACTTAAGGAAAGCAATGTTTGGATATTCCTTAAATCTGTTAATGGAATCTCTTTTGTAAATAAATTCAAATAACGGAATAAAAAAAAGGCATTCGTGTGCATAAGTTTTAATGTAATGTTTAAAAAAAAAAAAAACAGTCTATTTGAACGATTAAAACTCATAATTCTAAAATTTTATAAATTGCTTTTACGTTCTCTTTTGAGGCTGCTTGTACGTTCTTCGTCTCGTTCTTTAACTCCCTTTTCAGATTCATACAAATACTAAGAAGGTGTGCTCTACTATTTTGCTCAAAAAAATCTTGTGTAAAACACTTTTTTTAAAAAGCAGTAATTTTATTTTTAAGTAATTACTTTTATTTTATTATTTCTTTTGTTTCCTTTTGTAAAACATGTCTAAAACGAGGCAAAATAGGAATAGGTATTTAGGAAGAACTCAGTACTTTGACGAAAATGTCGATTTGGTATTTTTATAAATTACCCTAAAGTACAATCGAGGTAAAAAAAAAAAGTCACTTGACCGAAAAATTGTCTTCTTTAAATGTATGTTTAGGGGGGGGGGGGGGGGGGGAGCTTAAGAGGCCGTTTTTATACTGGAATTATACCAAACTCTGAAATTTTCAATAAGAACACATAATTTTGCCATCATATTTGGGTTTTTCGACAACTTTTACCTTAGAATATTGAACAGAAAGTCATTGGGGGCAAATAGTTTAGGAATCATGAAGGTTTAAAGTTTGGAACTCCTAATGTTAAATTTGTTTGTAAAATCGTTACAAAATGGATTGTCGCAGATATATATTTTTGGAAATGATTATTCGAAAAGCATTCTTATTAGAATATATATTACAGCTAATATTATAAATGTCTTACAATTAAATTTGTATTATATGCATTTATCTCAGATTGTGATTTTTTTAAAACTTTTGTCATCTTCAGAGAATGCCAGACTTCGTTGAATGTTTAGAAAACTTTTTTAAAGTTTTAGCATTGTACACTATATATCATATATATATATATGAGTTTTAATGATCGGATTTGTGATGTCTTGAAAGCTCTATTATTTATTAACGTGAACCACTGTATTTTAATAGTAATATTTGCCTTATTTCATCCAAAATTTCGTTTTTTAAATAAGTCAACGGTTGCCATTCAAAAATATTGGTGTCCAAGTTCAAAAGTGAATAGTTTCCACAGCGCACACCATTCAAACATCTTTTTTTTTTTTTTTTTTTTTTTTTTTTTTTTTTTTTTTCTTTTTCCCTCTCTTTCTCTCTCTCTACTTTTTTCGCGTAAGTTGTTAATTTTTATCTCTGAAATGAAATCGATTTTAAACAAAACCTGATCCTTATTATTTTTTAAACTAATGACAATGTAAAAAATAAAATAAAACCAGGGGTCGATGCAGGTTTTTTTTCTTGGGGCCCATTTTGTGAAAAATAAAGGTTATTTTTGTGAAATTTATTATATTTTTGTGAAAAATAACATTTTGTAACGAAAGTTGAAATCCAGTTAATCAAATTCGAACAAAGTATTTATGAACAAAAACTTTTTAAAATCCTTTTGCTGAAGTTTTCCTCTCTGATGAACTTGTTTGTTTACAAATTACACATTTTAAAACATCACAAAATAATAAATAGTAAGTTTTTATGGAATAGAATTTTGTGAAGGGGCCCATTTTATCAAATTGATTTTTGTGAAGGGGCCCATTTTATCAAATTGATTTTTGTGAAGGGGCCCATTTTATCAAATTGATTTTTGTGAAGGTGCCCATTTTATCAAATTGATTTTTGTGAAGAGGCCCATTTTATTAAATAGATTTTTGTGAAGGGGCCCTAAATAGGCCCCAAATTTTTCCTGGATCGACCCCTGAAAACTAACAATCTAAATTTTGTGTTTTAAAATGTATGACAGGATTATTCAAAATTTATTTATTTGATACGTCGAGTCCCTGTAAAGATAAAACCTATTTCAGAGATTCAACAGTTAGTGAGAGAAGCATATCTCAGATCCAGGAAAATCAGTTGAATGGCTAGAATTCGATTTGAAGAATTATTTTCCCATATTTGTTTTTAGCAATGTTTCTTTTTTTAATTTTGTTGTCCGAAAAAAATATTTTTCTCTATTTTATTTTATTGTATATAATGCTGCTGAATCAATCAAAAAGCAGTCCACACGTTTTTGAAAAAATATATACTATTTTTATCAGAATCTCCTTTTGCCTGTAAATGTCGTTACCCCGCATTTACAATACTGTTGCTCAGAAAGCTAACTTGTCCTAACTCCTAACAGCGATCACCGCATGTGCACAACAAAAGCGAAGTCAGAGGAATTGTTAAAATTCAATTTGATGAATCACTTTCCCATATTTGTCTTTAATAATGTTTGTTTTGTTTCCAACCCCCTCCCCCCCCCCCCCAAAAAAAAAAAAAAAATCCCTTTTAAACAAGAACGTAAATGTACTCGGATTGCCTTGATATGTTATATTGAGGTTTAATGATGGCATGTTCATTGTTGAAAATGAAGTGCGTAGCATTTATAGTTCGTTTACAGGGTCACACAAATTTCCTTACATTATCAAGATCTGTTTAGGAATTTTTGGGGTCCTTAAAAGGACCTTTACAAAAATTCTAATCTTAAAACAGGACCCTTCACAAAAATTTTCATTCCAAAACAAAACTCTTCACAAAATTCTTTACCTTAAAAACGACCTTTCACAAAACTTAACCTCCAAACTGAACTTTTCACAAATTTAATCATTTAAAAGTTAAAGCTGACCCTGTCGCAAAACAATTAAACTCGTCAAATTACACATTACTTAGCTTTTTTTATATACATTTAGGATAGATACACAGGAACCTGAATATAACTATATTTTCAAATTCACAAGATTATGACTATAATTTTCACAAATATAAAAGAACTGTTCACAATTTCACAAAAACAAGACCCTGTGAGAAAAATCCGGACAGACCCCTGATTTTGGGCTATGGGGGAAAAATTGTTTGCAGTGTATTTTAATGATCTTACACTATTTCAAACACATTAAAATTATATAAAAAACTCAGGGGCACCCCCCCCCCCCAAAAAAAAAAAAAAAATAAAAAAAATAAAAAAAATTGCTATAATTGTTGGAAGTGCCGTTTCAATTGTGGTATGCGTTTTTAAATTTAACTTATTTTTACACATTACTTGGTGTGTATAAATTCTATAGATCATACACAGGGCTGCACAAAACAATTCGAGTACATTTCCTTTTATTGACGGAAATTATTGAAAGAAAATTTTCAGCTCTGTTATCAGTTTCCTAACTGAACTAAATTTTTGCATACTATGTAGTATATATACAAATCCATACATCATATACCGGACTGTGCCAAAATATTCTGATATTTTTCCGGCTATAAGATGGTACTTGCTGAAATTGGTTTTTAGCACTTTCCAACCTAGTTGAAAAGTGCTTATGACTTCGGTTTGTATGGCCGTCTGCCGTCTGTCCGTGCTCTAACTCCCGTAAATATGCTCGGATTGCTCTGCAATTTTTATATGTTATTGTCGTTATCTATAGCATGTTCCCTATTTCAACGGAAGTGTGTAGCACTTATAGTTTTATTACAGGGACACTCAAAAGAATTCCGTTACATTGCGGTCTATGGGGAAAAATCATTTGCGGTTTATTTAAATAATGTTTCACTATTTTAAACGCATTGAAATTTATATATATCACTAAGGTGCATTAGAAGAAGCTTAATATGGAATAGGGTGTGCATAGCACTTATAGTTACTTTACAGGGACAGTCAAAAGAATTCCGTTACATGACGTCTATGGAGAAAAATCGTCTGCGGTTTATTTAAATAATGTTTCACTATTTTAAACGCATTGAAATTTATATATATATATATATATATATATATCTAAGGTTCATTACAAGAGGCTTACTACAGAATAATGTGTGTATAGCAGTCATCGTTCATTTACAGGGACACACAAAAGAATTCTCTACTGTCTGTTAACACTAATTCCTGGAAGTGCGTTTTAAGTTACTAAACGCGATTTTAATTTTAACTCGCTTTTTGTCTATTACGTGGTGTGTATAAATTCTGTAGATCCTATACAGAGCAGCACAAAAGTTCGCGAACACATTTCCGTTTATTGACAGAAACTCCAGAAAGATAATTTTAAACTGTGCTACGCGTTTCCTAACTAAACTAAAATTTAGCATCCTAGCATATACAAATCTATAGATCATATACAGGGCTGAATAAAAGTATTCGGATATTTTTCCGAATATTGTATCTGTTGGAAATTCCTGAAATTATGTTTTTAAATATGTTATGCGTTTTCCAAATTGTTTACTTAGATGTTATCTTTTAGCTTATTAAACGGTATGTTTTGTAAAATTATTTTGGAATCGTTGGAAAGTGCTACATAATCTATGCTTGACGCATGATTTTTCGTTCTTGTTTAAATGTGTTATGCGTTTTTCAAATTGTTTACTGACATTATCTTTCACTTTGTTAAACAGTAACGTTTTGTTACAATATTCTGAATGTGTTAGAAAGTGTTTCGTAATCTATGCTTGGCACTATTCAGACAATGAAATTTTTAATAAAAGATTGGGGGAAAAAACTCCCAAACTTAGACACATTAAAAAACTGATTGTTCACTGCATACCGCAATCTAGTCCTGTATGTGCCTACAAAATATAGTTAAATGGCTGAGCATAGTCGTAACCCTCTAGTTTTTTATCCTATAAAACATTTTTGACTGAATTGAACTAATTTGGCCGATTTCAACATTAAATAGCACTTAAAATAATTTTTTGATTTATAAAACTGTGCTCTTCAGCTTGTTTATCAAACATTTCTGTATAAAATTTCCAGTTTTCATATTTTTATATGCAATAGTTTTTTTCTTTTTCTTTTTTTTACATATATAAACCGAGAAAGAGCCCTGGTCACAATAAATCCAATTACGAATTTATTAGGTTTAAAGCAATATGAATTATAGAAAAGGTATCATTTTTCTAATGTCATAGCTAAGACTTTCTTTTAATGACAGCATAGAAAATAATTGTAATTTTTAGTATTGGATAATTTGAACTTTTTCCTCGGTCCCCGAGCCTCGACTGTAGTCGTTATCCGGTGTCTCATTTTGCCTGTAAATGTCCTTACCCCGCATTCATAATGTTGTTGCTCAGAAGATCGCTGGAGAGTGTAGGACATGCTCCGAGCTGAGCCGTAACCCTCGAGGGTTACGGCTGAGCACGTAGCCATACCCGATCGGTCTGCGACTCAAAAATTTCAAGCTTTTCATTCTATACTTACTAACTCGGTAAAAGATGTTTAAATTTCAAGAGAGGGACAAAAATAAATATTTTCTTAATTTCTATGAGGAAATGATTGAAAAAAGAACGTATATAATCGTCTCCGGTGTAAAAAATAAATCGTTTTGTCATTTTATTGAATAGGCGATCCTATCCGGGTTAAAGATAATCAAAATACTGCCAGGTGAAATTAAACGCAGATGAAAATCGCGTTAAATTGAAAACTCTAATAGATTTTTTTACGTTTAGTATATTTTCCTAGATTGCCCACCTAAATTCGTCTGATATATACTTATTTGTGCAGTTTTAATTTTAATTGGCAATTTAGTTATGGGATATTACACGGAAACAAACAAATGCTGATTTATTTGCAATGTTTTAAGTGGAAAAGTGGTACTCTTCAATATTCGGATTTTAAGCCATTTTTTGTCTGACATATATATATATATATATATACATATTATGTATAAACATATGCTTGAAAATTATTATTAAAAGATAAAATATCAGTTATGATACAAATTAAAAAAAAAAATTGCATTTGAAAGTAATTTTTTTCCCCTGTTTGCCGTTGTAAATTTGAAATTGTGCTATCTTTAAAAAATTGCGAAAAAACAAATTGTTTGTTCAAGTTGTTGCGACCGTAAATATTACATTAGGGTTTGTTACTCATGGACATATTTTTGCTTTATTAATGTAGGTTATTTGACGCATATACACACACACACACAGTACAAAAGTCACTATTATTTCTCCATAAGGGATTTCTGCAGTTCCTTATGCAATACTGTGGCTTTCCGGGGGGGGGGGGGGGGGTAGCAATTCAAGATAAACATTGAATGCTTATAAAAAGTTTTTATATAAAAACAACATTTTTTTTAATACTTATTTTAATATGGATACATTTCTTATACTAAGTGGATAATAAGCCTTGAACGTATTGTTCTGTGCCACCCCTATTTTCTGTGATAGTTATATGCAATTTTTCGCATTTTACCTGAAAAAGAGTAATAGGGTCTTATTCTCTTGGGTCATTCCATGTCAAAACCAGTGACTCAATCTGACCATTTTAGATTTTTATGAAACTTACAGGAATCATGATATAAATGAGAATATACTTTTATTTTTATTTTTTTTATCTCAGTAAATTTTCATACAATTAATTTTTTTAATTTTGAAAAATCATCATTTTTTTGGCTTATATAAATGTTTTCAATTTTGAATTTTTCAAGTTCTATCAGGTGTAGAGAGTTGTTACCACTCGTTTTAAGGAGAATTTCATAAGGTTTAATTTGATATGCAAGTTGACTATGCTTGTTTTTTTTTAAAGTTAATTTAATTTTAAAATTTAATTTTTTTTAAATAGTGTTTTAAAAAATTTTTGAAAAAAAAATATTTTTTGTAATATTATAAACTTTTTAATTCTGAAAGGTTTAGAGTGGGATCTCAATGGGATAAGCAGTTATGTTTAAAAAAAAAAAAAAACTAATGTTAAACACCATTTGGGGCTGGTATTTAAAGTTGGCACCTCACCAACTTTATGATTGTGCTAAAGATATTATCTTATTAATTTTAAACATTATTATTATTTTTTTTTTATATAACTGCTGATCCCATTGAGATCCCACTCTAAAACTTTTTTTTTTTTTTCAAAAATTTTTAAAACACTATTTTAATTTTTTTAAAATTAAATAAAAATTTTTTTTAACAAAGCATAGTCATCCTGCATATCAAATTAAACCTTATGAAATTCTCTTTAAAATGAGGGGTAAAACACCTCTTAACGCCTGATAGAACTTGAGAAATTCAAAATTGAAAACATTTATACAAGCCAAAAAATGATTATTTTTCAAAAATAAAAAATTAATTGTATGAAAATTTACTGAGATAAAAAATAATTATAAAAGTATATTCTCATTTGTATCATCAGGGAGAATGATTCCTGAAGGTTTCATTAAAATCTGAAATGGTCAGGTTGAATATTAAAAATTTTTGGTTGATTTGACGTAGAATGTGACCCTCTTGAGTAATTTTTTTCCCCCTTGGGTGAAATTTTTTGCCGTAATTTAAAAATCTAAATGTGTGTGTCGTCGTAGTCTTGTGTGCAAACCTGTTTCTTTCTTTCTTCATATAGTTCGGTGAATTTAAATGTTACGCAAATGCAATTCATCAAAATATAATTCATCGCGGTTTATTTCCCACAGCAAGAATATATATCATATTCCATATGAAAGTTCCACCATAGACAGATCTTTTCGAATTTGCCTTAATATTGGCTGCAACCCATGCCTGCGAGACCTGGGAAACAGCTCAGTTCACTACAGTATTCCTCTAAATAAAACAATAAAGTAGACGTTTAATTACTTTGTCAAAAATTTAAGCTATCCATTTTGTAGATTTTAAAAGAATTTCAGAAAAATCTTACAGGAGCAATGGAATATTTATTGTAATTAAAAGGGCGGGGTATTTTGACAGTGTTAAATAAAATTTAAATAAAAATGACGCAAATTTAAGAATTTTTTATATTATTATTGGATATCAAAATATTGTTCAGTACTTTTTCCCACACATGTCTATTGTCTATCACTTATTCAAGTAAAATTTGATTTTGACTAGTTAATGATAATTTCTCATTTTTGTAGCGTAAATTTTATTCAAAATTCTCTACTAAAATATTATTTTCGTTAGTTAATCTAAACTTTTATATGGTTTGGTAACAATAAATAGTGATAAGGATATAAAAACTAATAAAAATTAATTGTATCATTTTTCATATGTATAAATCGCATAAATTTCTGCAAAACATATTGCATGTCCATTGTTCTTCCTTTCAAAACGCATTTTATGAATAGAAGCTATCCGTGTTTCTGTTTCTTGATACCTTTTGTTAAACACCTGTTGATTTAGCAGGTGGCAATTCATTGCGAAAGTGTTAAGGCGTGTTTCCAGACACTGGTATAAATAAAATATTTCAAATTTGATGGATCAGTGGATTGGCAGAACATAATCTACTGGAGAATTTGTTTTTTTTACTATTTCGTCGAAAATTTAAACAGATCATTTCCTACGTTTGGTTTTCTCCCATATCATTTTTTACTTCTATAAAGAAAAGAAAAAGGAGCGACTCTGCTCGACTTTTCATGTCAATTCAAATGAATTTCTTACGCAGTGAAATCAGCTGGATTCTAACACGAGTACTTCTGTTTTGAAAATGGAGACGTTACCTCTGAGCTACTGAAGCTTCATTAGATGGCAGCAATATTTATCACTTAACCTGTGTCGTATTTCCGTGGTAATTTTCCCTATAGAAACGGCCTCAAAATGGTTTAGATACCAAACTTGTTGGTCGATATGTACGAAAACCTATACAGTTCTTGCGACAGTGGCCTTTAACACACCTGCCCAATATGAGCTCAGTCAGAAACACAGTTAGGACGCTACCGTGTTCACCCACATGCATACATTATATACATACATCGTAAAAAATACCAAAAAACGGCCCCTAAAGACCTGAAAACGTAAGGAAATACCAACATTGGCTCATTAAGATTTGTAAAAGTAGCCGAATCGGGGGATTTTCCCTACACTATATTTCTTTACTAAAAATGGAAATTTGGTGTTAAGCAAGCACGAAACTGGATATGTGCAGTTTGGCATGAAGATCTCGCATAGAACTCAAATCTAGATTTCTATGTATATCGCTTAGTGCGGTTTCAATTAGTATTTTTTACGTTATTATTACCTAACTACTGTTCTCGTGTGTACGCATTGTGCTAAATTCCATGTTTTCCTTAGGATAGATTATAAAAAAGACTATATACTTGCATGTTAGATGGATAGAAAATTTCAAATGATTAAGGTTGGTTGCGAAACAAAGTTTGGAAACCACTGCTATATAATCATCATCATCATATATATTATTTCTCCTGTCAACATCCCTTTTTCTCTGAAAATACGAAACGCAGAACGACGAATGAGATGCCATATGAAAGGATTTTGAACAGGCTTCTGACATAGCACACTTAACATTTCGTTAAAACATGTTTTTGATTAAAATTTGAGGATATTTAGAAATTAAATCGGCATTGATTTCATGAAAGAAATGAAAGGTTTTCCTGATATTACTGTTGCCACAAAAACAAAAAACCACATTATATGATGCTCAGCAATGATTATAAGAAACACCGCATGGGTTTATTTTATATTTATGATTAAAAAGCAAAGTTGAAATTGAAACGTTTAGATTTATATTTCTATGTCCCATGTTTTTTTTTTTGTTTTTTTTTTTTTTTTTTTTCGAGGCGGATGACGTCATCCTCTAATTCAGTTAAAATAAGATTGTTATTTTTTTTTTTCTTGCGCCTGCCTTTTGCAATTTTGGATCTGTTTTTACTGTAACTTTAATGGAACAAATTAGATGATATTCTGGCTTGACTAACTAAATGCTGTTTGCAGATATTTTTATCCTCACTTTTTCTTTAGAAATTTAAACCTGCATCTAATAAATATTACATATTGATAAAAAAATATTAGATTGTAGTGCGAAATCCTCGCACGGGCCCACTGATTGCTATATAATATATATGCTTTTGTAAGTTTTTGAGATAAATTAAAAACGCTTTATTATGTATCAGTTACTTTTTAAATTTTAGTTATCTTTAATTGCTTTAATTTTTCTTCTTTCAGTGACCCCTCCTTATCTATGTCCGGCTGGCAGCAGTCTCCGCCTTCTGGGCCCCCTGCCCCCCAGGGGGCCCAGCAGCAGCTGTCAGTTGTTACTACGGTTTGGGGCGTCACGACAACCACCCAAAGTGGGCCCTTGGCTCACACCAATTTCAATCCAAGTACCACAGTAGCACCGATGCCTTACTCCCAAACGGGGCCCAACAGTGGATACCCATCTTCTGGGGGTGGACCCAATAAGCCACCATTTCAAGGCCAGATGAATCCAAGGCAGCCTGGTCCGGGGTACAATAAGTAAGTGCAGTGCAATCTTAAACAAATGCTTAATAAATATAATATAAAATCTTTGGTGAAATTATAATGTTTGTTTTGTTGCTATGCAGTTTTTTAATCTATTATCTGCATCTATTATCGCCGCATTTTTGGCCAAAAGACAACTTTTTAAAAATTTATGTACAGGGGCTTCTTAGTTGTAAACATTGCTCCTGTAATAGAACCTGCATTTAACGCAACTCGAAAGCAGCAACGTTTTCTAAATCTGTTTGCACTCAAAAAAATCTTTTGAAAATAATAATAAATAAATAAGAAGGGAAAAAGAAAAAATCATTCGTCAAGCATAGATTATGAAATACATTCAGAAAACTTCGCCGTTTAATAAGGTCATATCTAAGAAAACTTTGGAAAACACATAATGCATTTGAAAACCCAGTTTCAGCAAAGACCATCTATAGTCGGAAAATTTCCGAATTCTTTTGTGCAGCCCTGTATGCGATCTATAGATTTGTGTATATACTGCATAGTATGCAAAAATTTAGTTCGGTTAGGAAACGGATAAAACAGTTGAAAATAATACACACAATAAATAATATGAAAAAAAAAAAATCAGTTGTGGTACGTGATATTAAATGTTACTAAAGACGCACTTTCAGCCAATTATCACTCATAGACAGTACTGTAACCGCATTCTTTTGTGGGTGCTTGTAAATGAGCGATAAATGCTATGCACACCCTATTCTTCTTCTTTTTTTTTTTTTTTTTTTTGGGGGGGGGGGGTACTTAATATGTTTAAAACAGTACAACATCATTAAATACATTGCAAACAGACTTGTATAAAACCAAAAACTTTCTGCGCACATAAATATTGAGTCAAAAACTTTCTGCAAATTAATTTAATGTTTAATCAAATTACGTGTTATATTATTTTGACGATATAATTTAAAAACAGTAGTTTAAAATAATTACCATTTTAAAATTAATTAATATTAATTAGAGAATGATTATTTTGGTTAAAAATAATAATAATAAAGCTAAAAATCCATGATAGGAAGAGCTGAATTCATATCAATTATTTTGTCAATGCATTTAGAAACAACCCAATCCTTAATATTTTGACCTCTTCGCAAGTGTCTGTACTGTCACAACAATCTTTTGCATCTTTAAATTTTGAATTGTGCGCAAACAGTAAATAAATCGTACATAAAATTGGGGAATATTTTTAATTTTTTGGTATTTATTTTTTTTTTCCCTGCAAAGTTTCGAATTCTGCAGAAACGGCGTGCGTTTATATTATACAACTCTAATTGCAAACTATTTTTCCCCATGTACCATTATGTAACGTAATTCTTTTCATGTCGTAGTAAACCTCAATTATATGGCAATCCGAGTATATTTACGCGAATTAGACTACGGACAGTCAGACAACCGGAAGTCATTCACTTCGTACTTTATTTAATCAGGGTTGCTAGTTGCTACACTACCTGGAGAACCTTAAAACATCTGGGAGTCTGGAAATTGCCCAAAAGTCAGGGAATTTTAATATTTTATCCATCTGTAAATGTCAAGGAATTTGATAAAATAGCATTGAAATCTTCAAGTAAGTGTAATCTTCAGGCCACCAGAGATGAACATCATCCGCGTTTAGGTACATTCCGCATTTTTCTTCTTTTTTTAAAAGAAATTATATTTTAACCACCCTCTTCAAAATTCCTACGCAAACATTGTACAGGAAGTTTTTATAGATTAGAAAGAAAAGCTGGTAATGATCATAAGTTATTAAAAACAGCAATTCCTATCGTAATCTCGAGAGCACGTTTTTTGAGGGGAATTTAGGAAAAGGGCTTTTAATTAATGTCATCTATATTTAGAAAAATTCAGTGTATTCGAGTGATATATTTATTTTACTCCCAGCATGTCCAGTATGCACCACGCAGCTAGATTGGATTTTTCTTACAATACACCTGGAAAAATGGATAATTTCATTCTGCTGTAAGATTATTCTGTTAGTGCTACCTTGTTCAATTCTAAGAGGCTCTTCACTCACCACTCGCTCTCTAATGTTAATTCTATGGGACAGTTATTTTATAATATGTCGTTTGCATTTAAATATTTTTAAGTTTTTTTCCGGGGGGGGGGGGGGGGGGGCATTGCATAGCTGAGATCGATAGCTATGCAGGCCCTTTTTTAGTTTTTCCGATTTTGTTTGCAGGTATTTTATTAGCGTACTTTCACTTTCGGAACCGGTTTCGGTTCATAGTGAAAGTATCGTCATTTAAAAAGAATCTGCAAACAAAATCGAGAAACTAACAATGGGCCTGCGTAGCCATCGACCTTAGCTATTCAATGCAAAAGAAAAAAAAAATCATTTAAAAATATTGAAATGCAAACGAGATATTATAAAATAACCGTCCCATAGGATTAACATTAGTGAGCGGGTTTGCACAGTCCCCTGAATACCCAGAAGCCTACACACTTTCAAAAATGCCAATTGTCGGCGGATTTTTTTTTATTTATTTTTTTCTTCAAGTTTTTGTAGTCCTTTGACTGACTTTTCGTACCTCTATTTTCAATTAAAATTTAAGATTACTGTACTAAAATAGTGGTACGGATTTTCAAAGGACCGTACAAACACACACACACACACACATATATATATATTTAAAAAAAAAGCCTGCGGCAGCCGTCATTTTTTTTATTGTAAGCCTAATATTGAGAGGGCTGTGGTTAAGGCTGAAAGTTTCGCGTTGTTCAGTGATTGGTTTTTCTTTCCTTTTTGTGTGTGTGAGAGAGAGAGAAAGAAACAAATAATTTCACGAGGACGCCGAAATTCTTTCCATAATATGTGTATATTACATACCTATTAGCATTTCTGACAGGGTTCATGATCCTCATGGAAACCTAGGAATCTGAGAAGTCGCAGGGGGGTGGGAGGGGTTGTAAATTCTCGTGAAAACCGCAGAGAAAAGTCCAAAATGTACTTCAAAACCCGGAAAAATGATCAGCTACTTTAGGAAATGCAAGCAATCGCTGCTATTCGCGTGCGTTGTGATCGTGATGTCGTTATGGAATCAAACTAAGACCAAAGAAGCAAATTTTCAAACACAAAAATTAATGGAGAGATATCTGAACATGAAATTTTTTTTTTAAATAGTTAAGTAATAGATTTGAAGAATATATACTAGATTTCTTGAACGATAATCATCAGTAGACATTTTGCTTGATGAGAACCCATTGTCACATTTATGAAGGATTTTGTTAATTCTTAAAAGACAATTTCTTTTGTCAAAAGATTTGTTTGATTTTTCTAATGGTAAAATTTTAAAAGTAATAATTATTGTAAATAATGCAGCAATAAGTTTATAAAATGTTTCATTTTTGAGACGTGTGTTTGTGCTTACATGATTTAGCAGATATTATTTGGACAAATACTTGTGTTTGAAGACAGTTTCCAATTTTATATATGACGTATAACTTTACTTTTGAGATATTATTCTTTTCCTTTTTTTTTTGGTGGGGGGGGGGGGGGGGGGAGCGTGATATTGGTTTTAAAATGTTCGTTAATTTTTTATATAGAAAAATTGTTGATCCTGGAAAATAATGAAAACTTCCATAAAAGTTCTCCTTCATAAGTTTTTGTCATAGGCGGTATAGATCGAGGCATTTTAAACTCCTTTTAATATCAGCACTTTATGGTTTTGTCTCCCCGTCACATTACACTTGCGGACTTTTCCATTCACTACCGTTATTGACTTGTGTTGTGTGCTCTGGTACCCTTTAACCTGTTGCTACTTCTACATGAGACGTAACCTCCGCAATTCATCTTACTTACCAACTCGAATTACGCCAATTTCCACACGTTGACATTCAATCTTATGCGTATTAACATTTGTACGTACCTTATTATACATGTACTGACCCTTTTCAAGGCCACCGACTTTTTAGCACTTGCCAGAGTGTGCTGAGGCGTAAATCCGAAGGTCGCTTCAAAAAATAAAGAAAAAAGTGTCGTTCGGGCCATTGCATCTATTGCTGTCTACTGCTGGATGAAGACAATTTGAAATGCCGATTGCTTCATATAACCCTTTTTTGTTCAAGCTCATTTTATCGAGCGCGTGCGCGTTTTCATGGCATTTCTGCAGGCGTTAATACTTTTTTTTATGGCACTTTTATTTAAGAGCAAAAGCGTAACGTGTATGTTTTACTTCCTGGGGAATTTTAGAAATGTTATCTAATATAACTAACAATCAGTCAGACGAACGAGTGTTAATGAAATTTTAAGTTTTTGATTTTAAAATTGGAATTATAATAGGCTAAGCAGTCTAATCATACTTCTAGTATTGTCATTTGGAAACAGGAGACAACTTTTTCATTCTTTTACTCGATTTCAGCAAAGGCAAAATAAAGCCGATTTTACCAAATTAGGTATTGTTGGATTCCTCTTAATATTGCTAGTTACATAAATAGATAACATTGATTATGACAGGCATCATATTTCAAAATTTGAGAAGATTACGAAAAATGTGATCTCTTGATGGGGAAAAAAAAAAAAAGTTAGTTATTTTAGTGTCCTAGAGTTTTTTGCATTCGGGTTTATTATAGAAAAGTCCGACGCAGCACGAAATCGTGATTATGATAAGATGTAACGGTCTGCCATACTTTCAAACTAAATACAAATTTTTAAACATAAACATTGCAGGTAATAAATATTAAATTAAAAGGAAACTACTCGATGAGGCGATTTAAGTTACTGCGCTGCAAAAAAAAAAAAAAAAATGTTAATTTTACAGTATCCTACCAGTATTATACTGTAAAATCAACGCTTTTTTGGGGGGAGGGGGGGGGGCAGTGTGCTTGTATAAAGTTTTCGATTGCACCTTTCATGCATGCCAATTGAGTACTTGTATTTATTTTATTTATTTATTTTAAATCCATTCATACATTTATTTAGTTAAGGAACTAGCATATTGTAAATGAAGTCACTTTGATTCCTCAAATTAAAACAACACCGTTAGCCATGTGCAAAAGATGTTTATTATTTTGCATGCCAATTACATTATAGTAATTCGCAACATTATTTCGATAATATAGAAAACTATTAGGATTGTAGCAAATGGTGGTTTTGGGCCAAATATTAGATAGAATATTCATCGACCTAATACCTTTTTTTTTTTTTTTTTTTTTTAAATAAGCATTTTGATTACACAAATAAAATTAAACATAAATTTGATTTTTATTTATTTTATGTTTAAAAAATTTAACAGCTTGATGCGCATTTTTAATATTACACAAACTTTGATGATAATAATAAAACATGACTTTTGCTAAATCTAAATTGCTAATAACATAATTTTATCTGTGGATACTTGTAACTCATATGCATTTTATCTGAAATAGGAAATCATTATCCTTGTTAAAGTGCTTTTTTAAATTCATTATTATTTTAATTTAGAAAACTAGGTTCAGTTCAAAAAAATTAGAATGTGCACTTTTTTCCCCCGTTTATATTTAGACATATAATATTGACTTTCTGTAAGTCTGGATGGTAAGTTATTTTCATAAAAGTACAAAGAATACTCTTTCCTTCTTCGGTTCATCAAATTAATTTTATCTTTTCTTACATTCAAAATTAATGAGCCCCTTATAACGCTTGCTCTGCCCCATAATTCACAATGAGATACCTCCTAAAATAATCCTTGGTCAAGTAAATTTTATTGTGATGAGTTTGTGTCCCTATTGATCAACCAATTTATCGGAATGAGTCTTCTCCTGAAACCAGTTTCCAGTCTTATATTACTTTGTACGGCTAAAATTACAATACCCACCATATACAACAACACAGAAAGTATTACAACCCCATGTATTGGAAATACATGCAGAAACTGAGAAAAACAATATGAGTAATATTGAGTGTACTGCATTATTTTCTATTAAATATATTTAAAGTTTTTTAAAGGAAAAAAAAACGGCTGAACATCTGATTTCTTAGTATCTGAGCTTCATGATTTTGTTAGATATTACGGTCATTAGTCCAATGAGATTTGAGAAAAGCATTGCAAAAAAAAAAAAATTACCCTGAATGTTATTTTTTTTATTTTATTATCCTAAATATCTAACAATATTCGGCTAGCGGAATATTCGCCACAAGTACCGAATATTTTGTACATCCCTAGAATCCAGGACAGCGGTTCTTTAACCGTTACCTTCCCATTTCGCATTTATTTCTTGGTCTTCGCGGACACCCAGGATTTAAAGCTGAAATTACTTATTTTTATATCCGATATACTAAAAATAAAATATCTTTCGAAAAAGTCCCGGGAAAATTTGTAGACTCAGCTCAGAGAAATTTTTGAGGCAGATTGTGAATTTTTGGTACAATGTTTTCCTCCCTGCATTCAATGCCTCTGCTCAGAAAACATCTATTTTTCGCATCATAAATTTCGATTAATTAAAGAAAAAACAAGTTTACAAAATGTATCTGTAAACGCTTCATTTAAGATCAACATACAGTGGATCACGTGACACGTGAAATTTATATTTTCGGTCCTGTACTGTACTTTTTAAAGTGATAGTAGTTATTCTTTTATTTCAGTTGGAAGATTTCTTTCAGATTCTAGATAAGTGAAACAATTTTACATTGAACGCACCTTCGCGGACCTTCAGAAGACGTACTGCGAGTTCCTTGGGGGACCACAGTTTAAGAACCACTGCCTTTATGGGTGGGTGGTTACTCAGGGGTTTCAATAAATAATTGTTAAACTTCGATAAATAATCGATTGTATTTAACAGTAGTCGATTTTATAGCGTCTAAGCGCCGGCGAATTTTTGACATTTTGTTAATGAAGAAAACAAATTTTGCTTCAATGTCTTTTAAAACATTCTGGTATGATCTGTTAATTAATGACTTTATTTTTTGTTTCTTAAATTAGAGTATTATTTTATAGGAAAAAATTCATGTGTAAAATATTTTATCCATTATGTGTATGTATTTTGATTTAATTTTGTAATAGAAAATAATATCTGGAATTATTACATTAATCTTTTTTATCCTTTATTAAAGTTTATTATTAGCAGTAATTACATTCATCTATGATATAATTAGGCGTTAAACTTTTCATGAATTTTACTTTTCAAAGCTGTCACATACTTTCTAACTTTTACAGATGTAAAGTTATATACATTTTGACCATTTTTTACACTTTTACATTCTTTTAAGTTTTTCTTCTAAACTCCATTTTTCTTATTTTGAATTACTTCCTGTTTTTAATAATGATTAATGCTGAAACAAAGTAAACATATATTTAATATTGTTAAAGGAATAACTTCAGTTTTCATAGGGAAAATGTACCCTAGAGAAATCTCTTCATTTTCATCATATTCAAGTTATGTTTTGGATATGTTTCTGTTAAGCTTTAAAGTTAAAAAAAAAAAAAAAAAAAAAAAAAAAACTGTGTATATGTCTTTAAAAATAGCTTCCTAACGAATGTTTTGCATATTTTTTATTACTTTATTAATAAATGTAGTCAGTATTTTAATAATGGTCATTAGTGTATTATTTTACAATGTTTATTTTTTATGTGATTAAAAATGCCTAAAATGTCATTTCATGTTATTTAAAACAGGAGTTACATAGTTCATATGTTCACATGAAAGACAAAAAAAAAAAAACATTGCATGTGAAATATTTTTATGCATTACTTTACACATTGTCGTTTTCAAAAGTTTGCTGGTATGCTTTCATGAAATTTGTCACCATGAATTCTGTCTCATTGAAATCTAATTAATATGAAGAATGAAAAATAATGTTTATGCATAGTCTATTTTTCAGTGTTATGTTACGTTTTTTGGGTACTTTTTCGTTATACAAACACCATTTTGGGGGGAGGGACATTAACGTGAAAGTGAGCATTTAAAAAATAAAATGTTTGAAAATTAGACTTTTACACACTATTTTATTAAATCAACACAAATACATACTTAAAATAAGAGAACACATAATTGTTATAGAATAAAGTAATAAAATAAAACTTGTATTAAAACTGCTGGCATCAAATTACAACTGACTTTTAGCATTGCAGTAAACATTTCATTTTTTGAATGAAGACGTCGCCACATGAACTCTATGAGATATGACTCTAAATGATGACGAACAGTGCCCCGATGTCTTATATTGCACCATTTTGCAATGCCCCATAATATTTCAACATTTTGGGTATGACATCCAGTGTTAGGGTCAACAAAATTATATTTGTGATTTCCTGTGAAATGATCATATCCAGCATCTCACAGTTATCTGTTTATATCCTCTTCAGCAATCTGTGTAGATAATACTTCCATCAGCTACATTGTTTTTTATTGCCACCATTCAAGTTTTAGCTGTACGATTGGTAATAGGAGTTAGAAAACATCCCTGTGTTTCATGACATAAATCACTTAATACCTATTGAGGAGGAAGAACATGTCCTACATTGCTTTTTCTTCTGGTAAATAGACTTTCATCTGCTTCTATAATTCTATTAGGTTCACCGATTTTTCCATTTGGTTGTGAATTCAAAGCATTGGCACAAACTTCTCGCAAATAGCTATTCCAGTCCACTGCCAGATTGTGGTTCATTTCGAGTTGCAGCTTACAAAATTCGATCAATGTCAACTCTTGGCACCATAAATATATAAATATCAATGCATTAAAAAAAGACAACCGCAATTCTTCAAACCATGTTCTCTTTCGTATTCCTATGCTTTCTCAACATGATCATAAGCTATATCTCCATTGCGGTTGAAATCCAGAACTCATCCATAATTTCATTTCATGGTTTTTTGAACAAAACCCTTTTTTATACAGAATTCCAAATTTCTGAAACAATTTCATCGGAGCTTTCTCATCATTTGGTAAGTTATAACTTAATAAGAAAATATTTTTGATTCAAAAATAGCAAATTGAAATGTTTTGCAATGGTTTTACAGTTAAATAATAACAATAAAAAAGTGATTCACATTCCATAAATAGCAAATCACAATGTTTGGCACGGTTTACAATAAAAATCCACTTTCACAATCAGGGTTGAAATAATTGCTGCATTAGCATGCATTTTAGCATGGTATTTGTATAACGGAAAAGTACCTAAATTTTATTTTTCATTAACTTACACTTGGATTTTTGCATAAGTAATTTTTTTATAAAGAGTAAAATAAAAGAAATAATAATAATAAATCTGTATAAACGTAGATAATGAGTAATACCAGCAATAAAATTATAAAAAATAAACACTGCAATTTTAAGAGTATGTATATACAGTTTGATTAAACAACATTAGATTTTTGTTGAATCAAATAAAGTTAATTCTATTAAAAAAACTTTTCTTTTTACATAGCACTTATATAAGGATAATCCAAATTCATTTTTTTTTTTTTTTAAATTCCAGTTATTTCAAATAATGTGACCATTTTTCTAATTCTGATTAGCCCATAGTAAAACAATGCAGGTCTTAAGTACTTTCATAAAAAATATTATAAAAATCTCGAAATATTATTTATTTTTAATTATGTTGTACTGTACCTTAAATTATGAGTTAAATCTTAAACTATTCAAATGTATAAAAAAAATTTTTTTACTGAAAATAACACCTGATTTTATATTAAATTTTGTTTCAATAAGTTACAAAAGCTTAATATCTTTTTTTTTTCCCCCATGTACAGAAACTTAACTGTGCCCAAAAACCTAAAATGTGCGAAAATCTTGATTAGGGTCAAAAGAGCTCTTAATCTTTCATTTTCTCTGCTCTGCAACCATGCAGTCTTAACCCTTTTAGTGCCACGGAGCGCCGTCGCGCTCCTCTCGCTCTGTGTTTTTATTATCATAGTATAAAATCTTCTGAAGAGAATGTTGAAAAAATTATGAATATTGGTGTATTGTAATGGAAATGGTGAATATTTCTCTTGTTCATATAAATTATCTATAAAAATGCACTTTTTTACTGGCATTTTTAGCATATATTGGTAAACTATGTATGGCACTAAAAGGGTTAATCACAGAAAGGTGAAATGTTTCTGTCGGTGATGTCATCTATACATAAAGATGTCATCTTTAAAAGAAAGCACACATTCATTAAGCCTTCCCATTTTAATACAATTGTATCAAAATTACCTAACTTTCTATAATTTCATATTTTACTGACAAAGGAGTGTTAGTAAGTGGTACACTCCGATCTTTTTCAACTTTAGTGGTGTGAAGGTCCAAATTTGCTATAAAATAATTACATATGAAATTTGGACTGATATGCATAAACTAAAAATTTGTATCTGATAATATTTTAGTGTATACAGCTTATACTCTGAGTAACCAAAATATTATGACCACTCCTCGTCCTCACTGAAACCTTAAGATCAGTTTTAAAATCTATCTAGTAGAGCATACAGATATGCTTTGTGATGATTCTGAGTTGCATTGTGCTACAATTTGTTGTGTTATATCTGTTCTGTTGCTACAAACAGTGTGTGTCAGTTACCTGGCACCTCCATTGTACACAAGCAATTTTTGCCCATAATTCCACTTTTCGCTAAAATGTTTTTGCTTATATGCAATTCTAAGACTCGAGATATTCTAGTACAAGATAAGACGCCCATCTGGCACCCACTATCATGTCTCATAGTCCCTCAAATCTCTTTATTTTTCCCACGAATAACAAAATGCAAAGTTCACTGGTGCTTCTGACCAAGGGCAAACTTTTTATCAGAAAATCTAGTTCATTGCATCATGAGTCGAAATTTCAGTGAGGAGTGGTCGTAATATTTTGGCCACTCAGTGTATAAGTTTAAGTACCTTCTTTCACTGAAAACATCTTACTTTTGTTATGATATGTCACATGACTTAGTTGCTGTTTCTTCATTAAAACTGACATTAAAGACATTTCTAAACTATTTTACGATACATGGAGTAGGCCAGAAGTCTTTGGCACACTTAAAAATTCAATGAAAAGTAAAGTAATTTTATGTACAAAACTACGGTTTGGATGCAAATGCTTCACATGATCAAAAGTTTATTTTTAAGCAGATTAAACAGTAATAAATGCTATACCTTCAAATATGAAAATCTTCAGAACTTGTTGCATAATAAGTTTTCTTTTTTCTTTTTTAAATTTTTGTACAGTGAATTGAAAGAAGACATAATTCCCAATCAAAATGCTATTTTCATTTTTCTCTGGGACAATTTGGCGATTAAAATGTATGGCATATTCCCCCTCTTTTTCTTTTTAATAACTGTGCAATGTACTAACCTATTTCAATATGTAGAATGAAATTGAGTACTATTTGGAGTTAATTCAAGTTACAAAAAGTGCTCATGTTGAAATATTGTATAGATTGTATGAAATAAATAGTATGTGCCTGCTTCTTTTTTTATGCTTTTTCTCTGCTTTTAAAAGATAGCATCATCATTATGCAATTTTTTGAGCTAATGTTTTATCTGAAAAACTTTGGCTCATGAGAAGCATTTCTGTCCAAATCACACACTCATACACTTACTTGGTTTTTTTTTTATTTAATTTCAAAATATGTAAAGGATTTTCAACTACACTCTGTACAATCATTACACAAATGGTAAACAATTAAAAAATGGTTTAAGCAAAAATCTTTACAACTTCAACTATATTTCAAAAGTTTCAAACTATTGTAGTTGCAATGGTTTATTTTGTTATTGTAAAGAACAAAATTTGTGGGATTTATAAAAGCTGGTTTTAACAGTTAAATTAGAATAAACATAATTCCAATCTTAATGGGAATTAAATCATTAGAGCGATAGAAAAATAAAACCTGTACATTGATATTATTATCATATGTAGGTGTTTGACTACTTTTGAATAGAGCTAAATACTAGATAACTAGCAAGTACCCATAATGCAGTAGTAAAGTTAACATTTCAGTGCATATTAAAATCCTCAAATGTTGTAGATGTTGTTAACATTTGTTTTCATCTTCTTACTTTCTTAATCGATTTTTATATGTGTATAAATATAATGTATAGTGAATATATAGTGTAAAAAAATTTAGGGATGTCATTATTAATTTACAACGATTTTAAGGAAGGAACATGAACATAAACGTATATGACACTATCACAAACTGAAGATAAATCCAATGAAAAAAGGTATGACATACTGAAAAATTCAATCTGCTAAAACTTTATTTTATGCATATCCGTCCAAATTCCATACAATTTTGTATCTATGTAGGATCTTCAAAACTACCAAAGTTTGAAAAAGTTGGGAGTGTACTAACTCTCCTTGTGAGACTGGGACCCTAATGTCAGACCAGATGCTGCTTCCTGAGAAAATTATGCTTTCATTCATAAACAACAACAAAAAAAAAAACATTTTTTTTAATTATTATTTATTTTATTTATTTATTTATTTATTTATTTTATTTTTTTTTTTTTTGGGGGGGGGGGGGGGTATTCATGCTATTTACCACAAAAAAATATATATATATTAGACTTTAAAATCATTATTTTAAACACATTTTACCTAATTGCACATTTTATTTTATTTTATCAAAACAAATTTTATTTATTTTTTTTAAGTACTTTTCTCCAAAATTTCAGTTTGTGAAGCTATTATATTCTATATTAAGAATGTAGAAATAACTATTCCGCATTTATGTATTTTTATGGCTTACAATGTAGCGACTATTTTAGAGGCTTCTAAAGCACCTATTTTTATAATACTTTGTGTGTTAACCCTGTAATATTTACTTTGTGGTTTTACTTCCTTGTGATAACTTTTTTATTATATTATTATTAAATGTCACCTTTTCCTTTCCAGTTTCAGTGGGAATCCAAATCAAATGAGTAATGCAATGGGACCTAATCCAATGGCAAACTCTGGGCACAATAACAATCCTGATTTTCAATCACCACCATCAGCATTAAGTGCTGCAGCATTGGTTGCTGCTGCTGCTACTGCTACTGCAACCGCAACTGCTAGTGTTGTAGCCTTACAAGAAAGACAGCAGCAAGAAGTTGTGATGAATAATCAGTATAATCAGGTAATTTCATTTCTTTTATTTACTTAAAAGAAACTTTTAGGTAGCTTTCAATACAAAAAAGTATACAGCTACCTATTGCAGCCGTTCGGAGGAAAGCAGTTCCGGAAAATTTCGATATATTTTCACCGATCATGACCCCCAGACCCCAAAACCACCCTCCGTTCAAATGTTGATTTATATATATATATATATATATATATATATATATATCTGACCTATGTCATACGATAACGCTCGTATTTATAAATCAATTTTGATTAAACTAATTGTGTGTATTAAGCTTACCAATGTCTCGACCGAGTTCGTTGGCCAGCTTGGTCCGCCATTTTGTTTCAAGATGGCGGCCACTTAAAAATTTAAAACTAAAATAAATATACAAAAAAGTTAAAAATTCAAATTTATTTTTTAATTAAGTGTTAGGCCTTGATATGAGGATTCCAGAGCATTTTTTTGTTTACCTCTATCTTAAAAAATGGCTGTGATAGAGCAGTTTGAAATTCTAGGGTGGCTGACATTTTTAAACAAAACAGCACATTAACGCGATTACTTGCAAATTATTTTCTTTCATTGTTGTAATAATTTTCCCAATCATACGCATAAAACTATATATTCATATCCGTTAGTGCCAAATTCTCACCAAAATTGGCGACATTTGGCAAAATATTGCCAAATTTGGTGACCAAAATAAGTCTTCATAAATGAAGCCAATTTGGCTATTGCTCAATAATTTGGCGAATTTCTTATTCAAATTCAGTATTAACGAATCTTTTGTAAACGTTTCCTTGCATTTTAACTTGCTGTTTTCGTGTAACATTAGCTAAAATTTTAAAACGAAGATATAGGAAAGCTACCTTTTCCTCCCGGTACAGGCCGGAAGGACTTTTACATTTCTGCTTATCATCAAAAAAAGATTTCATTATTATTACAACCTCAGTGTATTGTAAAAACTGAGGCAGGTGTGACCATCCCTATCTCCCTGAATTTAAAAAGAAATTCTAGCAGAATAATAGTTTTTTTTTTTTTTCATTTGGTCAGTTTAATGACAACACTCGCTGTTTGAAAAACGAATCAAATTTTGCTCAATTTTTTTGTTCGACAAGCGAGTGTCTATTGTACTTTTTTTTTTCGCTTCATTTAGACTACATTCATTATCAAGATATCTGTGATACTGGGCCTGATACAATAAAAAATTTTAAAGTAAGCTGCCAAAATGTAATTCCACCAGTTAATACAAATTGTTTCAGCTAAAAACCTTTTTTCTGATGATGATAATTAGAAACATCAAAATACTCTTAATGACAAGTAATGATATTGGAGAGTTCAAGTTATTAATCTTTCTTGCAATTGTAATATGGATAACAATTGTATTATGGATAACAAATGTTTGTATTTGGTCAGGCTGAATAACAAACTATTCGGTAAGGCCAAATAACAAACTATTCCATCTGCCAAATATTCAGTTTGCCAAAATATCAAAATATTTGCCTAAACTGAATACTTTTAAAAAGCCTTTTAAAAATACTTTTGTAACTTCTAATTTTAACTGTCAATAAATAAAGATATTAAGAATAACTAAAAAATAGAATTGTACTTAAATAAAAGAGTTTGCTTTTACATTATTTATTTGGTTTTGAAAAGTGACACTTAAGAAAATTAACTGTTACTGCTGTTTAAGTGGATGTCATAATGAAGAGAGGATGGTTTATTCAACTAGGTAAATCATATTCAATGGTTGGAATATCATAGTTGAGATTTATTCCAACAGAGCGAAAAATGCTAAGGCCAGGACTCGAATCTGGGTATCTTGGCTTGCCGTGCCAATGCTCGTCCTGCTGAGCTACTCCAACTATATCCTGGCTGGAATAATTCACTCTTATTTGTTAGACATGGCTGTGAACTGCAACACTAATTTCATTCATCCAAGCTATAACTATAGTATTTTACATGATGAAAGTGTGATATAACACAGAAACTCCTGTATACCATGTAATTAGGTCTAATGAAGAGAGGAAAGTTTTTCAACTAGGTAAATCATATTCAATGGTTGGAGTATCATAGTTGAGATTTATTCCAACAGAGCAAAAAATACTGTGGCCAGGACTCGAGCCTGGGTACCTTTGCTTACCATGCCAATGCTCTTCCTACTGAGCTACCCCAACGATATCCTGGCTGGCTTAATTAACTCTTATTTGTTGGACATTGCTGCGAACTGCAGTGCTAATTTCATTCATCTGAGCTATAACTGTAGCACTTTACATGATGAAAGTGTGATACAACATGGAAACTCATGTATACCGTGTAATTAGGTCTAATGAAGAGAGGAAAGTTTTTCAACTAGGTAAATCCTATTTAATGGTTGGAATATCATAGTTGACCTAAATTAGACCTAATTACATGGTATACAAGGGTATCCGTGTTACATCGCATTTTTATCATATAAAATGCTATATCTCTAGCTCGGATGAATGAAATTAGTGCTGCAGTTCACAGCCATGTCCAACAAATAAGAGTGAATTATACTAGCCAGGATATCATTGGGGTAGCTCAGTAGGAAGAGCATTGGCACAGCAAGCCAAGGTACCCACTTTCGAGTTCTGGCACCAGCATTTTTTTTTTTCACTCTGTTGGAATAAATCTCAACTATGATACTCCAACCATTGCATGGTTCTGAATATTAACATGTAAATATCAGTTTTCTTTTTTCAGAAATAGTGTTTCAAAACAAAATGGAATAGTACATTTTTAGGGGTGATAATATACCTCAAGGTAAACTATTTTTGTAAAAGGAACTAGCATCACAATCCACTTATTTTGTCAAAAAAACAGTGTATCTCACCCAATCCAACTTGTATTTTCATTTGTAACTTCAACAATAATGATGTATAAAAGTGTTCAACCTACTTACTTTTTGCTTTCTGTAAAATATAATGGCATGACAAGAAGTGCTGGAAATTGCCACCTTTCAAATCCAAACAACACATTCTGTTACTCAGAATGCAGCTGGTATTACATATATTGTGTCACTTACCAAAATTCATTCACTTCTAATGATGTCATCACATTTCATACAAAGTAAAGTTAATATGATGAAAATCTCTCTAAATTATCTTCATTATTATTAAAGCTGACTCAAAATTTGAACAAACAATCTTGTTCAGCTTGTAGTGAGACACTCTGTATCTTTTATGGAGAAAGTAGATTACGATGCTTGTTCCCTGCGCAAATAATATTTGTCTACCGCATTATCTCTCCTGAAAGTTTGTTCCAAAAATTTAAGAACACTATATGTTTTGAACCTCTGTAAAAAAATTGCTCACTGCTCTGTACTGCATTACAAATTTTCTTTGCTAAATCACATGGAGTTGGGAAGCTATTCTTGCTGAGTTTTTATTTACTTTATTCTTAAACACTATATGATTGTAAAATTTTTCCTCTAATTCCTTCAAAATTTCTCTTCAGTTTAAAAATATTTGTTTTAAAAAGATAGAAAATTTTATTCATTTAATTTAGTTCACAGAAGAAGCTATGAAATTAAAAAATTTATTAATTAAAGAAGTTTTAAGGCCATCCTCTTCTTAAATTATTAATTACTCAAAGCATAGGTTTTTTTCAATAGTAACTATTCAGCAGGCTGGATATTTTGCATTCAGTTTACCACTGTGCTGAATATTTGGTATTCGGCCAGAATCATTATTAATTGCATCCCTAGTTTTAAGTAAGTATTAAATGTAATTTTTTATTATATTTTCAGAATATGCCAAGTCAACAGTTCCAACCAGGTTATGGTCCTCATCATCAAAGGGTTTCTGCGAATACTGGTGTGTCTAGCCCTCTTGGAAGCCACATGAACAATTCTATGGGTTCTCACATGAGCAGCAATTCCATGATGAATATGCCCAATAACATGCCATCTGTAAATTCTATGAACAATTCTATGGGTTTTAATGGTCCCATGGGCATGAACAAAAATGCTGTAGGCATGATGGGTATGGGTGGTCAGCCTCATCCTTCTATGTATTCAGGAAGTAATCCAAGCATGGGCAATCAGGCTCGATCAAGGGCAGCTCCTTACCCAAATCCACAGCAGCACATGGCACAAAAGAGGCCCGGGCAATATGGTATGATGTGTCAGCAATATGGTCCAGGAATGCAATCGTACAGCCCGAATCCTCAACAAAGTTATAATTCTGGTCAAGTAAGTCTACATTTGATGTAAACAAAAGTATTACGTCTGAACATATATATATATAACTATATAAAATTTTTAAGATTACAGACATTACATTAGAATTACATAAAATGTTAAAAACACTAAAAAACATTTAAATTAGACGTTTCAGATTTACACAAAATTCCTCATCAGCAAAATTTTTAACATAAGTCACAAGAAGTTGTAAAAAATCGACACAGAAAATATATTGCAACAAACTGTCGAAGGAAAAGTTAGTTACTTTTATGTCATTAAGTTTGAAATAGATTTCCAAGAAAATTTGAAAAAATTCTTAATTTTTATCTAAATCTTATTATTTTAGCACTTAAAAATTTTGCATCTTTCATCTAAAATGGTAGTTATGAAGCAGTTCAATTGCTTTATTTTTCTGTTTGCTTAGAGGTTGAAAAATAAAAAAAAAATGAAAATATTTAAAAAGCATTAATTTGATGTAAGCAGTAGAGGTCTGCACGGACTCGGGCCAATTTTTATTCATGACACCCTGGCCTGGTCATTCTTTCTGGGCAGGGCCTGGGCCTTACTTATTTCTGAAGGACTGGGATAGGCTAGGCCTAACTTCGTTTTCCCAGGCCGAGCCAGAGCTGGACTTTATTCTTGCTAGGGGTCTGAAATTTTCAGGCCTGATCTCGACCCAGCCCATATGAAAATCATTGTCCCAGCTTGTCCTGGCCTGGCATTACAATTTTTGTACAAAATGCATATATTTTTAAATTGCCATTATTCTACAATTTAAACTTAAAATTTATTCTTTTTAAAGAATCTTACATATATTTCTAGGCAATAAAATAAAAATACTGTAATACCTGTGTAAAAGAACCTGCCTATGACTGATTTCTGCCTTAAGCGGCAACATTTGTTGATCCATGCAGAATATAATAATATGTAAAAAAGAATATTATACATTTACAACAGATAATGTACCGGCTAAGAGGGGAACTTGTCTATAACTTTTTTTTCCCTTTCCTGTGCAAATCCATCTTAGAAGATTTTACTGTTGATAACTGCAACATTTGCATACAAATAGAGACTCGTTAAAAAAATAAATATTGTTACCCAAGGCGCTTTTTAAAAATGAATATTATAAACACACGAAAAAAAGGCGAAAATAAGTACTTTTTATCAGAACTCTTCGTGCAAGACAATCTTTTACCATATTGACGTAAAAATAAAAGTTTTGTAGAAATTTAGTCGGGTCAGTCCTGGTCAAATAAGTTTTTGTACGGGCCTGACTCAGGCTTTATACTAGGCTTGGCTTGGGTCGAACTTTTAACTTTTATACCAGGCTGGGCCTTTTTGTATGTGCTGCAACTGGGCCAAACTTTTATACCAGACCTGGCCGAAAAGTTTTTTTCAGTGGACCTGGACCTGAAAATTTCAGCCCATGCACAAGCAGTATTTGTAAAAAAAATTTATGTTGTGTTGATCGGTTACGTGAAATATTAAGTAAATCCTATATCTATTCTCTTAATATTATTTTGTACATATTGTGAAATATAATTTTCGAGCAATTAATTACATTAATTATTATTATTTTTAAAATATTATATACATTATTCTTAAATAATAGTACATATTAAGTTAGGATAAGTTTTGCAAATCTTTCTTGGACCACTTATTACCGGTGGTGCTACTAGGCTTTTAAAATCCAAGGTTCCTGGGACCCAGACACTTCCAAAAAATTGGGTCCTTTTTTATAAAAAGTGGTCCGTTTTTAGATTTCAACAAAAAAATTATGCATCCTAAAGGACCCATAAAAATTATATTTATGCACCCCTTCTCCAATTATTTGCTTAAATGATGCACTATAGCAGATCCCCAGGATCACTGATTACAGTCATGTACAAAATGGTTAATATCTTATTTCAAAACTGCCCTTTAAAAAAATTCTACGTTATATTTTTAATCGAAAGACAATAGGAACTCTTTATGATTTATTTTGTTTTCCAACAAAGTTTAAAATTATTTGACTTTCATTTGTCTATTTCCTTGTTGACAAAAGTTCTCAGATTTAAAATAAAAAATAAAATAAAATAAAAATAATAATAGGAATCTGTTTTATGAGATCAACTGGAGTGTCTAAAAATTATCCGACTTGATCGAATTAATTTAATTTAATATACTTTTATTACTAGGCTATTATAGTCCTAGGTCCCTGGAAACGAGATTAAAAAAAAACTTTCACATTTTTTAAAAAAATAAGACAGATTCAATATATTTAGTACAAAATATGCATATTAAAAGTTTTCAAATGTATAGCATTTTATTGTGATACAAATAAACTTTTGAAAATTGTTTGTTGAAAGCATTTACTCAGACCAAAGATTGTTTCTATTAAGATTTTATTAATTTTATTTAATAATAGTTTATATCACTACAGTTACTAAGAAAACCCAACAATTACATTAATTTTTGTCATAGTTGAGAGTGTTCATCAACTGCTTATAAACAATGTAATGTACTAAATTTACTTATCATGGCAGGGGTAGTACTTGTCCTAAAATTCCTGATATTCCTGAAAGAAAAAAAAAAAAAAAAAAAAAAAAAAAAGTCCTGAAATGTCCTAAAATATAGTTGTCTGTCCTGAAATTTTGCGAGTTTTGTGCTATATTGGCATTTGATATCATCAAATAGGGCATAGGTGTACCTTTTTATTGATGCAAAATGATCACAAAAGTTGCAATTTTCTTCAATTTATCGTTAAAAATACTAATTTTCATCGATTTGCTCAAAAAAAAATTTTTTTTTTTTTTTTTGATGTCAGTTGCCTAAAATCACAATTTTTATCAATTAGTCATTAAAAAAAGCTTACTATTTTTGTCTGTCAGTCACAAAAAATCGTAATTTTTACCAATCAGTTATAAATAAGAATGTCCTGAAATACATCTAGAGCTAGTACTACCACTGTCATGGCAAACGTTTTTTCATGTTTTTTTTTTATAAAAAAAAAAGGAACTTTAAAAATTAATTTTAAACTGTTTTAAATTAACTGTGATTTTGATTATGATGTTTACAGAGCTGCCAACTGCTACGAAAAAATCGTACTTGCTACGAAAATCTGTCTAAAACTACGATTTTCTGAGGGAAAAAAAAAAAACTCAAATTTTGTTATAGGATCGCTGAAAAAGCGCGAATTTCATCAAAGAATTGCCTTGGGAAAAGCATATTTCATCAAAGGATCGCCGAAAACACGCGAATTTCGTCAACGGATCACTGAAAAAATGAGTTTTGGGCACAGAGTCGTGTGAAAAACGTGAAATTCGTCAAAAGGTCGTTGAAAAAAATGCAAATTTCGTCAAAAGATTGTTGAAAAAAACACAAATTTCGTCAAAGGATCGCCGAAAAAAAGTGAATTTCATCAGAGAATCGTGTGAAAAGCTCAAATTTCGTTAAAGGCGCGCTGAAGGAACGCAATTTTCGTGAAAGGATCGCTGAAAAAATGCAAATTTCGTGAAAAAATCGCTGAAAAAATGCGAATTTTGTCAAAGAATTGTGTGAAAATGCGAATTTTGTCAAAGGATGATATAAACAACACGAAAATCGCCAAAAGAGAGCCTCTTACTTTGTGTGCTTATGCATATAAACATGCGTTTAATTGATTAGTATTTGTTCGCTTAAAATTTGCAGAGTAAAAAACAGCCACCAACCAACCAACCTCCAGATAAATTTGAATTTGGTGTGCTACTATTTCTCATTTTCAAAGGTTGGCAGGTCTGTGTTTATTTAAAATTTAAGATTAAGTTGCAATTTGTTTTATATGAGGAAGCATTGAAAAAAAAATGGATTTAATGATAAAAGTATGAAATTATATTAAGGGTTTGGTCGTTATTTAAGGTCTCTTTACTTATTACTTTTTGTCTGACTAGAAAGTTTCTGTGTTTGATCAATCAAACTTTTCTTAAACAAATCTTTCCTTTAAAAGAAAAAAAAAAGCAATCACTTTAGTGATTTTGATGCAAGTACAAATGTAATGCATTCTTTTATTTCTTTCATTTGTATATGTTTTAATTTTTTATGCATGTTTATGAAATATTTAAAGAATTTATTATTTTTTAGGGCTGTGTTTGTTGTTCTCAGTATCCAGGTAACCCCCCTCCTTCTCAGTATGGGAAGCAGCATCAGTATCCATCCCAACCCCAAATGTCACCCTCAGCATATCCTTCCCAGCAACAAATGCGTTCATCACTGAGACCTCAAGCTCCTCCATACAGTAATCAACCCAGTCATTACTATCATCAATCACAAATGAATGGTGCACCTCCACAGACACAGTACGATCCTCATTATCCTAATCAGTTCAACCAGCCAAATATGCAGGTAATTTCCTTCGTCATTTTTTAATGCTTTTGTATATACAGTCGAACCTCGTTAACACGAAATCGCTTAACGCAAAATTTCGCTTAACACGAAATAATTTTCAGGTCCCGTCAGATGAGTCTGAAAATCAATGTTAATTAATTCGTTTAACACGAAATAGAATTTCGGAAAATCCCGCTTAAGGCGAATTTTTTTTTTTTTCGCTTCAAAGTCAAAACACGATTCCTTATGCAATGTTTTCGATATTTCAAACTTAAATGTCACATACTCTTATTAAAAGTGGAATTTTCTCATGGTTTGAAAACGAAGTGAAAAAGGGTTTCAGAAAATTCTGAAATACTGAATTCCTGAATAATCCCTGCTTTTCTTTGATCTCTGATATGCGCAAGTGTTCCCGCATTAACCATATGAGCAATAGATTAGTCACAATGAAAGTTTGGGGGAAGGAATTTCTTTTTTTGAAAGTGATTGTTCCATTACTCGGTTGACTGTATTGACAGTAACATAAACTATAAACCGGGGGTTTGAATTCTCCTATCTGTGAGTGAAAGAAGTGACTATCTCTACTTCACTACCTAACTAACATAATGGAAACGCTGTTCACAGTTGCTCTGTAGAATTCTGTGAAAGATGTGTCGAAAACTGCAAGCAGTATCTTAAGAAACCAAGTAAAAAAATTAAACGAAGTGCTGAAAAAATCACAAAATGCGGCGAAGTGTGGGGTACCTACAATTCTTCTACAATTTTAAAGAATCGCAAAAAGATTGAAGCTGTTTATGCTGTGAGTTAATTCAAACCAGCAAGAAAACGAATGTGTAGAAGAAAGAATGAATAAATTGAAATTGCTCTCTTGCGGTGGATAAAAGAGGCAATAAGCCAGAACATTGTTTTAACTTTTGCAGTTTTACAAGATGAAGCAGAGGCTTTTGCTGATGCTCTCAGTGAGAGCGATTTCATATTTTCTAACGGATGACTGACCAGATTTAAATAGCGTCATAGACTTGTCTGCAGAAAGATATGTAGCCAAAATCGGTAAATTCTTTCTTAGACATTTGTTTTTTCCAAGTACATTTGCATAGATGAAGATGTGCTGACTTCGGATGTGACGACAGATGAAGAAATAATTGCTGAAAAATAAAGATGACAACCTTGAAGTGTCAGACGAGGAAGTAGAAATTGACACAGAACGGAAAAGTTTAGTGTCTATAAATGAATCTACCGCAGTATTGAAAACTGTACAACGTTTCCTCATGGATCAAGAGTATACTTCCCGAGCTTTGGACAAATTAGATTAGGTCCATACGTTCCTAAAAAAAGCACTCTACAAAAATTGAAGCCAAAGTCAATAACGGACTATTTAAAAATATGATTAGCATGTAAATAAAATTATTATTGCCTAAAAAACGATAGTCAATTTGTTAATGAAATTTACTATTTCTTATTAATTTATGATTTTTTGAACAGGGATATATTTGTAGGTTAATTTATTTAGTTTTTATATCTAACATAGATGGTGCCACTATTATGACGGTTAACACAAAATTTCGGATAACACGAAAAAAATTCCCAGTCCCTTCAATTTCGTGTTAACGAGGTTCGACTGTATATTATATTATAGATAGATAGATAGCGTGATTCCTAAAAAACAAGGCTTGATAAAGTCAGTTTTTAACGAGTGTTACAGTCAATATATATGTTTATATGTATATATGTTTGTGTGTATGTATATATGTTTGTGTGTATGTATATCTCTTTTAAAATACTTCTGATATTTTTCATGAAATTCTAAATATGTAGGTCTACAGGGTACTTCCTTTTTTAAAGATGCTTTGGCACAATAGAGAAATCGGAGAATTTGAATTGGTGTGAAAAACACCATTTTTAAAAAAGCACTTTCCTAGAAACTTTTATTTATATTTTAAAATATCATCAGATTGTTATATATTTATGAAATAACTGTCAATGTATTAAATGAATATGTCATTTGTTCAAAATTTACAACATCTAATAGCTAATACATAGATCTAATACCTTCCTTTTTATAATATTTGGCAAGAAATTGCATTCTCTTATGACCAAGTTATGCCAAGTACCCAAGGCCCCTATAAATAGAAAGTACTATCTATGGTCATAAAGTTGGAATTTCAATATTAATAGTACAAGTTTATTTTTTATAATTATTTGGGCAGTTTTTTTGTTTGTTTGTGTCAATTTATATTCATTTTAAGAAAATTGTAGATTAATTATATCACTATGAGCATTTAAACACATCTTTCCCATGAATAAAGAAGCTTAACATATGCAAAAATCACCATGATACTTTTTATTCTAATACAGTAAATTCTGTGAAAACAAAATCTGTAAGTAAAAGGAATTTTTATACTTTTGGCAAAAAGAATGAAATTTTAAGAAATAGTATAACTGCTAAGACGAAACCCAATTATTTTCTTATATTGTATTTTTGTCCTTTTATTATTAGTTTTACACATTGATACAAATTTTATCCAAGTGTTGCATTTGAACTGTCAATCGAAAATGTTTAATTTAAATATCCCATTCATATTGTTTTTAAAATACGCTCTTGTTTTGTGTATGTGTGTAAATTGTCTTACAAAGTTTTAAATATTGTACTTACTCAAATCTACGGCATACCTTATTTCTTAGTCGTGAAAATAAATGAATTTTTTATTCAAACATCTATATGTATATAAAATGCAAAAAAATATTTGAAAAAAGAAAGATTTATGAAACTTTCAAAATATGGCAAATCCTAATTTCATTTATTCTCCACATTTTTCCAAACATATATTCATTTTTATAGATATCTCTCTTTCTACTAACTTCTCTTTCTCTAATATTTCACGACTGCATTAATCATCATTTCTGTTTTTGGATGTGGCTGAATTGCTGGATTATTCACAGATATCGAGATCACCAGACTTATCCATAGCATTAGACATATCACATTTGAGAAAAGACAGTTTCATTAAATCATGAGGGATGCACTTAAAACTACTGTGCTTTCAATTCGTTTTTTATACGTCCAGTTTTTGTCAGTGCTGTGGATATAAGCTTAATATTATAATTAGAGGAAAAAAGTATGTCTTAGATTTGAGTAAATATGGTAAATAAAATTTAGCCTAGCGTCCAGTGATAAATATCCTAATTTTTACCTTTTTAACATATACCTATTTTCTTACATTATGTGTGATTAATTAGTTTAGGCTATTTTTTGTCATGCCAGACTAGGTCCAGGTAAAATTGAGTCAGTTTAACATCACCTTTGCAACATCCTCAGAAATTTCATTTCATAAAAGTACTAGCTCCTTGAAATAGGCTTCATTCTCCAAGAAAACCCTATCAAAATAATTTTATCATATAACAATTTGAATTTCTTAACTTTGGAAATGCAATAACTCATGAGAAAAAGGAACTTTAGTAAAAATCGCTCCAGTCCACCCTTTCACAAGATAGCTCCTAATCAAGTGGCAAATTGAATTAGTGACCTTAATAGTATTTTATTGTTTTCACATAATATTTGAAGTAAAACGTTTTTGCCCAGAAAACTTGGAGAAAAAAATCTGCTAAACATTTATATATATGAAAGCTTGAAGAATATATATATATATATATATATATAACCATTAATGAAACATTACCGAATATATATACAGTTGAACTTCCATTTAACGAAGTCTCATTATTACACTTAAAAACTTCGTTATGAAGAAATTCGTTAAATAGAAATCAACTTAAATTCATGAAATTTTTCCTTCAGATATGACAAACGGGTATTTGTTTCTGAAGCATTTGATTCAGTTTTAATTATGAAACCGTCTTTTGCAAAATAGTTGTGCACAGTCGATGAAATCATGTCACATTCCCAAGCTTTGGCTCAAGCTTTCATCAGCTCTGATACACAGATTCTCAAACTAATGTTTTCACTACATGGTCTTTTTTCTGTCTTTTTCGATAATGTACTTCATGATTTTTTATTATTCCTTAGACTAATGACTGAAGTTTAGAAGTTGTATTCGCAAGAACAAGAATAACTTTGATGTTCTTCGATTTGTATATTGAAGCACATTCTTGTAGATGTACAAAGCAATTGTCTATCAGCAATGGTAACTGTCTGACTCTAATTGATATGTTTTGTTTCAATGCATCAGATGCCATTGCGTCACTGCATCTTTATAGCATTGAATGCAAAAAGGGGATTTTGACTCCCCTGCACTATCAGCACTGAAGTCTCAGTGTGGGAGAGTAATGATAACAAGTGTTTTACTTAGTGTGAAAAAAAAATGTTTTATTTAGCACCAACCAGAATGGAAATTATTTAAATGTGTTTCATACAATCCGCTGAAATAAATTCATGTATCCATTGCAAAAGAAACCTATTATTTAAAATTCTGTACACGTACAAAAGTGGAATAAATTTTGTTATATCGAATATATTTTTCGTAATATGGAGATTAATTTACATGCTATTGGTATTCAAAGTCAAAGTTCCGCAGAAAATTTCGTTAAGTAGAAAACTTCGGTAAATAGAGACTTCGTTAAAGGGAAGTTCCACTGTATATATATATACATTGATCTCTCACTTATGCGCGACAAAAGGGGACAACAAAATTTTCGCGCATAAGTGAAAAACCATAAAATAAGCTTAAACGCGAAAAGTTAACGTAACTAATACTAATAGTACACTACTAATACACAAAAAAAAATACGCGCATAATTTCCGTTTATATATTGTAATTTAATAAGAATGTAAAAATTCAAAGTTGTTACATACGTACCAAACTTTTGTTAAATTACATTTTCTTCACAAAGAAGTCATAAATAAAGGTTTATTTTTGTTTTCGGGAACTGTCGATGAGAGTCTTTTCAAGTTCATCTAGGTGCGAAAATCTTCGTCCTTGTTGTTGCCAATTTCCGCTGCAATATCGCTGATATCCCGCATCTCAGTTGTAATTAAGGTTTCGTCGACATCCACGAATTCGGTGAAAGTACACGAAGCCAGTCCGCCAGATATAGCATTCCAATCATCTTCACTTACATCGGCCTCGCTTTGTGTTTCTTTATCGTCTCCGCATTCCTTTTCTTCTGGGAGCAGAAATCCTGCCTCCTTAAAACAGTTTTTGATACAGATGCCAGTAATGTTTGTCCATGACGAGCACACTATGTGAATAGCATCAAGAACAGTGATCTGCTTCAAATCATCTTTCACCGAACATTTAATTTCTATAGCAGCAAGAAAGCGCCGGATTAAAGTTCTTCTGTACTGCACTTTCACGCAACGAATGATGCTCAGGTCCATAGGTTGAAGTTTGCTTGTGCAATTGGCTGGACAAAAGACAACTTTTTGTATAGTTGAGAGGCGGAAGATCATTTGGGTGTGTTGGGCATTGATCCTTAGATAGGATAAGCTGCATTTATAACTTCTCTGCTTTTCAGAATTCCTCTTAAAGTTGATTCTGGAATACGAAAATGATCAGCTAACGCTGTTTTTGGTTTAAAGCATTTTCTATCAATTTTTTTTATACTATCCATTTTCAAAGAAAGCAACAAGTTCGTACGTTTTGCAATTTTTTATACACTGTACAGTCCGTAAGCGAATAGCGTAGTAACACAAACCTAAAGCTTGTTCCGCGAGCGGTGCTTAACGTCCACACCGATTGGCTGCGACTTTTAGTAACGTCAACATTTTCGTATGTAACCCGTTCTCCCCTCACGATGCCAATCACAAGCGAAAAAGAACGCGTTCCTGGAAGAATCCGAACAATGGATTAAGGGCTTGGGAATGCATTCCAAGAGACAGAACAGGAAAGGTACATTCTTACGATAAGCAACTTGAAAAAAAAAATTTCGCGCATAAGTGAAATGTGCAATTTAGGTTTCGCGTATAAATGAATAAGTGTTAGCATTGTTTTCCTATTTCGCTGGCCGGGCCCGCGGGAAAAACGCGTATAACAGAGGTCGCGTATAAATGAGAGATCACTGTATATATATTCTGCAATGTTCCTAGACTTGTTGGCTAAATTATACTGAATGTTTTTATATTTCTATAAAAACTGCTAGTGCCATAAGAAGTATGGGAATTGTTATTGTTCAGAATTATTTCAACAGGATGTCTAGCCACCTGGAAAAGTCAGGGAAATTTTTATGGGCTGGAAAAGTCAGGGAAATGTCTGGGAAATCTAACATTCAGGTAGAGTCAGGAAAATTTAAAATTTCAAAAAAAAAAAAAAAAAAAAATTCTGATTTATAAAATTAAGGATTTGAAATTGCAGTGCCAGGAAAATTTTAAATTTCTCTTCATTGAAGAGTGTTTCAACCTCTCATTCAGTTCCAGTCCTCCTTTATAGCTCGGAGAGTTTCAATACCAGCTTCACTGAAACTTTGTACAGTTTTGTAGGATTGATTAGGTGATTCAGTTTGTTCACTTTAATTTTTTTGGGAACTGAATATTTGTTAGCTTAATTTATTGAATATTTATAATCCTTAAATTTTGTTAATTTACAAAGCAGTTTTTTTTTTTTTTAAACTAAAATATATCAAAACAATCTGTATTTAATTGTGATTGATGTGATAAAGAATTTCATCGTGATTGGACAAAATAGATGGAACTTGCTGCAAAATGTTTAGCATGTGTAAAAAAAAAAAAAAAAAAAAAAAAAAAAAAAAAAAAATTATAAAGAAATATAGGGGTGTCAAGCAATTATTAACCATGAAATAAATATCTTGGTTTTCAACAGTCTGTAAATTTCACAAAAATTTGTTTATAAAATCAGTAGTTTGTGCTTCAGAATCAGTTGTGAGAGCTCCACTCTCAAATTCTCAACTTTTTAGATTTTTTGTATGTAACATCACAAAATCTCGATGCCTGCATTTTTTTTATTATTGGTAATGGAAAACCTGGAAAATTCTGGGAAAATTGTAGCTCAGCTGGAATAGATGCCCTGTTTCAAATTGCTAAATTATAATTGATTTAAATGAAGCCTTTCTGTACTTAAAGTAAAATTATAGTAGTGATTTATTAAAAATAAGTGTTATTCTATTTAAAAAAAAAAAAAAAAAAACCCTCCCACAATCTTCATTAACCCATCTTCCATTGTCTGTACACTTGTTCCGTCAGTGCTAATTTAAAATAACTTATTTGCATTTTCTGTACTTATACTGTTGCCTTTTTCAGAGGAATATGAATTACCAGCCTCTTCCTATACCTGGGAATCCTACTCCTCCTCTGACCCCTGCATCTGCTGTACCTCCTTATCTATCTCCAAATGCAGATATAAAGCCCAATTTTACAGAAACCAAACAACCACTACCTCCTCAAAGTAAGTTGTTTCAGTAGTATATAATTGTTTATGAATAATTCTGTGTGTGTGGGGGGGGGGGGGGATGAGTTTGTTTTTAATTAAAGTTTTGTAGTACAGTGATACTGTCATAATTTGACATTGCTTGTGGAGTGAAAAATGCGTCTTAATTATCCAAATTATGTTGGGGTTTTTCTTGTTTGAACAGTATATAGATATATTATTTTTTTTAATCTCAAAATACATTAAATTATATAATGAAAAACTTTTTAAATGCTTCTTTTATTTTAAATGCTTCTTTTCTCTCTCTCTCTCTTTATATATATATATATAACAATTATCTGTTTTTTCCTGTTACTCATAGGTGTGTTGATGAAACAGGCTTTTTGTGATTCTAAAGTTTAAAACTTAAAGGGAAATTCTCTCAGAAAACTTTCAAAAATTATTTTTATTTATTTATTTTCTTAACATTTAATTCTTAAAGTGTCTAGGATATGCTATCAAAACCATTTTTTGTTCCATCCAATTTTTAACCTGTGCTAACCAGTTTAACGGACCAGTGCCACCGCTGACTGAAGAGCATGCTGGACTTAAGCTTTCCTTGAAACAAGTTTTTTAATTTGTGTACATTTTTATACTTAAACAGCTTAAGCTATCGCCATTTCGTTTTTTGCAAATTGAACTAACCTTTTTTTAATTGGAGAAAAAATCTGTAAAAATTAAAAAACTTTGTAATTTTAATCTTTTAAACAGTTTTGAAAATGAAAAGTTGGTGCCAGAAATTGACCAACTTCAAAAAGTCGCCATTCTGTGAAATTTCCATTTATTTTATCAATTTCAAGTTTCGCCTCCAACTAAGAATCCATGTGAATTTTTGGTTTCAGATTATTATTAAGATCGCAATCACTTGCACTGATTTACGGTGCACACCATGGCTTGGTGGATTTTGGAGGAATTTAGATTGATTAAAATATCAATTTTTATATTGAAATAATCGTACGCTTAGGTGAAAGTACAATAAATTCAGTACCTTAACAATCAAACTGTATCGGGAGAACCTCCCTTTGAAAGAATATCTTTCATATTTCAGCTCAATATTGTTAATATGATATCAACTTATCTTTTGTCAAAATGTTTGAGTTTTTGGGATTTTAAATCTTAGGTATGATCATATATATAAAATAAATGTAGAATCTTAAGAAACTGTAACTGATCTTGATAAATAATCTTATGGATCCAATCTTCTTACTAAATGTAGAACACTGCGTATAGAAAATTTCTTTTCTCTAAATAATGTATATCAGTATTGCAGTATTGTGAAACTTGATTTAATAAAGTGTTATAGTGATATTGGGATCTTCACAGGTGCAACATAAAATATTTCTGCTTTCTAACATGATCCAAAAGTTGTCATTTAGCTTAAAATTTTCAACTTAAACTCATAAGTAATTTTTGTCCTAAACTGCAGAATGTAGAACCCATCTATTTAACAAATTCGAAACTAGTATTTTTCAAATATAGCCTAGAATTCAGATTGTCTATTTATTTCTAATCCATTTGTGTTTATAAAGATTTTTTTTTTTTTTTTTTTTAAATCTAAGATTTTTGAAAAAAAGCACATCAAACATTATAATGAAACTTATGTATTAAAAAAGCTAAGAAACTGGAGAATTCTGCTTTATTAAAGTTGTTTTCCAAAGTATTGATTAAAACAGTCTCATGATTTGACTTGTCATTGTACATTTTGGCACTGTAGATTTCAGGTGGGCATTATTTAACATAATAGAATAAATAACACTTATTGGCTTGAAGCATATTGCTGAGTAATAGATTAACAAAATCTTTTAAGTATTGAAAATTTATGTATTTTTAGAATTCTCATTATAATGAAAATTAAATTAATAGGTAAGGTTTGTTTTCTAATTGATATCTAAAAATAACAAAACAAAACAAAATAAAAAGGTTTTATAATCACAGATTTTAATTTAAACTCTTATGAAAGAGTGTTGAAAACTCAATTGCACAATCAAACTCTCCCAAGAAAGTGAAACAACAGCAGAAGGAAAATTTCAATGAGAAGAATTTTTATTCAATGAAATTATCTCATCTACACAATTACCTTTGATTTACAACTTTGTATATGTGCATCAATATTATTTATAGTAGTTAAATAAAAATTTAAAAAATTATCTCCTGATATAGTAAAGACTTTTTTCTTCATTATTGATAGTATTTTCCTGTTATATTTATACTGTATTAATAATATCTTTCTTTATGATTGAAGCGTAATTTCTGTGCCAAAAAATTTTGCTATCTTTCTTTTGCTAATTTTTTTCAGGGCAAAATGAATTTAAATTTTTGTTGATTTTCACTTTGATATTCCCAATTGCAAACATCGGCGTGTAAAAAATATTCCATTTTTCTTTATAATCCAGAATGCAGTGACATTTTTTAGTTAATCATTTCATACAAGCTGATCTTCAACTATGTTATTGATCTTATTTAGAGCAAAATTTTCTTGACACGAGTCAATTGATTTGAACCATAACATTGAATTGACCATAAAAAATTTAGTTTCTTCACTGAATACGAAATTAATAAATTCTGTACTTGTAACAGTGTATCTTGCTGTTTAGATTTATCAATTATGAAAACAGCTGCCATCTGTTTCAAAATTAACAGGAGTTTGCTTACAGATGATTGACACCACAACATCCATAATCAAACTCCCATTCATACTGTAGATAGTATTTATGTGTAAAAGAATTTTTAATATTGGTATTTTGTTAACATGACTAATTATGTTTTTCAACTTTTTAGAAGATGATGAGTTACGGCTGACGTTTCCCGTCCGAGATGGTATTATTTTAGCTCCTTTCCGGTTGGAACACAACTTAGCTGTAAGTAATCATGTCTTCCATTTAAAGCCCTCAGTCCATCAGACGCTGATGTGGCGGACAGACTTGGAATTACAGTTAAAATGCTTCCACCATGAAGATCGTCAAATGAACACAAATTGGCCAGCTTCAGTTCAAGTATCTGTGAATGCCACTCCCTTGAGTATCGATCGGGGGGAGAATAAAGCTTCTCATAAACCACTTTATCTTAAAGAAGTGTGTCAGCCAGGAAGAAATACAATTCAAATCACTGTTACTGCATGTTGTTGTGTAAGTATATTTCAACTTCTCTGTCTCTCTAATAATATTGGCTATATTAATTACTCTAATGTGGGTATATTTTCGAAGTTTTTTTTTTTTTTTTTAATTTGTTTATATTAGTAATTGTAAGGAATGGCCTGAAAACAAAATCTATCAGCAATTATTGATTAGTAGATTGAATCTATTTACAATGTTATTGGTTAATCTATTTTATTAAGTATCACACAAATCAAACTATGTTGGTAACTGTGTATTCAAGCTGTTCATTGTATAAATTACTTGAATTGTTGTCTGAAATTGCACATGGTGTTTGCTGATAATTTTTATTATTAACTTAATTTAACTTATTGCTAGCAGATTTTCTTTTGCATCTGTATTGGATTAATGTTTAATGCATAAAACTGTAAAAAAATTACAAAAACTGTTATTGTTTAAAAGTATTAAATCTATTTTCTTGAATTAAATTCAATAATTTTGTTTTTTATGGATGCATTTATTGATCTTGCGATGTAGCTTTTTAAAATTTTACTTCATAAAATGGCTTAAAGTGGGATGAATGCGTGATTTTGTTGTGCCTGTTTTAGACAGACTTGAAAATCCTCTACAATAGTTATTATTGGATAAAATTTTGGGGAATATTTTGTAATTTTTTTTAATATATGTCATCATTTGTTATTAGATATCAAATGGTTTAAATTAAACTGTTATTCCTGCTTGATTCTATATAATTTGAATGTTATGTCAACTGATTTTTGGAAAAATATTTGTAATTTTTTAATATTATGAGCTGTTAAATAAGATCACATATCCTACACTTAGTTACTTTCGTACTTTTATGTTAGCTGGGTACAAAACTTGCCAATAGCAGTATTTATTTTTTGCCTGTGTAAATTAGGAACCAATAGTTTGATGATGAAATAAAATATTTTGGTTTATCAAAGTACTATTTTTTCTTTCTTTTTGTATTTTTAATAAAATGAGTGAAATGCATGCATTTTAAATGTGCATAATATATTTATTTTAATAGAAATTAATACAATATGAATGATTGCAATAGAAACAATATTTGACGATTTATCACCTGCGTTCGGCTAACATAAAAGTACTGTTACTTTTTTAAAATCTCCAGCAGATATGGATAAAAATTTTATGATAATAAATTTTTCTATTATTTCTTCATTAAAAAATCTCTTTAATTGATAAAAAGGCATCGGAGCTCTCTCTTGGGGGGATTATCTTCTTGGATCTGATCTGATTAGTTACATATTTCGGTACTTCTCTATTATCCCGTCGACCACTTTCCATAACAAAAAACTATCGCCAAACTAAGATTATACGCCAAAAATGCAGTCCCATATACTTGATGTCGGAAGCATTGTACATGTTTGTTATGTCATCAAGTGGTTTTTAATTCGACATTTGCGTGTATATTTCATTATGTTTTACTGATTTAGTTATTTCATTAACTAAAATAACAATTGTGTTCTTAAATTCTTATATTTTATTTATTTATTTATTTTGATATTCCAATGGCAACATTTTCCCGTTTATTTGGCGATAGTTTTTTGTTATGAAAAGTGGTCGATGGGATAATAGAAAAGTACCCATATTTCTTGTACTCTCTTCAAATCATTAATCATTGAAATCGAAAACTTTTTCAGTGGTGTCTTTCCTCATTAAACTCTAAATTGTATAACATGAAAATTATAACCCCCCTCCCCAATACTGTCTATGCTTATTAGATAAGTATTTATAGTTGTTTGAAGGTTTAAATGCATTAGTAAACAATTACTTTTACGCCTCTAAAATTTTTTGGTTGCATATATATTTCTGTTCTTATCTTCTATTGTTAAAAAAAGTATTTTTTTTTTAAGTATATGTAAGTGAGAGTAATATGTCATATATAAAATGTTTATGTAGCTATTCAAAGCATGTGTTCAATTAATTACATAAAGTTGCAACTAACATGTAATGAAATCTTTTCCAGTCTCATCTGTTTCTTCTTCAACTTGTTCATCGTCCGACTGTTCGCTCTGTTCTGCAAGGGTTGCTTCGTAAGAGACTTCTTCCAGCTGAACACTGCATTGCTAAAATCAAACGTAACTTCTCCAATGCAGCAGCATCAAATAATGCTCTGAGTATGGAGGACGGTGTAGAGCAAACTGCAATCAAAGTGTCGCTAAAATGTCCTATCACATTCAAGAGGATAACACTTCCAGCTCGGGGTCAAGAGTGCAAACACATACAGGTTCGTGTTTTAAACCTATTGGTTAAAGTTTCCTAACTTAAATATACTAATATACAGTGTAACATTCTTATATAGAAAGCTAAGTTCTGTTAGGTATTTTAAACATTGCTTGTAATTTTTCCTTTTTAACTAGGTGGCAGTTTTGAAAAACAGCTGCCACGATAATGCATACAATTTTGTGCATAGGCCTACAAGTTTTAGCCTTAAATTATAGCTACTAATGTGAAAAAATACAAATATACAAAAAGTAGAGACTATCTTTTAAAGATTACAGAATTGAAGACAGTAATCAAGGATTTTATCAAAGATAAATTTATTGAAGGCGATAAATTTTGCAAAATAGCAATGTGTTTTATGTTCATGTGCATGTCTTGTAGTTTGACATTGAAATGTCAATTGTATGCTTCTTCGAACTCTAAAATGATGAGCCATTCATATCAAACATTAAATTATGAAAGCTGTCAAACAGCATTTTTGACTTCAAATTGTTCTTGATTAATTTAGTTCATTAAAAAATTAGAAAAAAAAACTAGCTGCCTAATGTCTAATTTTCTCATAATTGACTTGGTGCTTGTGAATTTCCAAGCCCTGGTTTTGAATATCTATTTTTACTTTTCAATTGTAAAAATATTTACTTTATTGTATTGTTTACACCACTTAGCGTTTAAAAAAATTTTAAGGATGTTCTCAACTTTTTTTTAATCTATATTCTGCTTTTTTAATGCATTTTTGCAAGCTTATTTTCATCTCTGTAGGCATGAAAATTTCAGGTGTTCTAACTCAAGTGTGATTAAGAAATGAACATTTTTTATTTTCTGGTGAAGTTTTTGTTTAGCTGCTTTTTACATTACAAACTTTTCTTAGTTTTGAAAATCAATTTAATACATCAACTTTGATTGGATTTTCTGAAAAATACTTTATGTTTATAGGAAAATAAAAAAGTTTAAATTCCTTAGCATCTGAATAAAAATATCTTCAAGTTTTGGGCTGATTTTGTGACTCATAAAGTGGGAAGTTTGGATTTTAGAATAGCCTTAATAACAACTTAATCAATCATTTTTAAGTTATTTTCATGATGTCAACTATATACATATATTTTCACATTACACTACCATTCACAGACATTAACAATAAAATTTCACGTATAAACAGTCAATGTAGATGTTATTTACAAAGATTTGTTACTTTCCCTCCAAACAGAAGAAGTCAGTCCTTTTAAAATCATTAATATGTGCTAAAAAAGTCTGTGAATGGTAGTGTAATGTGAAAACTTAATCTTTATAAATTTTCTCATAGATTTATATATAATATAATAACTATGCAAGCTGCATTCATTCCCCATTGATTGCTAATGCTATGGAAAAGTACTGTATATTCCGGCGTATAACACATTGCAGCACATAACATGTACCTGCAATTCAAGAATGTATTTTTCTATTTTTAAGTATATTGGCCATATTATGCTCAACTCCTTTTTTGAACAGAAACCCTCATAAGATATGTAGCGTGAAAATACTAAAGTACATTAAAAAGTATAACTAGTACAAACATGGCACAAAGTAAGAAACGTGAAGGACATTTGCTACTGCCAGATATTGTGTCTTCTTATCTTTTTCATAATACAGAAATTTCGATTCATATGCTTACCTTCTCTTGAAAGCTTCACTTTTATACCTGGCGTATAATGTGCACCTGTAAAATTTGATCAGTATTCCTGTTTTAAAGTGCACGTTATATACTGGAATATATAGTGTTGGCTGGCATGTCATTCAACATTATTGCCACGTTTGTACACAACATTAAAGTGTAATTTAAAATTTTAATGCTTAAAAAATAAATAGTCAATTATTATTATTATTACTTTTCAATATTTTAGCTTATTCTAGCCTGATAGTGTACATTTTTTTATTATTGTATGTCTGAATAAAGACTAATGAACTTTTTTTCTATTTTGGATTATTGGCTTTCTGTAATTTATTATATTCATAAAAGTTGTATCTATAACCTTCTGTGACAAAAGGGTTGATGTATCACCCCAGTTCCAATTACCTAAGTAAGGTGGGATAAATCATTTTGCCAGCAGAAAGTTAAATAAATGTTTCATGCAAAGTAAAATATCATATACAACTTTGTCTTTTAATTGTTATTTAGATAAAACTTTTTTCCAGTGCTAACATTCTTGTTTTCATTTATATTTTTTTGCGTATTAAAATTTTTTTAAATGGTATGAAACAAGGTATGAAAGTAAAATATCATATGCAACTTTGTCTTTTAATTGTTATTTAGATAAAAACTTGTTTTCCAGTGCTAACATTCTTGTTTTCATTTATATATTTTTTTTTGTGTATCAAAAAAATTTTAAATGGTATGAAACGTGTTAAATATTGGTAGGTGTGTGTGAAACAACATTTTAATGAGTGAAAGGTGTGCTTTGTTTTCCTGTTTGTCTTTTTATTTTGCTTTATTTCTAAAATAATTATTTACATTTCTTTTAGTGTTTCGATCTTGAGTCCTACCTCCAACTTAATTGTGAAAGAGGTGCTTGGAGGTGTCCAGTGTGCAAGTATGTATTTTAGAACATCTTTTATTTTTATTTTTTAAGCTAGTTTTTAATATAAATTATTTTATTTGCTCATTCAATTATAGCCGGGCTTTGCCTGTCTAGATGGGTTCGGGGGGACAGAAAACATGAAAAGGAAATACAATCACAGCCATATTTTTTTTCCCCCCCAAGTCTGTATGTTCAGTACTTAATTCTCCTAAAATGTTGTCTGTTGTTGTGTAACACTCAAAGCACAATACCAATGCTCTGCATTCTCTGTCGTGTTGATCATCCGAAAAACCTCATCCTCTTCTCTTCTACACAAGCCTGGTGTGTATCTGCACAAAGATTACGTAACATACATTAGAAAACTAACGCCACTTTATTTAGAAAGATTTTATTTAAAAATATAATTCACACAAAATGGGTTTAAAGATATAAAATCATACAAATTTGAGGTTTGGTTGAAAAAACAACTGGAGCTTCGTAGCATGCCCAGTGTACACTGCTGAAAACAGTAGATCTCCCAACTCTAGGTTTGTTTGCAGATAAATTTTCATTTAAAAATATAAAATCATACAAATTTCAGTGTGTGTGCTGCCGAAGGCAGTGGGGCCTCCAACTTCATGTTCATTTGGAAGGACTTTCATTTAAAATATAAAATCATTCAACGCTGAGTTTAGGTTGCTTAAAGTTATTATCACGGACCCAGACAATGCTGTACAAGTCAGGTAGTTTCAAATATAAATTTATATTTGAATTATCTTGTAGCAATGCTTTCAATAAATGTATTTTGGAAACTAATAAATTAAAATTTACATCAAAAGAAAATACTTGATTCTGTCTGAATGTGTTCTGCGGGTTGGACAGCCCTGAGTTAAACAATATCCCAGGGACGATTGTGTTCAGGTTATGTACCTGATTTCAAGTTTTTTTATTTTCAGTACAGAAATTCTGGTTTTTCTGATAGTTAAATTCATAAAATAATACTAAAATATAAATTTCACACAATTGCTAAACATAATTAAAATTTGTATTTTTCATAATTTGACCTACTTCCCTGCATTAAATCATATGTTTCCTCCCACTCTTTTTCTCCATGCAGAAATGTTTTCTAGCTAAAATTTCAGGTATTTTTTCTTGAACTCATAATCACTCCTGCGATATCCTTACATCATTGTATTTCTTAGTTTTTTACCTTTGTTCCCTTCCGTACGGAAACATCCATAGAAATAGTCTTGAGGGAATTCCCATCTTTCTTCAGCAGGCGCAAATAAAATGTGCTACCACTTTGAAAGCAGAAGCAAGTCAATGTACCAGATGAAGAAAAAGACCGTTATTTTAAAACATGTTGGGCCTTACTTATTTTTTATGATTTTTTTTTTTTTTTTTTTTGTGAATCCCAAGAGTTAATCAATAGTTAGATTAAACTTGTTTTTCTTTTTGTTATAATATTTTTTTTTTTTTTTTTTTTTTTTTATTAACACATACAGACTATTACGAATAATGCAAGTATTTTTGCATAAATTAACCTAGTAAAAAAAATATATTCTTTTCCTATGATGTTATGCAGCATTTTCGACATATAATTATTTTGCTTATCTAGTGTGAATTTAAGAAGCCATCTACTCATTACAATAAAATGACATGTGAACCCAATTTTGCTATGGGTATTATTATAAATAACATAATATGAATTGTTATAAGGCATTCTCCATTGAAAGTACAAAAGCAAAATGTCATTAATTTATTAATAGGATTTCAGAATTTCTTTCCAGGCACTTTCAGGAAAGTGCTGCACCCTGCTTTCCCTTTTGATTTAAGAAATAGCAACCTTCTTGCCCTTTATCTAAAAATGAGTGCCCTTCTTGCCCCTCAGTCAAGAAAAAAAAATGTGCCCTTACTGCTTTTTGTACTAAAAATTTACTTGTATAGTAAAAGCTGACTTGCATCTTGAAAAGAGTGGCCTAACTTTTAAATATTAAAGGTGATCGTATAGATCTGAAAAGTGCCCTCCAGAATCTAAAATGTGTTTTTGAGAATCTAAAAAGTGCCTTTCATAATCTAAGAAAAAAAAAAAAATTCCTACCAGCTGCATCCTGCCCCTTTTTAAGCTTGGGACAGGGTGAAAACTGACATTTTTATATGCAACTTTGATTTTAATAAACTAAGTATTACATTAATGATAAATTAAAAATGCTAAAGTAAATATTCCTTTTTTTTTTTCCTTGTTTCAGTACGTTCCATGTAAATGAATTAAATTTCTTAATCAAAGTTTCATTAAATCAGTAGCTAATTCCAGTGTACAGAAATATTGCATTTTGATTTTTGTTGCTTGTTATTTAATGCATTAAAGCGACTAATTCAATTAATTAGTGTTTCATATAATCAGATTATGCTGCATTATCTTTAAAAAACTTACGTTTTATATGGATATATATAAAAATGATTTTTATTTTTGTACTTTTGACAAATCATAACGCTGAAAGAAAATTATCTGATTTTTCTTCAAATTTTAATAACTGAGATACTAAATGCATGTACTTTTATCTTTTTCAGTAAACCAGCTCTACTAGAAGGCCTAGAGGTTGATCAGTATATTTGGGGCATTTTAACAAATTTGAGTAATTCTGATGTCGAAGAAGTCACGATAGATTCTACTGCCAGTTGGAAGCCAGTTCCAGTCAAAGCTCTGAAAGAAGAGAGTGATGGGGGTATGTAATCGTGTTTTTTTAAGGAAGTATTAGAAGAAAACAAAATATCTCCGTCTAAATTATTTTATTAGCTATTTCTGTTTAGTGTAGCAGTTGTCAGATATTTGCTTTAAAATATTAATATATGCAACTTTCTAAAAATACCTTAAGGTACAGCAATTTCCTAATATTAAGTTTGTTTAGCAATATTTTGCCTATTTGGATATATATATCAAAATACCTCTCTTTTTAAATTTTTGGTATTTTTCCATTAGAGAAACGCTACTGTGCTCCAAGTGCCAAATATTTGTGTGAAAGCTAATAAAGATTTCATTTGCTAATAATATGAGTTGCTGTTCTCCATAATCCACAATATATTTTAATATATCAAAGGTTCCACTGGCTATTATTTTTATATTTTATTAGGACCACAATCTTCAAGGTAGATTTATTACTTCTTTTCTTGCACAAGTTGTAGAAATGTACCCAGAAGATTTCTGTTTGAAATTGATGATATTAAAAACTATTAAGCATTATGGACAGAATTGTAGTGGATACCTTTTGGACCTTTTTAAATAACTTCATATACCCTTTATTTCTCAAGTAGTTTAGTAGATATAGCATATGTCTTCTTGCCTGTAGTGTATACCTTCTGTTTTTTTTTTTTTTTTTTTTTGCTATTACAGCCTTGATTATGGAGAACAGATTCTCTGTAGGTAGTAGATAAGAATTGTAATCCTAATGATCACCAATTATCAAAAATGGAAATCTAAAAAGAATAATTAATTTATGTGATTTATAATTAGGTTATTATACTTGTCGACAAAAAATAAGCAGATTACTGCATTTGGTGCAGAATTTTGCCTGTTGTTTGTTTAGTGGAAAATACCAAATTTTTATTGATTTTTAAATATATTATTAAAAACAGTTTTATACATAATGCAACGAAACCTCAGTAAAATTGGCAGTGTTGGGACTGCAAAATCGTCTGATTAACTAGTATTTTACTTAGGAGACGTGCAAGGGTTTATCAGTAGCTGGGGAATCTAAAATTGTCTGTAAAATGAGGGTTCGCCTTAGAAGGGTGTCCACAGAGTGAGGTTTCACTGTATTTGCATGCAAAATTTAAAAAGTGCTTGCCTGCTATATTTTCAGGTTTCTTTCGAAAGGGTTTTTCTTGTCTCTTTATATTCCTTAAACTACAGAAACACGTCTTGAAATGATTTTATGGAGGGCAGGTATTTTATCTAAAACATGCAAATATGTAATATTTATTAACCCTCTGACTGTCCAGCAAAAGGACTAAATTATAATATTGTTTTCTTTGTATTTTACTTTAAATGCTAAAAAAAGGTGATTATTCCAAAATTATATAAAAAACTTAATTATATATATGAATGTAAACCTTGAGGGTATCAATCATTACTCAATGTATTAAAACTACATTATAAATAGAGAATTATATTAATTTAAAAAATGCTGGTATTGCAGTGAAAACTGGAGCTTAGTGAACGTATTAACACAGGCTTGTCAGTGAGAGGGTTAAATATCTGGAAAATAACCAAAATACAGTATTTTTATTTGCATGAAAATTTTACATTGATCCTAGCCAGCACTAATATAATGATTTTAAGAGTATTGATTATCTTACCAGATTGTATTAATTCCAGCTGATTGCTCCTAATGTTGCATTATTCTATTAACAATTATTTTTTTAACTAATAGCATAAACTAACATATTAATCATTGTGGAATATCTCTAATGTAATCTGTGGTGTTATATTTTATATTATTACCTTACAGTGGTGATTCTCAGCCTTTAGGGTGTCGCACCCATTAGGATAGAATATGGCATGATATATATGAAAGAGAAGCATGGAAGAAGTAAAATAAACAAAAGTATACTGACATATATAGTTATATTGCTATTATATTAACAGGTCTCAAAATGTATATGATAAATTTTATTTTTCCCACCACTTTTTTTGAAGCAGTTATCTACTTAATATATTTCTATTGCAAATGTTAAAGATTATTGTTTGGGGATTCTGGTAGGAACAATAAAATTTATCTTATATGTTTCAATCTTTATTAATAGACTCCCTGGGCGTAAAGTGTTGAATTACTATTACAAGTTTGAGATAATATTAGCAAAATGTGGATCTATATATGAAATAGAGGGAAGAGGTTAAAATATAAAAGGTTGAGAATCACTGCCTGAATTGCATATTAGAATAGAGTAATGAAATTCTAATTTTCTTAAACATTAATATGTGTGTGTTTGTTTAAATTGTGTAGTGGAAGCATGTGGTGCTCAAAAGAGATTTAAAGCCATGTCTCCCAGTAGTATGACAATGCCTACTACATCAGCATGGGAAATGGGACAAGGACTATCCCCTTACTCTGCTTTACCTCCTCCTGATATGCAGTGTGAGTTTCTGTATTATTGATTGTTTAATCAATGTAACATACTTTTCTTTTCAGGAGTAATACAAAGTTTTGAGCTTATTAAAATTACTTTTTTAGGTATTTAATCTCTGCATCAAGCATTTGATAATACCAAATCTTCGTTTTCCTTTACTAACTCTACTGCACATCATTGTATAAAAATTGGACTGGTTAGGAATAATATCTACAAATTAATGCTATACTTAAATTTTGCTTATGGGGTTGTTTGTATATGGAAATTGTAACAAACTATAAAATTTTCAATTCTAGCACCTAATTTTGACATCATATTTGAATTCTTTGATAAATTTTACCTTAAATACTAGACAGAAAGTCATTGGGTGATGTAGTTTGGGAATTATGCAGGTTTCAAATTTGGAATTCATAATATTAAATTCCTTTTTAATCGTTACAAGACAGATTGCGATAGGGGTAGTTTTTTAAGCGTAACTCAAAAATTACTTCATTGAATGATTATATAATTTTGGATTCACATCTTTAAAGCTTCTAGAAATCTATTTCTGTTTATATATATATATATATATATATATATTAATTTTTGAAGAAGAAAAAATTATTAAAATGTTAATTACAAGTATTTTAACAAAAATGGATTTCTAGAAGCTTAAAATATGCAATTCCAAAATTACTGCTCATTTCACCAAGTAGCTTTGAGTTTTGCTTAATAAACTACCTGCATTGCAATCTCTGTTTTGCAACAATTAAAAAGGAATTTAACATTACGAGTTCCAAATTTTAGACCTGCATAATTCCTAAACTACTTGACCTAATTACTTTCTGTTTGATATTCAAAAATAATATTTACCAAAGAATCCAAATAGGATGTCAAAATCGGGTGTTAATATTGAAAATTTACAAATTTGTTACAATTTATTGATAGAAAATGATTTGTGGCAGAATTAGTAGAAAGTGTTGTTTTCTTTTCTTTCCTTTCTTTTTAAAATTGTTCTGGTAAATGGTAAAGATCAGAGGAATAATAAAAATAAGAAAAATAATTTGGTGAATCTTATTGACAATAATGGTAATAATAAAGCTTAATATTTTTATGTAATACAATAAAACCCATGGAAATAGAACCTGTCTATAGCAAAATCCATTATATTAAAATCTCACTGTCTGTATTACACAACTACTACTCCTAAAATATGGAACTCAATGCAATGAAATTAACCCTTTCAGGGGCAAGCAATTGTGTTCCTGTAACGTCGAATTCACACCGGTATTTACGAACGAATTTAGTTCAAAATAAGGAAAAGCAATTTTTCAACTTTAACCCGTCAAAATTAAAAAAGTAAAATTTTATTAAAAGTTTCTGGTTTGAATCGGATTAAAATTAGGTGGTATATAATATATACCACCTAATTTAAGTTAATACCAGTTATTTGCATGGATCCAAGGAAACTTTTAATGAAGAAAACTTTAAAATTGAAAAGAGAAATTATTTTCAATTTCAATAGATAGATAGCGAAAAAAAAAAAAAAAAAACTTGATTGAATTAAATTTTCCAAGAAAATTAAAAATATAACATATTGCATATTCAAACTTTATGAATTAATTTATTCTACAGAACTAAAAATTATCTGTCAACATATTGACATTTGGGAACAGTTACATCATATAACTTTACATTCAAACAGGGAGGAAGATTTAAGCTTCTTACATTTAAGTAGTAGACAATAATTGCCCCCTTTATTCACAAGAATTGAATTTAAAGAAAAAGCATATGATATTTTCAATTACTTCTTTTTGAAAGATGGCAGTTAAAGCATTTCACAGAGGGGGAAAAAATGGAATTTTTTATTGATTTAAAGATGACAAATTTAAAAAAATGAATTATTGCTATTGACTATTACATTTATTAAAAATGAGAATTTTTTTTCCTTGTCTTGTAAAGCAATTTTTTAAATTAAAGAAATTAAAATATTTTTCATCAGTTCATCATAGTGACATCATTTTTATTTCACCAGCTCCAAAATTAGAAACCAAATCTTAAAAGAATGATATACTTTTGACAAACAACATTTTGTATTAAAAATCATGTAATCTGTGAAATGTAATTTTCATGATTTCTGTTTAACCTACATTGTAAATATGATTTCTTACTTGAAATTTAACATTTAATAAAATTAATATTATGATTTTTTTTTTTTAAATATACAATAATATTGGATTTCTGAAATTGAAAGATCTCATGAAATGTAAATGCAACACATAGAGTTTCTACATAGCTAGTCATATATATTATTTAATGTGAACATCTGTTTTATTTGCACATACAAAGTGCACAATGATGAATGAGGCATCATATGAAAGGTTTTTGAACAGTCTTTTGACATAGTACACTCAGATTTCGTTAAAACATCTGGTTTTATTCCAAATTAATGGAAACATATCAGCAAATAATCTCAATGATTGCTTTGCAAAAGCCTCTCATTAGTCCTGGTCCTTTTTTTAAACTGAAAAATTTTGTTTGTTTAATGAAAGGAATACCTTCCAAAACAGAAATTTTTCTTGTGCCTAGCGATTCCAATTTCCCAAGTTTTTCTGCATTATATTTTTAAATACAATTTTTACGAAGTTATTTGTAATTCATTTGGTAGAGTTTTCTTTTCCTACTTTATTGAAAGGAGAGAAAACAAGATATTTTGCATACATTTTATAGTTTTCATTTCATTGAACTTTTTATAATTCTTGCTTTTGATTCTGAATTTGTAAAAATTAATTGCAACTTCTATTTTAAGGTTTAAGCATTAAATAATATAAGATTCAGAAGGATTTTTTTTTTTTTTTTAAATGTTGGTCGGATATTTGTAGATGCACATATTTATGAGTAACTTTACTTGTACAACTATTAACTATTTATTCTGGGGGAGTTTTTACCCCAAACATACACAAATAGTCAATAATTTAATTTTCATGTAAATATTTGTTGGTTTGTTTTTTTAAGAGCTTGACCTATTTCTTTCTTGTTCATTCCAGAAAATATATTGTTTCTAATATCTTTAATCAGGATTCACACCAAGGAAAAAATATAAGTTGGATAAATTATGTCCCTCTTGGAGAAAAATATATAAATGAAACACTGATTAATATTACTATTGTTTTTAAAAGTTCCTTTGTGTAGATATATTTAATAGTTTATGTTTAATAACAATAGATTCCTTCCTATTATACACATGTATAATAACTATTCTGTCAATTTTTTAAGAGAATTTTTCAACACCTCTTCTCTTTTCTGTTTTACGTTAAAATATTACTCTTATTCATCATCCAGCTAATAGGATAGTACTACTACTAGATAGTAGGACTTGTAGGATAATATTCTTAATTGTCTATATCTGTATGTATGTATAGTAATCAAACTCTAAAACCCAAACAATTTTAATGATCAGTGATGTCACTGGATCCTAAAATCCTGGGTCCCAGGGACGACTGATTTTCAAATATCTGGGTCCTTTTTTTATAAAAGCGGGTCCCCATTCATAATAATTCAAATTCATATTTTAAAAGAACAAGTGAACTTGTTTATTTTTAAAAGAGAAATGCAATAGTTATTGTTTTGATAATAATTAAATAATGAATAATTAAAACCAGTATTTCCCAATCAAATAAGATATATATTTTTTAAACTATTAAGATAAATTTTCTTTGCCTTTTTTTAATGTAAATGCTTAATTATAAAATAGTGATTATTTGAGTATAGAAGATAACAAGTATCACAAATATTTGCATTTCTTTTAAAAGGGGGAGGACAGATTTATTGAAAAGGACATTTTTGTTGGATAAAAGAATACTTTTGTTGAGTGAATGGATGCTTTGATTAAACTTCTCATTGGATTATTCATCAGCATTGATCAGTGTTGGAATCAAACATTTTCTTTGGAAAGGAATTTCAGGAGTAATTCTAAATTTTAGAAAATATTTTCTGAAATTCACAGCAAATTTTCTGAAAGGTTATGTTACAACAGAAAGGGGGGGGGGGGGAATCCTCTCTCAGCACTATTATTGTTGTTGTAGGTCAGATTAACTCTGCTTTTGATTCGAGTCTATTTTAGGCTGAGTGAATTTCGCATTTTTTCCTTGGCCTTTGGACGATATTCGCGTTTTTTCCGCGATCCTTCGATGAAATTTGCCGTTTTTTTTTAGATTCTTCGACGAAATTTGCCGTTTTTCCCAGATACTTCGACGAAATTTGCTGATTTTCGGGATCCTTCGACAAAATTTGCTGTTTTTCCCCGAGATCCTTCGACGAAATTCACCGTTTTTTGGCGATCCTTCTACAAAATTTGGCGTTTTTTGGCGATCCTTCGACGAAATTTGTTGTTTTTTCGAGGTCCTTCGACGAAATGTGTCGTTTTTTCGAGATACTTCGACGAAATTTGCCTTTTTTTTTTTTTTTTTTTTTTTTTTCCAAGATACTTTGACGAAATTTGCCGGTTTTTTTTTTAGATACTTCGGCGAAATTTGTCGTTTTTTTTCCCTGAGATCTGTCGACGAAATTTGCCGTTTTTTCGAGATTCTTCGACAAAATTTACCGTTTTTTGACGATCCTTCGACCAAATTTGTCATTTTTTTGGCGATCTTTTGAGGAAATGTGCCGTTTTTTTCGCGGTCCTTAGACGGATTTCACGATTCTTCGAAGAATTTACACGTCCCATAGGACGCATAAGAACTATTTTTTTGCGTCCCAACTCCAATTTTTTGCATAATTTACGCGCTATAGCGCGTCCGCGGCATCTCTGATGATTTTAACAAATTAAGTATTGTTTGATTTATCTTGATATTATGGTTATCAAGGGATATGTAATGTCATGACGAATCCAGCGTGAAAACACTGGATGACCAAATGTTATATGAAAAAACTTTTTCACCTTTTTAAATTCCATCAAATTGAGTATTGCAGTACATATATACTCTCTTAAATCCACACAGTTTGAGACCAGAGGTTTTGTGGATTTTGGATAATCTTTCTGATAAATTTCATTAATCCGTTAAAATATTTTTATATAAAATGTAAAGAAATTTATTTTCTTTTGCTAGAGGGGGGGAGGAGGGGGGAAGGGGAGTTTTAACTAACAAAATAAGTTGCATTTCAGAAACATAGATGCCAACATTTTGATATTCTTCTGGAGTCTGACTCACGCCAAACATCGTTTGAACCAGAAAATGTATTTAATGAAATGTCTTATTTCTTATTGGATTATCTTGTTACTTATTAGATTTTACGGTACTTTTCGTTTGCCGGGCACCAGTGATATATATACATGTATATATCCACACACATATATATACATGTATATATGCACACACATATATATATACACATATATATTTATATATGTACATATATCACTGGTGCCCGGCTAACCGAAAAGTACTGATTTTACTTTTTAAAGAAAAATTTCTGATTCAAGACATGTCTGAACTCGCAGAAGAGTACTGGAGTGTTGGCACAGTTCGATGCAGAGAGCCTACTGTACATAAGAAGTTTGTCAAAATGATTTCATGAATGTTGTTTATAAATATCCTGAATGTTATTTTCCCAAAAAGATCTCTATGATAATCAGAGTTAGACAGAAAAGAAATAGATTGCAATTTCAATACATTGTGCAATCCGTGACATAATGAGATGTATTGTGCGTTCTGCAACTTTGAAAGGAGTTTTAAATTATTGGGGTTTTTTTAAAAAATCTATGAAGTGCTGTTAATTTGCTTTAAATCAACCTCCTGTTTATAAATTCTTGTAACTCTACTTGTTGCAATTAGATTTTTTTTTTTTTTTAACTATTACTTATTCGAATTTGTTTTGTTATTTCTATCAGCTATTGCAAATGGACCAGTTCCTAATGGCCCCATGATGCCGAACGGATCATCGTATGGTGGTGCTGGTGGCTATGAGTTTCAGTCTCAAGCTACTGACTTCAGTAGTCCTCTGTCTCATCTCAATGAAAGCGTAGCATCTTTAGACCCATTAGCAGCAATGGAAAAATCTCTTAACCATCATGAACAAGTAAGCAGCTCCCCCATACATAAATTATCGATCTTCTGTATTAAGACGGAGTTGGTAAGTTTTCATGTACCAGGCATGGCAAGTTGGTCACATTTTTTTGTCCCAATTTTTGCAATTGGTCACTTTTTTTTTTTCCTTTCTTTTTAGAAATTGTTCTCTTTGCTTTTATGTTTTTGATTTGTAAACACAAATTACTTAGATATAGTGTATTTCTGAATTAACTTGACTAGCAGTTTCATAACTTAAAAATATATGTATAACACTACAAAGACTTACTAACTATTAGTTTGATCTGTCTTAAGTGTTGCCAGATTTTAAAAAAAATATTGCATCTGAAAAATTATATTTTAAACTAAAAATTGTTGTAACCACTATTTTGGTTTAAGAAAATTTATCATTCTTATAATTTTAACTTCATTATGAAGGAATGCTTTTTATATGAAAGGAAGCAATTTAAATTGCAAATTATTTATTCAGTGCATATCCCACTAAACTATATGCAAAATCTGATCCATAAAAATTCAAAAGAAAATTTAAAGTCAATTCAAGTTCAAAACTATAAACTATTCTATGTTGAAATATGTGATACAAATTTAAACAAGAGGAAATTTTAAAAAGTTACTAAAGTTAATTTTACAAATTTCTTGAAATTTCCTTTCAAATATGCAGTTTGTTGTTTCAACTGAAAAACAATTTTTTAAAACCAGTAATAATATTGCAGTGCAATATATAATTATAACAGAGATCTTTTGTACTTTGGTAAATTTGTATTGCAGTTAATCTTAGCTTGATGCTCTAAATAGTTGCTCATTGTAATATTTTAATAATTTTACATAGGATATATTAATTGATGCCAACATATCCCAAAATGTAGGTTAAAATATGATAGTATGGTAATAAAGTAGAAAATAAAAAAAATCAGCGGCAACAAAAAAATTGCGAATTTCTTCAGTCATCACATAAAATTAGTCGATCGGTCTTGTAATTTTACATAATTATATCGATCTTGATTATTTACTCTGTAGGAATAAAAATTATTTAATTCAATTTTTATAAATTTACAAAAAATTATTCATACTTAAGAAGTAAAAGTAAATTAAGTAATCTAATCTTTATTTCAATTATGTTTGTATAGATTAAATGAAAAAGCTGTAAGGGGTGAGAATTCAGTGAATATTTGTAAAAAGTATTTTAAAATATAGCTTGAAAAAAAAAAAAAATGTACGACTCCTGAAATGCTAATATTTTACTGCTGATGAGTGTCCAAAACTCTTAAAATCTAATTAGTTTACTCTTGATATAATCTTTATAATATTGGCATCTATGATATATTTATACTCTGTTCACCATTTACATCCGTTTCTCACTTATACCTTTTCTGAATCTTTAATTACTTCTAGACCACCAAAAAAAATTATACTTTTATATGAGTCTTAACCATTGATTTTTATAGAGTTTAACTTCTATTTAACAAATTTTCTTGTTCATCTCAAAAATTTCATAATGTAGAAATTTCGTTAAATGGAAATTCAAGGGAATATATTTTTCAAATTTAAAAATTACCCAACATTTTTAGTTTTAAGTACTACATTTTAAAATGATATTTTTTATGGTTTCTGTAATTTTTTTTTTTTTTTATGTATACTAAAAATATGTATATAATTTTTTTTTCATTAAATAAAACAAAAAAGGTTGCCACTCAAAATTTTATTTACTAAAGTTTACAGCTTCAACATTAAACTAATGTTATTATTTAGCTTTTCATTCGTAAAATGTTTCACATTTTAAAAACATTTTCGTGAACACCTTTAAAAAACTTGAAACCCACATCGTATATTTTTGCTAGAATTTTAATCATTCTCTTTGTATTGGAATTTCAAGAGCTGTTTCCTCTTCATCACTTAATGTTTCTTAGTATTATTTTTTATAAAACTTTGTAAGGTTTTGTTATATGATGGATATTCAGAAGTGATTGATTATACCCTAATTTCAAGAAGTTCGATAAATGAGTATCCTGTTTTGGCTTGTGCCAGGGGGGATTTCAGTCTGAAAACTAAAAAAAAATCATTCATCAATCCAAAAATTCGAACATTTAAAAAAAGGAAAAAAAATCTGAGATTGAAAACAAAATTGAAAACTCTCTTAATGGATATTAACCATGAGTGAATCATGTTTCTGTGAATGATTTCATCATGAATTCCCTTCCTCGGAAGCTTGTGGAAAGCTAAAATATCAGAACAAGTCCAAAGTACTTTACATGATTTGGTGTTTACTTCTATAAACCCCATTCTGCAATGACGTCACTCGAGTATTTCTCAGGGATACCAAAATCGCACATAAAAGCAGGGCCTGTCCGACCTTTTTTATAGATAGAAGATGCGAGGTTGTTAATGTCCCCCTGCGTACCCAAATAAAAACTGTATTTAAAATACCATATATTGGTGAATGGAATCTAGCGATGTACTCTTTCCCTTGGTTGCATGGGCCTCAAACTGGACTGTACTCTGCTTGTAAGGAAAAGGGACAACATAGAATAAATTCTAATTAAAAAAATTTGATTAAATGGAACTCCTAAAAAAAGAATGGGATATAATGGTCTTGTTTTATTCTCTAATAAAGTTTTACTTAAGACTGTGCTCCTATCTAGACGAAATATCCTTACTTAAGCTTACTAGCATTGGGTTTTGTATTGGGTGAGGAACCTGTATTTACCTACATCTGACCTGATCTGTGGTTCAAGTTGGATTAGCACTAATCTTTTTTTTTTTTGCGTATCAGATTCATTCTAATTAGTTTCGGGTTGAGTTTTGATTTTTGTGGGTCGAGTTTTGGGTTAACCAGATTCTTCAAAAGAAAGTGCAGCCTATTGTTTTGGGTAAAAAACTAGGTATTTGAATATGGATATATCTTTTCCATGTTCCTACATAAAAAATAAATTTGATATTAGACATATGGTTATAGGTTATTTATCTATAATTGTGTTAAACTGTGAATCAGTTTTCTTTGCTTTTGGCTCAGGTTGAAGTTTTTTGGATTCGAGTCTGATTACGGTATGACTTTAAATAGAATTCGAAGGCTCAGGTCGTGTATAACTCCTGCACCTCTACTCCAGTCCAAAGCGATTACTTTCTGACACTCTCAAGTCGTTTTTATTTTTCTTTGATATTGCAGATTCTTTCATACATTCTTCCTTCTTTTTTTCCGTCCTTTCAATATCATAGAGCTTTTTCTCAGAGCATCATTCCCTGCTCTCTACTTTATCAAGCACTCGTCAAATTTCAAGATGCCTTTCCTATGGCCATTACATTCTGTTTCTCTTCTTATAATTACATAAAGAGAAGTATTTCATTTTCAGTGACAAAAAAAAAAAAAAAAAAAAAAAAAAAAGAGATTAATGTTGTCTAATTTATTTTATTTTAAAGAGTTTCAGTATATATTTTGAAAGTTTTTCAATTTATATTTGTTGTGTAAATCAAATGTAACATGCCTCCTTTTTCTTTTGCAGCAAATGGGACTTCCCAGCCTTCATGACCAAGGTAATTCATCTTTGCGGCAACCATCTACTACTTCAACATCTGGAACTGCTTCTACCCAGCCTTCATCTCTCCATCAAACAAGTGTTGGTACTCCTAGTACACCTTCATCAAACCAAAGCCAAAATCTTTTACAGCATGGACCGAACACACCGCATACACCACACACTCCTCATACACCAGGCAATTCTGGTGGCGGCACAGGAGGACCGCCGAGCGTACCTCCTCCATCAACTACAGCACAACAAACTGAAAGTGGCCCTGCAGGCAATAATTGTACAGCTGCAAGCCAGCCAAGTAGTCAAGCTTCAACAAACAGTGAATCTTCGTTACCGCATGCTCCAGATCTCGGGGACTTAAATTTTGATCCTGCTGCTGTAATAGAAGGTGAAGGACAAGGGCAGGAGGGATTGAATGTATGTATTTGAAAGAACTTTATTTTTTAGCAAATGTAATTAAAAGGAACAATAATATTTGGTTAATTTGAATAGCTGCATATTTTTTCATATGCAGTTGGGGAATTTTAAATTTGACAATGAGTTTGTTATCTTTTATTATCTGAAATAAGTTTGCTTAAATATAAAATTGATTTTGCAACAAAAACTAGTTTTTTGAAAGATAATAATCAAATATTAAAATGAACTAAATTAAAACATTTTACATTACTACTAAAACATATAATATAGAAACAATTAAAAAATTATTCAAATAAAAGCGCGGTATGAAAAATGTTTTTGCTTATTACATTATTCACTAGCAGGATGAAGACGTGATGAAAACTGATGTGTAAAACAAGACTTAACTGAGAATATGCAGATTTTTTTAATAATTTATTTTTCCACAAACGAATTAACCTTTTTATTTAAATTTCGTTAATTTAGAAATAAATTATGTAATAACAATTTTATTTTTCTCAATACTATATGCAATTGCTATAGCAATGGATTATATTTTACTTTAAATTTTTGTTCATTATGAATAACAGATTGTTCATGCAATTTAAATTATTTATTTAAAATTTTAAAATGAAGAAATCTAATAACCTTTTTTGAAATCATTTTTTTCTCCTTTTACTTTCTTCTATATAGATAAGAAGAGTATTGGAATCGCAAAACTTTTTATGGATCACGTTGTGGGATTTTATTAAAGTGATTTTTACTATTTTTTTGAAAATGTATGTTTGTCTGTTAGTCTGTGTGACACAATTTTTCAAACCCTCTTATCTCAAACTATTATACAGAACTTCATAAAACTTTTTGTTATATTAGATTTTGATATGAACTAGTGCTGATTAGATTTGAATATGTATCACCAAAAAAGGTGGTTCTGCTGTGCTGCATTTTGCATGATTTCCGTCATAGCGATTTCTCAGCATCTGTGGGATGGAATTTCAGTGAGAACTTGACAGAGTTTGTACCGATTAGATTTGGGTGCATGTTGTACAACATATGGTGCTGTTGTGCTGTGTTTTTAAGAATTTCTCTGATTCTATGGAATGAAATTTCACCAAATTTAATATGTAAGGCATTTATCAAAATTTAGGTTGTTTTGGCTTTGTTCATTCAACACAGGGTGCTTCTATGCTGTGCTTTTCACGATTTCCATGATAGCTATATCTCAGTATCTGTGGGATGGAATTTTACCAAATTTAAGAAAACAGAAAGAAGGGAAAATATTCATATATGAACTGTAAGATAAATTACCCTGATATCCATGGCTTAATAATTCAAGAATGTATGAAAACCTAAAATAAAATTAAACTAAAAATATAAATATTATAAATCGTTAGCTGCTAATAGCAAATTTTAAGTTCAGGATTTTAGTCAGACGGATAAAAATAAAATTAAGAAAAATTTTTAAATGTCACTTAATTGAAAAATAAATAAAAAATACTAAATATTGTTATTTTTTCCAAAAAAAAGAGTAAAAAGACTGTAGTAAGTAAAAATGAAGGCCTCACTTTTAGTTCTCCTGCTAAAAAAGCAAGCATAATAAGTTTTAAATTACAAGCTTAAAATTCTTTTACTTCTTCATCTTATGTATATCAGTTTCTACTGGGTATAAATACACCAAATTTTATATTTGAATTTTATCAATTAAAAAATATGTGTTGGTCTAATTTTATACTTGAATACCCAACATGGGTCACTGTTGGATCTGTGCCCTTTTTTTATTCACTGATCACTGTAATTCAGAATTAAATTAAAAGAAATGCACTATACCTTAGTTGTTGGTGTGTAACGGTGCAAACATATATATTAAAATATAAAGGTGAATTTTCAGACCTAAATGGATAGATCTGTGTATGCATAAAATTAAATCCAGAACATGTTCAGTTTTAGAGTGAAGTTGAATGAACTTAAAGTAGCTCATTGGTCTATGACGCCGGGTTTAAGTTGTGGTTCTCAGAAGAAAGCATGGGTTCAAGCCTAGCTCCTGATGGAATAATTTCTGTAATATTATTTGTGTTAAAATAATTCATTTCTATAAATGCCATATTTCATTTCAGGAAGATAAGTTATATGATTTGTAATTTTTTTTTAATCCAAATGCTTTATAATTATTATTAAATAAAACTTAAGACCCAACAATGTTTTTAAAATTACTAATTTTGTATAAAAAATATTTAAATTAAAAGATTTTACATATAATTATCAATTAAATAAATTGAACTGAACTACAAATTTTGGTATATTTTGTATGACCATTATCAAGAAGATATACATACTAAGAAAACTAAGTTAGTATTTTCCACAAAAAAAAAAAAAAGAGAGAGAGATATATATAAGAAAACAGCAAGAAGGAAAAATATTCATATATGAACTGTAAGATAAATTACCCTGATATCCATGGCTTAATAATTCAAGAATGTATGAAAACCTAAAATAAAATAAAACTAAAAATATAAATATTATAAATCGTTAGCTGCTAACAGCAAATTTTAAGTTCAGGGTTTTAGTCAGACGGATAAAAATAAAATTAATGAACAATTTTAAATGTCACTTAATTTAAAAATAAATAAAAATTACTAAATATTGTTATTTTTTCCACAAAATAAAAGAAAAAGACTGTAGTAAGTAAAAATGAATACCTTACTTTTAGTTAAACTCCTGCTTAAAATTCTTTTACTTCTTCATCTTATGTATAAGAATCAATACAGTATAGCAAAAGAAGAAAGGTTTGTGATGACTACAGCGTACTAGTTTTATTTATTATCAGTTAAAATAGTAAAATTGTAGATTTTAAACCCTTGAACATTTTCAGAAATACTAACCTCTGAAAGTTCTCTACAGCCAAAATTTTCAATAGTTGTAAAGCTTCTTAGTAATTTTATCAGCAACTAGAAAAACTCGCATCTCTGCACGTGTGGTTTATAAAACATGCCAGGTGGTATTTGTGTGACTTTTAACATTAAGGGAAATTACATTGCTAAGGATAATTTAAATATTACTAATTAAGTAACATTTTGAGGAAACATCATTCTTGTACCACATTAGGTAAACGTGGTCTTACATTAATGAGAAAACCTTCATGCTACTCATTTGCAACCACCCCTTAATGATAAAATGCGGTCTAGTGGGAAACTATCAGCTATTGCACAGTAAAAAAAAAAAAAAAAAAAAAAAAAAAGAATTAAATCTGTTCAGTAGTTTGAGTCTGTTTCCCACAAACAAACAAATGTTTTTTTATAGTATTAATATACCTTGAATCACAATAAAAATAATTGCTTGGAAAACATTGGTTTAGTATATTTAAGTATTTAATATTAGGTACTTCCTTAATTAGTTGGCAATCATGTTTTTCTATTATTATCATTTTAATTACAACAGTTACTGATACTTGCATTTTATCCCATTGCTCAGAAAAGTTATATCTAACACTGGCATGACAAATAATTGATTTTTCAATTTTTTTAAATTTACATGGAAACAAAAACATTGTTCATGTGCATCGATGTCATAATTATATCTTTGCCAAATTTGAAGATTCTAGCTTGACAGTTCCAGAGAAATCATAGTGAAAATATTGTAACTGTAAAACATTTTCCAACCATTTGAAACTCTTTTTTTTTTTTGGGAGCATCACATCCTAATAAAAACCTGCATGTAAAATAAAAAATTTTTAGCCCCAATAGTTTGTTTATTCATGATTATAAAGTGTTTTCCAATCATTTCATCCTTTTAAATCTCAAATCTTTAACAAGCGTTCTTTGCGAGCATTTGCATGTTAAAAGTAACCACTATATCAAATTTCATTTTTTAGCCTCAACAGATTCAAAGAAATCTGAATTTTAGAACATTTTTCAATCTTGCATCCCTTTAAGGGAAGTTCATATAGAGATAAAATATATCTTATTTTTAAGCCGAGATTGGCATTATTACCCATGATTTGAAAGGAGTTAGTACTTCCAAAGTAAGATTAGAATTTTATAACATTTTCTGCTCATTTCACCCTTTTTGAATTTCTAAATTGCAGAAATTGTTATGAGTGAGTATGTACGACTTAAAAGTAATTGCCATCTTTAATTTCAGGTTTCAACCCTAACAATTACAAAGAATCATAATTTAGAACGTTTTTAATATTTCCATTCATTTCACATTCAAATTTCGATCTTTTAGAATTGCTCTTAGCGAACATTTACATCTTAAATGTGAAATTTCCTGCTTTTATAGCCTCAATATATTCAAAGAAATTGGGATTTTAGAACTTTGTCACTCTTGCACCTCTTTTAAGGACAGTTGCACAGAGATAAAAATTAGCCTGATTTTAAGTAGAGGTAGTATCCTGAAAAAGCAATTGATATCTGTTTTGTAGTTCCAAAGTAATTTTAATTTTAGAAATTTTTCCACTCATTTCACTCTTTTTAAATTTAGATTTTTAGAAACTGTTCTGTCAGAGCTTTGTATCCTAAAAGTAACAGCTATGTCACATTTGAAGTTTCTAGCCCTAAAAATTCTAAATAAATTGTAATTAAGAATGTTTTTCACTCTAACTCTTTTAAATTTAGATTTTTTTAGAAACAGTTCTTTGCGAGTAATTGTAGAAGATCTTATAGGTAACCACCATTCCAGATTTCAAGTTTCTATCCTCAATGGTATCACAGTAATCTCAATTTTAGACTGTTTCTTTACTCCTGCACCCTTTTAAATTTTAATTTTTTTAGAAACTGTTCTCTGTAAGCATTTATGTCTTAAAAGTGTCTTACCTCTTAACCATGCTAAATTTCAAATTCCTAGCTCGAACAATTTCAAATAAATCGTAATTTAGAACATTTTTTGCTTATTTCATTCTTTTAAGTTCTGATTGTTTTAGAATCAGTTCTTGGGAACATTTACATCTTGTAACCATCATGCCACCTGGCTGCATACAGCGTACCTGGCTACATACAGCATATATGGCTACATATCAAATTTCAAGTAAATCATATGCTTTTTTCAGCAATTATCTCAAGACAAACATTGAGTCTCAACTGACATTTTGGCAATAATTTTTATTTTGCAACATAATTTTTTAATTATCAACTTCACTTGTCTGTCTGGGAGATTTTGTTGTAGTATTTTTACCTCTAATTAAATGCAAATAAGTTAGAAGTTTTTCTGTGTGGATTTTTGGTGTCTTTTACAATCTTCAAATATGATGTCCATTGATGATTGAAAAAATAATCAATTTTTACGCTGCTAAATTTTAATATGTAAAAATACTTTAATATCAAATGTAGAATGAACATATTTCTCAATCAATCATCTCTGTTATTTTTTCTAAAACTGCATTAATTAAAATATGTTGTATTTTTTTTTTCAATAGTTGCTACCAGAGAGTGTGGTTGATCCAATGGAGCTTCTGTCATACCTTGACACACCAGAATTAAGTGGTGGAGGCAGCACTAATGCGTCTTCAGGGACCTCAACATCAACAACTGCTACAAACAGTAATTCTGGAGCTGGAAATGATGATCTCCTTGCTCTGTTCGAATCTTGAATCCAATCAAAAAAGAAAAAAAAAAAAGATATCCGAGTCATTAATTGAGGTGCGAACTTTTTACTGGAAGGCATCTCGTCAAAGTGTTCAAAGATAGTGTGCCAGTATTTTATCATTTTTCCCTTTTAATGTAAATGAATCATTTTTGAGAAGAAATAAGGAGACGAAGACTTTATCTGGCAATTAATATATAGCTTCAGGATTCCATAACTTTATTGACATTTTGATACTTTTAACAGTAAATTGTTTTCATGTTCAAGTGTAGCGTATTGAAATTTATGATTTGTATCTTTGTTTTAAATTACATTTATATATATATATATATATATATATATATATATATATATATTTTCCCAGAATAATTTTGCAGTTGTATTTAGTTTTGTGAAGTTGCCAGTGTTATTTCCCCTATTTGGTTCATTGTGTTTTTATTTTTCTGTAGCTTCAAAATCTTTTATGCCTGTCCCCTCCTGCATCTCCAAATCAATGTCTAATTATGCTTATTTTATTTTATCTTGCTCATAAATTATTACCTTTAAAAGGTAATTTACTCAAATAAAATTGCTGCCGTTTTTATATTTGGATAAGGGTGTTTATGTGTTATAAGATTAACTAGCTCTTTAGAATCCCTACTTGACTTAATCAACACTTAAATAATACTTGGTTGTAGAAGTTAAATATCCAATCTTCAAATCAAACAAAATAAGCAATATTAAGCTTAGGCTTGTATTTTTTCTTTCTGTCTATAACAATTTTTTAACCCATCTACTAGTAAGCACATTTTTTTTTTTTTTTTTTTTTTTTTAAGGAAAGATATAATTTACCTGAAATAATTTACCTGAAAATATGAGATTATCAGTTAAAATGACAAAAACAAATCAAAATATATCTCAATGTCATTAACTAAGATGTTCAAAATTTCTGTTGGACATGGCATCTACAATACAACATCTTTAGTATTTTGTGTTTCAGTAGCAATAATTAATATGAAAATTGCAGTGATTTTTTTTTTCTACTTTCCCTATATACAGCATTATATAGAGCGTTTTTGTTTTTAACAGTGCTTTTATTTTAATTTTTGTGTATTATTAACTAGGTGATCTATATTTTGTCTGTCTAATTTATAGTTTATCATGACACCTTTGTGTCTCTTTTTAAAAACTTGTTTTGGTCATAATTTTGTTGACACCCTCCAGAACTTGATTTTTGGGAAACAATTTACTGTTAAATATCAAAGACTGAAGCGTATTCTCATTATTTTATTGAACTTTCATCAAAATGGTATTTTCTTTTTTTATTTTAATGCTTGACTTTGTATGTTCTAAAAACAATCATGATTTTTTTTTTTTTAATACAAATCAAGCTGTGTGATCTCATCTGTATCTAAAATTTGGTTTATGGCCTTGCAAACTGCTATTGTACAGGATTTAAATTTTGCAGTTGCAAAATGTGATTTATGAGAAGATGTACAATTTTTAATGCACAATTTCACTCATATTCTGTATTTAAGGCTGTAGAAGATATTCTAAATTTTGTTTCAAAATAAATCCATTCAATGTCCATTAAAGAAATTATAGTTATTGTAAAAATATGCAGTGTAATTATTAAATAAATTCTCTTTGGGGGTTGAGAATTATTTTTAAAATGTTAATGAAATATTTTTTTTAATTATTATTATTATTATAAGTGAAAAATTATTTTATCAAATAACTAGATTATCTGGGAATTGTTATTATCAAGAAAAATCCATTCTAGATTAATCAAGTAATACTTTGATTACATCACTAAATTGAACTATAATGTTTCCTGTTTCTATGTAAGGTTTACAGATGTTTATTGCAAAGCAGACTGCATTAATTGTACAGATTTATTATAAAACTATAATTTTTGTTTAACATTTAGAATTAATTTCTGTTAAAATAATAATTTTAAAAAAACTGAGCAAGTTCAATTGCACCTATTTTACATAGATTATTTTATAACATAAAATGCTTTAACTCATGCAACCAATTTTGTAGTTGTAACATAAATGTTTACAACATCCTTTATGTAATTTTAGCACAGAAAGCTACTTTTGTAATTTGTTCCTTTCCATTTGCTAAGCCAAATTTTAATCTAATTTTAAAGTAGGCTTTGAAGTTAAAAATCAATAGAAAACCTGCAAGAAATCTCATTCTGTTGTTTTAAATTGTCATATTTGTGCAATTATATGCACATTTTTTCTTTATTTCAAATGCAAGAGAAATATAAAATTGGAAAATGTCTCTAACTGCATTTCTCAACAAACCTTCCATTTATAAAAATAAGATTGATAACAAAAGTAAACTGAAATACATGGTTAATATAAAAAAATAAAATAAATAGGCATAGTAAAAAAAAAACACATTAAAAGCATACCTTATTTGAGAGTAACTTCATTCACTTTTTGTCATAAAAATGGTATATTCCTATAGATTATATTTTATAATGACTCAACAAGAATTTTAACATGTGGTGCAAATATCCGTTAATCAAAATGTTAATGTATTTCAGGCAATAAATTTGAATCTATGTACCTGAGAAACATAAAGATATCTTCTATTGCCTTAAATAATGTAATAAATCCCCCCCCCCCTCCTTCTTGTAGATGAATATCGTGTAATAAGTGTACAGTTAATATTTCTTATGAATCATACTTCTAGGTAACTGGAACCTTGTAGACATTGTTAAAAATACTGCACTATGGCAACAATTGTGTACAGGATAACTGCCATGTCATAATCTACAGTTGTATTGTTAATTCTATTTATTGTGTATAAAATTTGTGTCATAAACATGCTTTAAATAGTGTTTAGCGATAAGAGGTGTTGACTGTTTGAGCCCATCTGTAATTATTGGACATGAGTACATCGTAAGACATTTTGTATTTAAACTAATATTGATTCAATTTAATAGTTAGTATTATAATTACTTTTTCAATAATTGATATTAAACAACTGCAGAAAAATAATTTTAAACACTTTATATTTTAAGATTACAAAGTGAAGTGAAAATATAAGCAATATTATTTCATTTCATGAATGCTTTAAAAAATGCAGTAATATATATTTTTTGTGTACTGTAAAATATATTGTGGCTAAATTCTAAAAATTTAGAACACTATAATATGATACATGATGAAAAAATAAATAAAATAGCCATTTATAATTTTAATATCATAACCTACTAGATGTAGAAACATTTAATTTTTCTTTCATCCATTATATGTTCCATGTTGTTAACATGTAAATGGAACCTTAAATTTTTTTTGCATAATTTTTGTTGTAAAATTTCTTTACCTTTTAAAATGAACTTCTATTGCAATTAGTAAAGGGTTTTAATTGATAAAGTTACAGATGTGCTAAAAAAGCAACACCTCTAGCATTAGATTATACATTAATAACTCAGGATATTTGAAATGCATAACTGGGTTTCAGATTTTAAGTATTATAGCTTAAACCAAAGTTTTTTGGCTTTTAAAACAAATGTGTATATATCAGAATTGCACAATGTAGATCATTCAGAATACTTTTTGGTAAAAATAATTTTGATATACATTGTAAACTCTTTACAAAACCATCCAGTTTAATGAGAAACAATATGGTAATTTTAAGGTAACCGATTTTCCTTTCCGTTGTATGAGAAGACAAATGGATATTTTTTAAACTTTGATCATTCTTTTTATTCACTTTAGTTTGGATAATTGCATTTCAAGTAACACTGAATTTCTGAATAATCATTAGAAAGTTAATTTTGCAATGATTATTTGTGGCTGACATTATTTCTTATTGGAGTGAAAAATACTTGAATGTTTTTATATAAACTGCAAAATTAAAAGAAAAAAATTGCAATTTTACAAAGTTTATAACTATAGGGTTGACAATTAAAAGATGACGATTTATAAATCTTGTAATCGATCATGAAATACTTTTAATATATTGCTTTACTGCTAGTATTGTTTTAATAAATTTGATCTGTGTTCTACATTATCAAAATTTTCAATTTGATAGTGTAATTTTATTTAAATTAGAAAAGGGAAAGGAGTTGATCTTTTATAAATATAGGTTGTAGTTGGAAGAGAGAGTAGTGGTGGGTTTGGTGGAGCAAACAATAACTGAGGTATTTTCAAAAGAGTATTTTAATTATTTTATTATTTCATCTGTGCTATTGTAAAATGCAAGTAAATGTGAACCCTGAACTTACAAACATGACAAATTTGCAATATCACTGTAAAAAAAATTATAATTATGCGACCATGAAATACACGTCCAGAATTTAATAAAATAATACCACGAGTATTCTAATAATATTCCAATATTGATTGCATCATCATAGTCTGAAAATATGTTTTATCAACACTTATTGAATATCTTTATAGTTTTTAGCCTGTGAAAAAATAAATAAAAATCTAATTTTGTGTTAATAACATAAATCCAATTTCATCATTGCACTATAATTACATTAAATTGTTTAGCATCAATAGTGTAAAAAGATTCTTTTTACATTTTATGTAAAATCTTATCTTTAAATTTTTATGCCTCCCATTGTAATAAAATATTTTATTTCTGTTATATGTAATAAAGATTTCATTAAATGACAATAAAAACTTTTTTATAAAATTTGCATGCTTTGATATATTTTTATTGTATAATTTTTTGTTCTTTTAAAGTGAATCAATTTAAATTTTGAATTCTGAATTACTGATTTAAATAAAGTTTGAAATTCTGAATAACTATATTTGCTGCCATAATTATTAAACTTTCAAACCCAAACTATGCATATAAAAATGGCAATCTGTTTGGTTTTTTCTCCCAAATTGGTGGTAATTAAATAGCCATTGGTAATTTCAGATGCAACAACTTCTGATAATTTTCTTTATTTAAGTTTTGATTTTTTCTTTTCTTTTACCATATGTAAATAGTGTCTTAGTATTACTATTGTCTTTAGACTAATAATCTTTATCTGTCTTTAGTGGCATTTAAAAAAAAAAAAACTGGTGAAAATGTATTTAAGTATGTATTTTCAATACATATAAATATTTTACTTTATAAAATTTTACTTTGCAAATCCTCTAATTCCAAAAAAATTAATAATTTCAGTTTTTTAATATATTTATAGCTGGTTAATTTATTTTGTACCATGGGCATATAAATAAAGATTTTTTTTTTTTTTTTAATAAACATACAATTTCATGTATATATATATAAAAAAAGTAACTGAATTATTTGATATCACATACATATGGTTTTATAATTAAGTACTGTAGACATGATTCATGAATTAAAAAAAAAAAAAAAAGTGACTATCAACAATTAAATTAGTTCTAGTCGAAAATAATTCTAATTGTACAACTGTTCCTATTGTTGCTGTAACTGATACAATAATAAAATGGTTGTTCTTTGGTCATTTGAGACAGATTCTGTATATAGTATAAATACTGTGTTATGAAAATTGTTAATTGCGTGAGTGATATAACTGCTGGGAGAGATTCTTTGGGTATAAATATATATATATAAATATGTGTGTGTATGTATATTTCTGTATAGTGTCTCTATATTTCATCATATCTCCTAACATTTGTTGTATGAGTTGTGGGTTATTCTTTAATGATTTTTAATTTTGTCTTATTTTTTTCCCTAGTTCCTAATACATTTTTATGTCTTTTTAAGTTCCAAATCAACATTTCACAATCCATGCATAAAATGAATGGAAACCTAGGATTTCACCAGATTTTAATATTGGGGGTGGCTCTGTAAAAATTTGTTTTAAGATTGTACCCATCTTCTTGTGCACGGATTTGTGCAAAACTCATGAATTGGCATGCCTAATCCATGCATAAATTCCTCTCCAAGGATTTTAAGAGCGGTTCTATTCCCCCCCACTCCCTGTCCTAGGTTATACTTAAATGTAGCAGGTTTTCTACTGAAAATCTGCATGAATAAATTGTTTTTATTATTAACAGTATTATTTACCCATAAAAGTAACATTCTGTTATGTCACATTATCAATATTGCAATTTTAAATTATTTTACAAGTGTTAAATTCACAACAAATGTGTAATATTCAACTATAATGAAAGATACAATTGACTTAAAGATAGGAGATGGAAGGGGACACTTCAATTATTTAATCCTCTTACTCATCCCCCCCCCCCCCCCCTGTCTTAAATCATTCTTCGAATTGGCCTAATTAAAATGATCTTCAAAATTGTGTAATAATATATATATATATATATTAGATGAGGCCTTTATATTTAAGAGACATCTCAAAATATAATTTAATTTAAAATCAATTTTTAAACACAATCTTTTTGTCATGTAAATTGGAAGCCTTATATGAAGTCCAAATGAGCAAGACTGTTAAAATATTAATTAGAATATCAGAATACTTTTATGCATGGAAAAATGAAAATTATTTTGTGGTTTTAACACAAGCTTTGTTCAGAAATTTAATTTAATTTTAAATAAAAGAAGATCAAAAATTTAGAAACAGTCCCAGTGATCCTTAAATTCATAAACAATAAAAGAAAGTTTTAATCCTGATGGAATAATTATTTTTCTATAGATGTCCCATAAGCATGGTATTATTTCTAGCTCCAAATATTTTAAGAATAGATCTAATAAACAATTTCTTAACCTGCATTCAGTTTTTAATTTGGTTGGTTACTTGTTCAGTAAAAGCGTGAACAAAAAAAAAAAAAAAAAAAAAAAAAAAACTTTTTAAAAATGTAACATCATGATTTACTGCTACATATTTCATGTAGTATAAAATATGACAGTTTTAACTGCTAAGTGTTTTTGATATTACAAGCTATGTGTATAAATTTGTCTTTAAAAATGAAAAGTTTTGGTGTTATGCAAATTCAATATTTGCTGAAATTCATTTTTAAAGAGATAAAGATTTTAATAGATTAAATAAATTTACACTTTTGAATGTTCCATACACTGGAACATTCTTTAATATGTACAATATTAAATATATCTGGAAATTTAATAAAGATGGTGCTTCTTTAATGTGAAATTTAAATAATTAGTCTAAACCCTTTTTTTCCAAGCTGCAAAAATTTTAAACTGTAATTTTATTTTATTTTTAAATATTATTAAATAAAAGGCATTAATATATCTGAAAGAAGAAATGGACCTTTTCCTACTTTTAAAGTCATGTGTCATACATATTTGTATATTTGAAGCAATATCTGTATCTTATTTGATGTGTTATGATGTTTTAATGATAAAAATAGATTGGATATCTGTCAAATTTCAGTCAAGAATGTTAAATTCCAATTATACTGACTTCATCTGATAATGTTTCATTGAATAATAATGTATATTTAAGTGAATTTCAGTAAATAAAATGTTTGAGATATTTTTACTAAAATTGGACGCCTGCAGTATTTATCAGATGTACTATGTATTTTTACTTAAAGAAAAAGAAAAAAAAAATCAGAATTTTATATGTATACCATATCTAAAATATTTTATACTTACGCCATACCAATTCAATCCAAGTCCAAATGTTTTTTGAAAATGCAATAAAAGGTTTCTTTTTCAGGAAATAAATAACTATAACCTCTATTAATTAAAACAAACCTTTTTTTTTTTCTTTTAAAATTTAAATAACCTTTGAAACAAGTGTTACAATTACTTAGCTATCAAAGCCTTCAAACCTAAACTTTTTGTAACAAGTTTTCTTGTAACATTTTTATATATGTTCAATGAAATGTTTCAACTAAAGTTCTGAATTTTGAATAGTTTATCTAAAAAATGCAGATTCACCTTAACTTGTCTTTTAATAAAATATCAGTTGGGTGCATATTAATGTGGTATTTTGATGTAACAATATTACTTTTTTAAATGGTGACTTAACCAATCTTTTCTTATTTTAGACGGAACTAGTCAGTATCATTGTGTTTTTTAACTGTTAATTTAAATTTCAGTTGGCTGTATATTCCTTGCAATTATTATTCCAGTGAAATTCCTTCCACCAAAAATATGTTAATATTTTATTTGTTTTTTTGTCTCAAATGCAGTGTTGATAATGAAATTTTATATATAAAAAAAGTGAAATCTACTAAAGTACTGCTGTTTTGAATATTATGTATACAAACAAAAAGTTCGTGGCATACGTGTCATCCATTGTTGTGTGCATTGAACTCGCATCATTGTATAATGTTGACATTTTTGGCAATTTTAATTCTATTACCTGTTAGGATTCGGGTGCAATGCCTAGGTGACCACTGCTGTACAAAGCTTTTTTGCCCAACAGTTTTTGTGCTGTGCTGTCTTGTGGTAACTATGTATTTGGTAGTGTAGAGATAATATTTATACAAATAAAGAAATTGTATTGTAGTTGTTTGTACTGTTATGTTTTCTAATGCAACATTCAACCAGTAATTTTTAAGAAAAGAAAGAAAAATCTTCAAGTGATTGTTTCTTTCTTTATTGCACTAATATTTAATTATTGCATGCCAGCGTGTTTTAGTGACTGGTTTGTATAGCAGAATATTTATGACAACTCTTTGTTTTCCGCTTTCATTTTAAATCCCATTGTTGCCAATATCACTCATTTTGATATTGTTGGAATGTTGCATTTTGATGCATAGTAGGTGATTGTATATTAAAAAAAAATTATACACAAAATGACATCTATTTTATAAAAAAAAATAAAGCAAAGTAGTACTGTGTATATCTTAACACAGTATTCAAGTGTGCAGTTATTCAATTCTTATAAATGCCAAAATCTATAAAGTAAATAAAATTAAATTAAGAAGATGAACATCTCATTTTTGCATCCTTATGAATTCTAAACAGTACCACCACCAGAATCAGCCCTTTCCCAAAAATAAAAAATAAAATTGGAGCATCTATTCAAAAGTTCTGTATAGACATACATTAAAAAATATATAAGTAAGATCTCTGACAATTGAATCCTTTCTTAAATGTAAAACTGTCATGATCATTACCAGGACTTGACAAATGTGGTTGCCGCAGGCGACAAAGTTGTTGTTTTTTTAATCTAGTGACCAAGTTATTTAATGACTTTTTTTGTATAAAAATTAGTAGTGAGCACAAACAGCATTTTTTCTCTTCTCCACCCCTAAGCGAGCACAGCAAGCAGTGATCTTCCTCTTCTCTCATATTTTTAATGGAAGAACCAAATTTAAAAGGCATTTTCACTCTCATGCACAGAAAACAGTATTATTTTCCACTATAGCCAGCTAGCATGTTACATGACTAGAATGTGGGTTGATAAAACAGTAGTAAAAAATAGTGTTAATTCAGGGGGTGAATATTTTTTGCTGGCTACCAGATTTGATCAAATTTGTAAAACTCTAATCATGAACGAAAGAGCAACATACAAATCTTGCCTTCTCAAATGGATGCTTTTTCATGTATAGTAAAAGTTGCTAAGACTGAATCAAAGGGACCACGGAAAAGAAAAATTCTGTTATAGATAAGTTTGTGTCTTAGTAGGTACGTTGTCTATTCTACTACATTTTTTCCTCTCGGATTATGAAAAAGGCAGGGTTTTCCAAATGCGTTCTCTGAGACTTGGCACTGGACTTCAAAAATAAACTGCCAGACCATGTAAAAATAAGCCCCAAAAATATGTAACGTTTCATTTTGTGTTCTAAAAGTTAAATATAAAAACCAACTAGAAGTTAAGCTAAACTTTATCAACTTTTCCTCCAAACATGAAGAACATCGTTAACACTTCACATTAATTGGTTTGTATCATTGATTTTATAATTTTGTTAGGTAAATTTTTTTATTCAAATATTTTAACATTCTATCTGGTTTTTTAAATCAGTTTTATTTCACTTACAGGTATTATTGTCTATTAAAATGGGGAGTACAAAATTTTAGCAGTCCACAAAGAATACGACAGTGAACTGAACTGCAAGGTACAAAGTTTTAGAAATGCTGCACTACACAGATAAACGTCATTGAATTTTGGAATTTTTTATATTGCATACATTGAAATATTCATAATAAATACAATCTTTAAAGAAAATTGAAGTTTAGTGGGAGAAAAATAAAGTTTGTGAATTGTAGCCAAAATACCTCAAAGCATCTAGTTTCATTTAGAGGGGTGGGGTGGAGGGGGGGGATTATTTTGCTGTGTAATCTGCAACTTCACTTCAGATGAAAATTGTTGGGGAATGGGAAAGTTATAAAGGGCATACTAACTGAAGATTGAATATAAAATTCTAGAATCGTATATTTCTTTTGTAAATATCCCTTTATTCATGCAAAAACTAAGTCAATATGTGTGAAAGAGGTATCAACTGGATTTAGTTTTTTCATTTTGGACTTTGTGAACTTATAAGTAAATGTTATGGTTTATAATTATTCTACAAGTACATACAAATAAATTCAGATGCACTTCACTTCATTTGAATTATTTACCTGTAAGCCAGTCCTGTCCTGAACATTTAAATAAGCAGGGGTGCACCTCAGCTATAATAGCAAATATCATTCCTGTGATTGGAAACATGTAAGCAGTAATGTAGTCATAAAAAAACAAGAGGGTGTACATTATAACTACGGAGGGTATACTGAGTTATCCAGAATGTACACAGCATATACCATCGTATACCCCCCACTACATCCCTGCATGTAGGAATATTATCTCACTGTAGTAGTTAGTGTTAGCGATACACAAGCCTCTACATACATGATGCACATATGTCTCAAAATGGTGCCCATAAAGCCACAATAAAATAAAGACCACATAAAAAATATATAAATCATAATAAATTTAGCAAAACCTATATTTTCTTGATAGAAGGAAGCTCTCTCAAAACATTTTGCAAGGGGAGGGGGAGACCAAAAAGCTTAATGACTCTTACAATGAAGAAATATGCCTACATTAGTACTCATTTTATGGCAAAGTATATATATATTTTAATTAACAGAAAACATTTCAAGAGCACCTTGTAGGACAGCCCTTCTGTAGAATATATGTGTTTAATGATATACTATTTTAAATTCATTATTCTATGTATAATTCAGTTTCAAGCATGAATTTATACGAGAGTCTCTATTCTAAAGAAAAAAAAAAGCTAATGCTGCTGCAATTGAATTTATTGTGACCGGGGCTCTTTCTCAGATTATATTAAAGTAACTATTGCATAAAAAAACATGAAATTGGTGTTTTATAGAAAAATGTAGGATAAACGTGCTGAAGCAGATAGTTTTTAAACCGAAGAATTATTTAAAGTGCTATTTAATGTTGAAATCAAAATAGGTCAGAAATAAGTTTTATAGGATCAGAAACTATGCATAGTAGTTTAACTATTTTTTGCAGGCACATACTTGACTGTATTGTTTTAAGTTTGTCTTTTTTTCAATTTTTAATTCAAAATTTCATTATCTGAATATTTTGTATAGAGTTGCTATAAGTCAGGGAGGTAGCGACATTTTTTACTTAACTATTTCATACAAGCGGATTTTCAAATGTGTTATTGATCTTACTTAATCGTCGAAATAGCCATCCAGTTGATTCGGCCTTAAGAACCGAAAAATCCTTCAGTCAAGGGAAAATGAATGAAAATCCGATTACAAAAAATCGCCACTGGTCATGATACTACAGAAGCTACTTTCTGACACATTTCTTTATTCATTTTTGTTCCGAAACTCATGAAATTGGCAGGTGTTATACAGAAACTATGTAATCGAATGGCGTTTTCAATCTTTTGGTAAATGCAGAAGATTTTTCAGAAAATACTTTTGTTGGTGTTTTGAACCGAATTTCCGCACGCGATAGTTTTGGGAAAGAAAAAAAAAACTGTCATCAAGTGACAAAAATTACTTATACTGTTTAATTATCAACAAGAATGAAAAACCATACATCAAGCATAGATTATGTAACACTTCCAAAATAATTTTGCAAATATTTACCGTTAAATAAGGTGAAAGATTAAGTAAACAATTTGGAAAACTCATAACATATTTAAAAACCTAATTTCAGGAATTACCGACAATATTCGGAAAAATATCCGAATTCTTTTGTTTAGCCCTATATATGATTTATAGATTTGTATATATGTTACATAGAATGCTAAATTTTAGATCAGTTAGGCAACACGTAGAACAGTTTAAAATCCCCCCCCCCCCCCCCCCCCCGAATTTCCGTCAATAAACAGAAATGTACGCGAGAACTTTTGTGCTGCCCTGTATATGATCTATCGAATTTATACACATCAAGTAATAGACAAAAAAATGAGTTAAATTTAAAAACACGCTCAGCAAAAGAAAACTCACTTCCAGCAATTATTGTTAACAGACAGTACTGAATTCTTTTGTTTGTCCATATGAGCGATGAATGATATACATACAATATTCTATAGTAATCCTCTTTGAATGCACCTTAGTGATATATATTAATTTCAAAATGTTTGAAATAATGAAACATTAGTAAAATAAACTGCAAATGATTTTTCCCCATAGACCGTAATATAACTGAATTCTTTTGAGCGTCCCTGTAAAGGAACTGTAAGTGTTATGCACACTATATGCTATAGTAATCCTCTTGTAGTGCACCTCAGTGATACATATATATCAATTTCAATATGTTTGAAATTCTGTAAGATCATTAAAATAAACCACAAGTGATTTTCCCCTATAGACCTTAATGTCACGAAATTCTTTTGAGTGTGTCTTTAAAAAAAAAAACTAAGCGCTACACACGTCATTTTCAATACCAAACATGCCATAGTTAACTTCAATAACATATATCAATTGCATGACAATCTAAATATATTTACGCGATTTAGAGCACAGACAGACAGATAAACCAAATTCATAACACTGCAAATTAGCGTGCTCTTAAGTGCCCACGATGTCGGGACGATTGTTGCCGAGCGTAAATCGCAGAGACACAATACCTAATAATTAGGGGGAAAAATAATGTTTGCTTTTATATTAAATTAGCAGACTATATTAAGGACATATATTAAATTAGCATACTATATTAAAGATATATTAAATTGGCATAGTTTATATTAAATTAGCAGACTATGTTAAAGACATGTATTAAGTTAGCAGATCCGCGTGGGATTACCTTAAATCTAAGTGATAAAGCAAAAAATATGTCCGGGAGTAACGCTAACGTCATATCGCCGGTGGCAACGACCTGGTCAATCTCAATCTATTTCACGTTTTTCCTTTATAAAATTTATTAACTTCTAATCATCGCACAATTTAAATTTTTACATCGTCGAATAGGGGGGAAATGTCTTTAAAATGCCATTTGCCTAAAAAGCTGCATCTCAAGTTACTGATTTTTATGGTTTTTAAAATAATTTTCAAGCAAGATTTTTTTTTAATCTATCTTTATTGCATGCAGCCCGATTACGGAAGATTAACCTGTTCGCATTTAAAACAATATAAATAGTTTAAAATTAATTTCTGGCAAATATTATATAATGAAATTAAAACTTAATCAATAAATTAATAAAATAAACATAAATTTAACAGATTTGTACAATTACGCGCTTAAACACTGAAAAATCCAAATAAAAAAGGTTGCTGTAAACAGTGAAATCTTTGGTGATTTCTTCGAGACTAATATGAAAATATCTTTTTTAATAAATTTCAAAACTTTATTTGAGTAATTGATATGTTTTCATATAATAACGGTTTATGGTAGTATCAGTGGGCACTCTAAAAATTATATTAAATCGCTCTATTCTTAAAAAAATAATAATAATAATAATAAGTGCTGTCATCGCTGTAAATGAATTGTTCGATAAACACGATGAAGCAGCCAGTTTTTAAATCGAAGAATTATATGTTCGTTTTAATGAGTTTTTAATTAATATGTCGACTAATTATAAAAATAAAATAAAAAATCTGAGCATCAGGTGCATCAGGATCTACTTTGGACTATCCTCACTCAAATTTTCAGACCTCTGGGTGTGGTAGATTTCACTAGCCATCGCCAACTAACAGACAGACACACACACAGAGTGAAACTTTCTTTTATTAATATAGATATATTATATTTTTTTAATATTATGTTATTGTTCAATATTTTCATGGTTTAGTTAGTTTTATACATCTGCTTTTGATTCTTGAAATATTTTAATTCATACATTAATTGAGAAATAAATTAGAAATTGAGTGAGATTTTGTTGTACGAACTTTGTTGTCTTTTGATTTCAAAGGTATTATATATATATATATATATATATATATACTAGCTAGCTGACCCACCCGGACCGTGATAATAACCTTAAATGAACCTCGAATTTGTAAGATTTTATATCTTTAACCCGATTTTGTGTTAATTTATATTTTTAAATGAAAAATTCGCGAAAGAATATTGATATTTAGTGGTAAAAAGGCTCACAAAAAGAAATTTTCTTGTTTATTCACGTAGGGTCGTTTCATGGTTATATATATATATATATATATATATATATATATATATATATATATAGTTTTTGTTGTCCGAACTCTTTGAAAATTTTATCGGTTATAGATATAACGGTTTTGCAACCTCTGTAAAAATTTTGTGAAAAATAAATATGTTTTCAGGTCGGGTCCTTTAACATAACTAAAAAAATAGTTCTCATCGTCCGAACTCTCTGAAATTTTAATCGGTTATAAATGTAACTGTATCCAAGCTCTCTTTAAAATTTTGTAGAAAAATATGCAAAAATTTCTTAGATTTTTTTTTTTAAATACTTTTACTCGCCCGAACATTTCGAAATGTTTGTATGTGATGTGAATCGGGTCTACCGCATGGAACTAGTTTATTTATAGTTCATAGTCTGCCGAAATACTTTTAAAAGATTGTGTCGAAATACGGGCTTTTAGTTACTTTTAACGTAGAAAAATTATCGTCTCCGGGGGGCGCGAAGTGACCTGCGGTTGAGAATTTTTTGAAAAGATTGAAGTTCGAATGTTTTTAAACTTCGCAACGTCGAAAAAAAGAAAGTCTCAGCTTTTAATAAGTATGATTTATGAATTGGTACCTCTGAAATCAAGCCCTAGGGGAGCATTCCCGATAGGGAGAAAAAGTCAATCGCGAAAAGGATCCTTTTGAAATTAAAAAAAAAAAAAATCAAAGTACGAAAGTTAAGAATATGCCTTCCTTTTTTCTTTGATTTCAGCCGATGGACGTTAAGACAAATGGCCAAAATAAAACTACTTTCAGCGTTGGCTCTTCCCTTCTACGCGTTCGGAAAAGCATAGACTGACTAGTGAGTATGCGCGGGTGCACCTCCGCCGATTTGCAAAAAAAAAAAAAAAGATCGCTTTTAATTAATTACTCGGCAAATTACCAAAAATTAAAAATCTTATCCTTATATGCATCAGGACCTGCACTGGGCTATCTTCATACAAATTTTCAGGCCTCTGCGCATGGTAGATTTTCCTAGTCATTGCCAACAGACACACACTGAACCGAAACTTTCTTTTAGATGAAATATCTAAAAACAATCATTTGTTTGATTATGGTTTAATTTAATAATTCTGCTTTTAAATTATCATTCTTTTGTCCAAAATCGTCTGAACGAATCAAATTTTACATCCGGTATGTTTATATCTCTAAATTCTACGTTTATATCTCTAAATTCATTACTTTTCTATTTGTAACTTTTTAGACATTTATAATGACAATATTCTACCATTTCTCTGAACTCTGTGGTTACAGATAGATGTAAACGAACAATTAAGAAATCGCCACTTTGGCATCTCTTTTAAAAAACCAAATGGTAGAGTGAAATAGGATTACACCCACAAGTTACAAATAAAATTTTATTGATGTTACGAAAATTGTTCGTTGTTAAACAAGGGGAAGAGTTTAGCTTCAAAATGGCGCCTTAGAGGTCTGCACGAGCCGGAATTTCCAGGCCCGGGCCCGGCTCGGCCCGTGCAAACATCAGTGAAAATAGGCTCGGCCCGGTCCGACCTGTTCAAAAATCAATGAAATTCAGGTCCAACTCAATTTCCACATAAAATTCCGATTTTTCTTAACATACAATTAAGATTCTTTTCTAGAATACTTAAGGGGTCAGGTAACCTTTCAACTCACAAAATACATGAAAAAAGGACTTCTATAAGAATTACCATAACTCCGTAAATATTTGACTTTGAATTATAAAATTTAAAATGCATATTAATAAAGGTTTATTTTATAAATTAAAATTCTCCAAAAATATATACATTCAAATAAAGCTTTTAAATTTATTTTAAAATATAATAATTTTTTTACGAAAGAGTTATTCTTGCATGTACTGCGCGCATGATTTTTCACATTTGAATTGCTAAAACCAACCAATTTTTTTTTTAATGAGTACATATATAATGTGTTCTCAAAATGACCTACGATGAAAAAAATAAAATGTGTAGATCTTGAGAAACAAAATTTTTTTAGAGAAATTCGAAATATCGACTTTTTTTTTTTTTACTACAAAAGTAATCATAAATTCTACACTTGTTACTTGAGAAACATAATAGTAGGTCATTTTGTGCATCTGCCTGGTTATGACTTTCAGTCAAAATTTCATGAAATTCTAAGCAACCATTTTTCTTAAATCATGCGCGCAATGACCAAAATCGTCGTTTTGAGAAAATTGACTTCAAAGATCAAACTGTCCCTTCATCATATAAAAAAAGCTTAGAATGTTTTAGACGTAACTCCACTTCTAAAGTGAATTTTTGCATGGGGTTTATTTTAAATTGTTCCTAAAGAATCATATTTAATTATAAGCTAATAAAAAAAATTTCGAATTTCTGACACTTTAAAGGTTACCTGACCCCTAAATACATATTTATAGTATATTTTACATTGCTTGTTCAGAAGCGAAATCATACAGAATAATAAATATAATAATATAATAAACAATAATAGCATTCAAGATTAAAGAAAAAAGATGTTAAAAACCTAGCTTTTGAAGTTTTATACAAAAAAGATTTTTGAAAATATTTTCTGTAATTTATTAAGTTATATTTCCAAAGATTCCATTACCAAACGTTCATTATCACTATTATTTTTACAAAACAAATTGACTACCCGATACGACCCTGGAAACAATTAAGTCCGGTACCGGCCGTCATGTAGGCTCGGAATGTAGAAAAAAATATAAATCCGATCCCAATCCAGCCCTAGTCTCGCGAAAGCTATATTAGTTGAAAATAGTTCGTATTTTATCGGCTTCGTTTAAATTTTTATATTGGATCGCTTAAATATAAAATAAATTTTGAAATTGGTATGTGATAGTGGCAGTGATGAATTGATTTTGTTTCAAAGACTTAAATATGTTAAACTTCCAAATATTCTGATTCTGACGATGCAATGAAAAAGTTTATACAAGTAAAAATCTAGAAGTCTGTGCGGGCTAATGGCCCGTACTTGGCCCAGGTGCCCGTTAATTATTTTTTTATCGGCCCGGCACAGTCCGTTTCTTTTGTCCATCGGCCCGACCCGTTGGAAAGTTTGCTTTCGTTTTGCCGGGTACGGGCCTCGGGCCCATGCAGATCTCTATGGCGCCTGACGGCCGTTTTAACATTTTGTCAAAGTTTTACTTTAATTATATTATATTTATATATTATATTTATTATATCATATTATATATAGATATTATATGTTATTAGTTATATCTTTATTTATAAATTTACCAAATTATTTTACCAAACGTCAAAGGATCGTAACAACCCCATCAAACATTTGTCGCCAAAATTTCTGGCACAGAATATGGGACTTTTCTCTAAACAAAGGACACTATCTTGACAAAGAATTTATAAAACAGTTTGCAATAAAATACATTAAAATAAAAAGTGCATATTCCAATAACATTTCGATTTGCCTACATTGTTGGTAGTAGTATTTGACTGCCAAGAACCTTACCAGAGGTATTGCTGATATATTACTGCTGATATCAATATGTTAATGTTCATTTAAAAATTAGAAAATATCAATGTTTGTTTGACGACATCAAATGAATTTTTTCTCGTTCAGCTCAATTTTGTCAAGATCCCGTATGCGCTTCCCGATTCATTAAATTGTTAACATTGGTTAAAGTTAATAATTACGTATTAATAATTAGTATATAATAGTCGTTACGGCATTGTAGGCCATAAACGTATGATTTCAAAAACGCCCTAAGAAGCTCTCTTCTCAACCAGATTTTGGCTCTTACAAGAATTTTAGAAGATTTTACGGAGTAACTACCACTGCATTAATATGAATTTGTTTTCTACATCTTTGTACATAACGAACGACTCCGAGAAATAAAATTATATTTTCTCGACTTTTAATCTGTTTAATCCCATTTAGTTAAATGCTCTTTCCTTTCTGGAGGAAGTAAGATGTAGAATTCGAGAAAAAAAAATAGAAAGTACAAAGGAAATTTTCCCTTACAGAATAAAAAGAAAGCATAAAAGAAATGTTCATTCGAGGCGCCGGAAATTCGTAATTATATCAATGCTGTCTGCGAACTTAAGCCTGTTGAAAACAAATTAAGGAAGGGGTGACTCACAAGAATGTTTGGGAATTTAACTTTTTCTTTTCTTTCTTTCTCTCTTTCTTCTTTTTATATATTATTCAATATTCTTCTCTTTTTTAACGTTCGAAATTTTATGTAATCGGAATTTAAAAAAAAAAATAAAAAGACCGCGTTAGCAATGAATTCGATATTTATTATTGCGAACATGTGACAGGTCTGCTAAATTTAAATTTTACTCCAATGAATTTTTTACTTAAAAATAAAAATAGAATTTTATTAAATAAGAATTTTATTTAAAAAAAAGGGGGGGGGGATTATTTGTATAGAACTATTTTTCATTTTGATTTACTCGGCTATAGTTCACCATCTCTTAAAATTTTATTTTTTGAATTATTAAGAGGCAGATTTTATAAGAGTCAGGCAGGTCATTATACACACCATTTTTGATTTTGCCGAAATTTTTATGGTGGTTTCTTCTAATGATTTTAGAAGAGACCTATATATTTTTTTTTTCACAAAAATTTTTTTTGTGACCCACAAAAATTCTTAAAGTTGGTCGTGACTCAGTATTTTTCTCGAATCGACATCTTTCTGCATTCGATTATCTCAGTGCATTGAGCATCAGCCAAAGTAATTCTTGTGTTTACAACATGGCCTTTAGTAGCTAAATTGAATTATTTTGTAAATTTCATGGCTGACCTTCAGTGCAACCTGGCAGTGTTCGCCAAACTTTGTCGCGGAAAATGAAAAAGCGCCATATCTGAGACCTCATGGACCCATGCACTGAGGGTCAGCCATAGTTTTGGGGTTTAACTTGTGTAGTACTACTCAGTATTAACTTAATTAGCTCATTTGTTGCATGGCTCACCCTCAGTGCTGCTGAAAAATAGCTACTTTTATATCTAACAAAACCAAAAAAAGTCCTTTTGGTGACCCTGTATTTCAGTGCACTGAGGATCAATGTGGAACTTGATAATTGTATTTCATAGTATGAGTCCTGTCTTTTAACAGACAGTTGACAGAACTTTGGCTAATGGCCATGTCAGCACATAAGGCTTACTTCAAAACATTGTGGAAATGGAAAATATGGTAACAAAGCATACAAATTAGCTATATATTAGGCCTATAAACTATTCACTATATGTCATATGTTTTTTTTTATTTTATATGTGACTAGTCAGTAGGCAACCATATCCTTTTTTACAATGTCATAATTTCACTTGTAGCATAAGCAATAAAAAAATAACGTTGTAATTCTTAGCAATCATATTCAGAGAAATAATTTTCCATGCATTGATGTACACCCTCAAACTGAAAAAAAGAGTCAAAAACAATGTTCATCATTTTGGTAAAACGTTTTTATTGAACACCTTAAAAAGAAGATTGTAACATACTATTTTATGTTTTTACCGCAATGAGAAAAATTGGATTTTACCCAAAACGAAATGTTTCTGAAGTTCAGCTTATTAGTAATAAAAGTCAATAAAACATTTCTACTGTTGAAGGTGTGATATGTGCATTCCACAGACACCGTATGGTATATTTTGGCAGCCATCAAGAAGGTGTTGCACACCCTGATCATACAGTGCATCCTGCTAAGAAAAAAGAAAATGTTCGCATGGCATCATGGAAGGTATATTTACATTGGAATTTGATATTTCCATCTTTTCCAATGGATGACATGTTATTTAGCAAGCACAGAATAATTGATGATGTGAACCATGGAACAGAAATAGCGGATGAGAACCATTCAGAAGAAACAGCTGATCCAAATTATGAGCCTCCATCTGGTACTTTATATATAAATGAGGCAGAGAGAGATTAACGTAAACAACAAAAGCACACCTTTACTGAAACTGCAGCTCTTGACATGAGTCCTCTAAAATTCCAAATTCCAAATCCAGTCACAGAACTTTCAAAATCAAGTATCTATTATGCTAAATGTAAATACAAAGAAGCCAAAAATAACTTTAAAAACAAGTTTTGTGAAAACTTTGCACCAGAGCAAGGGAAAGTATTGTATAAAGTGTCATCTTCATCTCCATCCTCAGAGTCCGAAAGCGATGTACTAGAATTACTTCAGCATATTGTACGAGCCTATGAAAGTGCAGTAAATAGCAAAACAAAAATTTTAATCTTGAGTGTTTTATCTCCAAACGTGATACTATGTATTTTTTCGAATGTACAAAGTATGAAGTTGACAAAACATGGAAATGGAGATCTACATATGGCAAAGGAGCTTTTGAAGTCCCTGAAAAAACAACCAGGAAGAAACTGGATATCCATAAGTGTGAACATTTTCTTCACAATCTATTTGAATCAGGCACAATTCAAGATGTAGCATATGGTGCAAGTACATTAGTGTATGACAGCAGAGAGAAGCAGATTGTACCTCGGGTCATCCTTAATGCATTGAAAAGCCACACTATTTTACAATTCCATTAATTCTGTTCCGAAGTTAATTATACACCTTTATCAGTAAGTTCCCTTTTACATATCCTCAATGTTTTGAAGCCTAGTCAACAACACAATATTGCAGGAATGGACAACACCACCGTGGAAGGCTTAAATGGATTCCAAATGCTGCAAACAATTATAAATGAATGTGCTGCTGATTTGAAAAAAAAATAAAACAACAACTGAATGCTATGCTTCAGAAAGCTCAGCGCTATTTGAAACTCGGATATGCTCTCCACTGTTCAGAGAATAACCAATGCACTTCGCATTGCACAGTATTTGCTTTTTCCTATGCCTATGATAACTGCTTCAAGTCCTTGTGTGAACATGAGCTTAGTGAAATTTTCGATGAATGCTGTAATGTGTTTCAACGATTTGATTTAACTTCAAAAATTGTGTTCTATGTTGAAGATACTGCTAAGAAAAATGAGACGGTTTATGATGCCAATCTTGGACAGAATTATGTGATGAACTGGATGAGGCACATATTACATGGTGTGCAGCAGAATGCATCTAAGACAACCAGCATAAATAAACAACGCCATGAGATTCTGGCTGAAAGATTGGGCACAAAAAGTAATACCAACAAAATATCGAGAAGCACAAAAGGATTATTTTGGGAAATGGGGTATGTCATTCCTCTCCACATTGATGTTTTATTCACACAAGGAAGAAAACTGCGAGACACTCAAGAAAGAAGTTTATTTTACATGTCTTTTCAGATGTGATTAAGACACATTGAACATTGCTGCACATGTTCTTGCAAAGTTTCATCCACATCATCGCAACCTGTATTAAAAACCGGATAATGCTGGTTGCTATGGTGGTAATGGTTGCGCTGTATTTACTCTGCAAAGAATTATAAATGAACAAAGAATTCCAGTACAAATTGGTAGTTATGTGGCAGCGCAGCTGTACACAGAGACAGCAGAGAATGGTACATTGGTAAGTAGGTTATTTTGAAAATAGGCCTATTTTGATTTCAAGATATGCTTGGTGAATGAAAAAAAAAATGTTTTGATTTAGGTGATGGTGTTGAAATAAAAGATGATCAGATCCAAATGAATTATATATGAAACCCAGTGGAAGCAAAGGAAAAAACAATTTCGAATGGCCTAAAACAACAGACAACCAAGATTGGGTTCATCAAAGCAGCATCTTGAAATGCTTGGAACCACCAACCATTCAGGGAACCCAAACTCATAGACTGTCATTTGTTTTCAGAGAAGATGAAATTTTTGAATGTCACAACTTTTTTAAAGAGTGGATTTTAGAAAATAAAAAATAAAAACTGCTATTTTATGGCTTTCTATCTTATTTTAGCTATTTGGTAACTTGCAAGTAGTTTTTATTTCCTACTTCAAACCTTACTGTACAGCTAATTGTATGCTTTGTTACCATATTTTCCATTTCCACAATGTCTTGAAGTAAGCCTTATGTGTTGGCATGGCCATTAGCCAAAGTTTTGTCAATTGTCTGTTAAAAGACAGGTCTCATACTATGAAATACAATTATCAAGTTCCACATTGACCCTCAGTGCACTGAAATACAGGGTCACCAAAAGGACTTTTTTTGGTTTTGTTAGATACAAAAGTAGCTATTTTTCAGCAGCACTGAGGGTGAGCCATGCAACAAATGAGCTAATTAAGTTAATACTGAGTAGTACTACACAAGTTAAACCCCAAAACTATGGCTGACCCTCAGTGCATGGGTCCATGAGGTCTCAGATATGGCGCTTTTTCATTTTCCGCGACAAAGTTTGGCGAACACTGCCAGGTTGCACTGAAGGTCAGCCATGAAATTTACAAAATAATTCAATTTAGCTACTAAAGGTCATGTTGTAAACACAAGAATTACTTTGGCTGATGCTCAATGCACTGAGATAATCGAATACAGAAAGATGTCGATTCGAGAAAAATACTGAGTCACGACCAACTTTAAGAATTTTTGTGGGTCACAAAAAAAATTTTTGTGAAAAAAAAATATATAGGTCTCTTCTAAAATCATTAGAAGAAACCACCATAAAAATTTCGGCAAAATCAAAAATGGTGTGTATAATGACACCCCCATTTCTGCCTCATTCTTATAAAATCTGCCTCTTAATATTATTATTCTTTTTATAGCTCTTTAAATTGCAGCTAATTTATATATACATGTAATTTATGGCCAAAAGCCTTTTTCCACCCCTACACTCACAAGGAAGGTCTCCATAAGCGCATACTCAGAAAATTTTGGAAAAATTACAAAATATTCTTCTCATAAGGATATATACGTTTATAAAAAAAAAAAAAAAATGCTACGGAACCTCGATAAAAAAAAATTATGAACATTTCGTGTTTTTAGTGATTTAGTGTTGTCGACACAATGAGAAAAAAAAAAAAAAAAGCTATGATAAATATTCTTTTAGGAAAAACTTTTTCTACTCTTTATACTGAACTAGTTTAAGTAAGTTTAACTTGAATAAATGCACTTTTATAACTACGGTTTGCCATATATATTTATCTGCGTATATAAAGAAAATTAACGATCGTGTTCTACGGTTTTGAACAAAATTTAAATTTACTAAAAATGCTTCAAACTAAAAATTAATGTCCCATTCTGAGCACTGTCAATTTGACTTCGATAGTGTTAGTGTCGGAGACAACAAGAGAAAAGTACTGTTGCTGTTACGGTTGGTTTCAACAAATTTTTGTTTTTTAATCTACATTAATTATTTAAATCACTTTCTCAACATTTATTTAAAAGCACTCTTTTTTTCTGTTTCTAATAAAAATTTAAATAAATAAAAGTAATTGTAATAATTATAATAAAATCAGTTTTTATTTTTTCTTCTTTCTTTTTCTTTTTGCAAAGTAATTTCAACGTTTATAGTCTAACGTAGCTTCCTGTTTTTCAAATACGAAAAGCAGACAGCAAGGGAGGGATGTTTTGTCAGTAGACTGCACAGGTGGAAAATTTGGAGTCATCTAGTCTGACTTTGATATAAGAATGACCGACCGCCCTGTATAAGAATTACGTTATCTTATGAGTGTACTATACACGCAATTAGGCTTTGTAAGTTTACGTCAGGCTTCAATTGGCTCTGCTATCAGGCGGATAGCTGGCGCCCATGTAAACAGAGGCTAACAGGACCCCCCTTCAGCACACGCCATGGGGGTGATGCATGGTTTCCTTCCCCCATGAAGCGGCCGGCAGAGTGGAGCGGCAAGCTGTAGTCTTCACGATGAGTCCATTTTTCCTTTTGTTTCCATTCCCGTACCCCTGGCAGAGTGGATCGGTCCCGTTTTTCAAGCAGCGCGGGAGAATGAATGTTTACGACACTTGTTGCTTGGCCAAGAGACCTGTCGTTTGACTCGTAAAAAAAATTCGACTTATTACGGGGCTCGAAGATTGGCCTGTGGGCTGGATCGCGAAGTTGTTGAAGGCGGACAGGTTTCTGGAAGATTTTTTTTTTTGAGAGTGGGGCATTGATGGCCCTACATTAACCATCCTAAATCATGATGTTATGATGAAAAGAGGCTATAAGGGCATTTTCGAATTGCGGATCTATAACTGTTAACGAGAAATTAAGAAGAAGATATGTGTAGCCTATTTTTTTTTGGCGTAGTGGCGCTTCAAGATTATGACTTCTTAACCATCAGAAGTGATCATAGATATTGAACTAAACCGGTCGTTAGAAGTCGTAGTGTTCTGAGTTACGGTGATGGCTATCTTCGAATAAAACACATGCTTCAGGAAGGTGAAATTACTGACTCCGACGGTGAAGTTCTGGACCGTAGAACGATTTTCCCCTCCGGACTAGATGATGGACCTAGTAGTTGATGGCAAGTGATGCAGTGAGATGAGAGGATTGATGAATGTTAGCTTGAAACCACGTCTGAATTTTTCCCCAGCCTGAATACTCCAGCTTAAGTGCTTCATCAGATTTTGAAAAAGGAGGAAATGCTCCTAAGTGCCCATTGACTAAAATTGTAGAACTCTCTACCTGTTGTAAGTACTATTTGCATAGTTTTTCTTTTTATTTATTTGTACCTCTTTAAAAAAAAAAAAAAAAAAAAAAAAATATGTTTGCTATACCAGAGTTTAAAAGTGAAATGAATATCTTTGGATAATTTCAATAAGAATAAACATTATGAACAGAAATAGTCTGTAGGTTAATATATAATGTTTGTATGTTTGAACGACCATTAAATGGTAATATGATGGTAATTTTAAAAATATGATGTGTAATTTAAAAGTAACCAGTGAGTGGTTTCAACTTAAAAGATCAGCTGTTATATTGTTTTATTAAGATTATTTTTGATAACTTAGTTGCTTCATTATTTTAAATGTTCAAATAAATTGTGTTTTTTTTTTTGTTTATTATCAAAGTTGGTATGTTTTTCTTTGTATAAATCTCTAAATAATTAATTTTTTATATTCACAGTAGACCTATAAGAATGGCCTAACCTTTCTGTGATTAATTAAAAAAAAAAAAAAAAAAAAAGGGAGAGAAAATTCAACTTTATTAAATTAGGACTTTAAAATTTCTTAAGTTTAAATTCATAACTGACTGTTTTAATGAACATAAATTGAAGTTCACTCAATGTTATACAATCGTATTTTTGATCTTGATTTAAGGATGGATAGATTAATAAGTGAAACAGTAATATAAAATTTAATTTCATAAAATGTTAAATTAAGCTTTAACTCTCCTCTTTCAGAAACATTGTTTTTCTAAAATATACACCAAAATTGTTTTATTTTAAAAAGTAAAAAAAAAAAAAAAAAAAAAAAAAAATATATATATATATCCAGTCATTATACACCACTATACGATTCTTGGTTAACCGATCGGATCTTGTTCAGAATCTCTATGGTTGTTCTAAAATTTTAGTACATCATCATATCCCTATTCTATTAACGGATTTAACTCTTTCCCCTTTTGGTCCTCATATTGGAGGAATTTCAGGTTGTCTGCATTTTTCCAAATTATATGATGATTACACTTTTGTTAATTTAATGTGTATGGAGATTTGAGCTTGATCGGGTTGGAGTGGAGTTGGGTGTTCTTTATGCAATCCAGTATGCTACTTGATTTAGAAATCTGTTGCCCCTTACTACATTTAATATTGTCTTAAAATGATGAGTTCAAAATTATCATTGTTGTATTAACCTATTCGGATTCTTAAGTTTTGATATTTTGATTAGTTTAATATAATTTGCTACCTTTTCCATGGCAACAGATTTCAGTGGAGCTAATCAGGGTATACTTATTTTTTTCTAAATATTTAATTGTCAAGTGAAGATTGAGTAATAAATGAGCTTTTTAAGTTTAAGTAAGTTGTGTTTTAGAAAGAACCCCAAAACACCACAACAAATGGAGCCGTAACAATTCGGTCTCTGGGTTATTGATTTTTTTTTACTTGTATGTATTTATGTATCAAAGAGCAACTGGGTGTTTTTGCAATTAAAATTTTATTTATATGTTCAAGTGTAAAAAGAGGTCTAGGCTCTCTCTCTGTGCTAGTAAGCTACAATTCCCAGTCAAAATTATGCCTTGTGAGCATAACCTTTTCTTATTTACAAAAAGCATAGTCCTGTACTTAAGTTTTATGTATTTATAAGGTTTTCCTTTCCCCTCTCTTTTTCTCATTTTTAAATTGTCCCCCCCCCCTTTTTTTCATTTTTTTTTGGTTTGTTTGTCATTTTCTAACTCTAACTATGGCTGATAAGCACTCGGAAGCAATTACCACTATTCAGCGAAAAAATGCTTTAGTGGATAATTTGTCTAATATCCCCCCATTCAATGGAGAGGCCAGCTCAGTCTGCTTCTCAGATTTTTCTGAGAAATTTGAGAGTTTTTCAAAATTATTCGACTGGACTGAGGAGGAAAAGAAGTTTGTTTTACTTGCTAGACTTTCAGGAGCTGCTTCTAGGCGAATAAAAATTCACAAAGCAAAAACATCTGATGAGCTATTAAAAATCTTAGAAGAGAGTTATACTTCACAGACCACACCAGATGTTGCACTCAGTCACTTTCTAAATTTTAAACAGCCACCCAATATGAGTGTTCAGGAGTTTTATGACAAGGCATATGATATGTCATTAAGAGCCCTTGTAATTGAAGGTATCCAGGGTGAAGTAGTCGATAAAAGCCGAACGGCTCTACTACACTCCATGCTGTTGAGCAATCTTACACCAGAAGTGCGAAAGGGGGTAATTGCGAGAAATCCACAATCCCCAGAAGAGGTCCTCAAAATTGCGCTTCTTGAGGAAAAGGCTTATAGGAGCATTAACCCTTTCTACAACCACCGCGAGGAAATTCTCAACCCTAATTTGACCCAAAACCTACCCTGTGCTGCAGTTTTTCAGCAAGATAGCTCACAAAAGAAGGAGATAGACCAACTAAAATCTCAAATTGATGTTTTAGCAGCTAAGATAGACAGTTTAGTTGATCTTAGGGCTAGGGATGTACAGGAGAAAAACCAAGAGGTAAGACCCGTAACCTGCTATAGGTGCTCCGTACAAGGCCACTATGCCAGAGATTGTCCACTAAATTTTGTCGACTATAATTTTAGAAGGGGAGGTGGTCAAAATTTCAGGAGCCGTGGGCAAAATTATAGAAACAGAGGTGAAAATCCTAGAGGGAACCACAATCAGCGAGGCGGATATAGGGGAAGAAGAGGTGGTTATTACCAAAACAATAGGAGCACAGCTGCGAACAGAAATGAAGAGCAGGCGGTAAATAACACCCCAGTAGCTAACAATGAAAGTGAGGCTTTAAACTATTAGTGGCCGGATCAGATGTGGTCAAGTCGATCCCCAACAGGCCCCTGGAACCCCCAACTGTGTATAGTATGTTTCAGCCCCAATCATATACATTACCAACTGCAAGAATTTACATAAATAAAGTTTGCCTAAATGCATTATGTGACACGGGTTCTGCAATTAATCTCCTGAGTGGTACTGATTGTAACTGTTTAGAGAATTTTGAAATGGAGAATTGCAATATCCCCATTATGACTGTCACCGGTGAGAAAGTTCACCTAAATAAGAAAGTATTTTTAAAATTTGTTTTTGATAATGTTCAATGTCAAGCTGAATTCTATGTAGTGGAAGGTAAATTAGCAGAGGAATTTAATATGATTTTGGGAATGCCATTTTTGAAAGAGTACCGGGCAAGTATAAATTGTGATACAAATGCTGTCGCTCTTAAAGTGCCAGTTTCAGGCCAATGTAAACAAAGCGTAGAAACCCCAAGTAATACTTCAGGGTGTAATACTTGTCTTGCTACTAATTCTGTAAATATTTCTAACTCTGTATATAGTGTAAATTCTAATAAGAATTGTATAAATAATGATTGTGTTAAAAATAATTCTGTAAATATAAAATGTGTCAACAAAGTAGGGGAGAATTCAAAAAGTAGTAATGCCAATAGCCCTCCTGAAAATTGTGCATGTGAGAAAGTTCATGACTCAGTTAATATTGAAAATGGGAATCATAGTAGTGAAAATATGGTAGTTCAGGACACGCAGTTGAGTAATATGGGAAAAGATGTTGAGATAGTCATTCAAACTGAGTCAGATAAGGAAGTTGAAAGTGTTGCGCAGAACTTTTGCATGCAAACAACATCAGGCGGTAGCTCTGAGGGTAATAACACTGAAAATTTTTCAAGTATTCAAAGTGTCGACAACATTCTTTCAGCAGCGAGTCAGGTAACTCAGGGTAATTTAGCTGAAGAGACTACTGAAATTTGTAATATTGATGAAAGTGAAGATTTGGTAAGTATAGAGGATAAGGTACCTGAAGTCGAGGAGGAGAGCAATGAAGATAGCAGTAGTGATAAAACCAATAAAAATAAAAATATAAGTTTCGCTGTGTTATGTAGCAAAATTTCAATTCCCCCGCAGTCAAAAATGTTAGCCCAGGTTAAAAGTTATAAGGAAAATTTTATTAAGGAAAATGATATTGTTATGTTAGAACCTTTGGCGAAAAATTTAAATCAAGGTCTCCTTACCTCCAGAGCCATTTGCACTAAAGAACATGGCCTATATATCTCATTTGCAAATTTTTCAGACAATAGTATTCATTTAAATAAAGGAACCTTTGTTGCCAAAATTCAAAAATGTGTAGACCAGTCAAATATACCCGTAACTGATAATAAATTAACCTATAATATAAATTTGGCCCCTCCAATTGGTGACTTTGATCACGCTGATCTCACTTGGAGCTCTGAAATTAATTTAGATCATTTAGAACCCCCATTAAAACTTAAAATGCAAAATTTTCTAGACAAAAACAAAGATGTATTTGCAGCATCGGTCTTAGATTTACCCGGCTGTGATACAATCCCGCATGAAATTAACTTAACTTCAAATAAACCAGTTAAAGGCAAAGCTTATAGAGTCCCCTACAAATTACGTCAAGAAATGGAAGACCAACTTAATACTTTGTTACAGGCGGACATAATTTCCCCTTCCATGTCTGAATTTGCTTCTCCGGTTATTCTGGTTCGGAAATCAGACGGTTCCTATCGACTTGCTGTTGACTACAGAAGATTAAATAAAAATCTTGTTAAAGATGCTTACCCAATACCTAACATTACCGACTCTGTTGATGCTTTAAGTGGGGCTAAATTTTTTTCAACGCTAGATTTAACTAGTGGGTTTTTTCAACAGGTTATTCGCCCAGAGGATAGGCATAAAACTGCTATAATCACCCACAAAGGACTTTTTGAGTGGACCCGTAACTGTTTTGGGCTCTCAAATTCAGGTAACAGTTTCCAAAGACTTATGAATGCTATTTTCGGTGATTTAGGCAATCTTGGAATTCTTGTTTATATCGACGACATTGTAATTGCCTCCAGTGATGTTAATTCTCATTTTGAGAAGCTTAGCATGGTCTTTGAAAGGTTAAGACTGCATAAACTTAAACTTAAGCCCAGTAAATGCACTTTCCTTTCGAATAAAATACAATATCTAGGTTTTGAGATTTGTAGTGGCCAAGTATCACCTATCAATAAAAATATTGCCGTAATAGAAAATTTTAAACCTCCAACTACCCGAAAGGCTGTTAGGTCATTCATTGGAACTCTATCTTTTTATAGGAGATTTATACCAGATTTTACTAAGAGAGCTAAAAATCTAATCAACTTAACGAAAGAGACAGGAAAATTTTCGTGGAATGAAGATGCACAGAAAGAATTTGAAGACCTTAAAATGGCTCTTATTTCAAAACCATGTCTTGCACTCCCTGATTTTGAGAAAGAATTCCATTTATATACTGATGCCAGTGGCGAAGCATTAGGGGCAGTGTTATCACAATTAGATGAAAATAACATGCTCCATCCTGTTGCCTTTGCCAGCAGAAAATTGAAAGATGCTGAGACCCGCTACTCCACCACTGAAAGGGAATTACTAGCTTTAGTTTGGGCTACTGCCCACTTCAAATGTTACATTGCTAATACCCATTTTTTCATCTATACAGACCATGCGCCTCTAACATTTATGTTAAAAATTCACGACCCTACATCTCGCATGGCTAAATGGATCTGCATTCTCTCAGACTTTAATTTTACAATCAAGTTTGTTAAAGGTAAGTGTAACAGTGTCGCAGATTTCCTTTCGAGGTATGTCAACAATGATAACTCCAATGATACTGTTAATTGTAATTTTTGTATACAAGTCGAAAAGGAAGTTACTTTTATGCCTCATTCTAATCTACTTGAAAAAATTGGTGAATTACAAAAATCAGACAAGAAATGCTGCGAGATTGCAAGAAAACTAGACCAAGGTGTAGAAATTGCTCCTAAATACATGAAATTTTTTTTTTAGAGATGACATTTTAGTTTGTGAGGATACAAGGGAGTCAGCTATTTTGAATAAATCTGTAAAGTTAGTCGTGCCAAAAGAATTGGTTACTCAAGTTTTTGCACTAACACATGAGTCCCTAGCGGCTTGTCATCAAGCCTTTCAAAAGACCATTGATCGCATTCGTGAGCACTTCTATTGGCCAGGAATGTCGTCAGATGTCAAGCATCTAGTGGAGTCATGTATTAGTTGCCAGCAGAAGAGAGCTTATAGAGCGAACCAGCTCGCCCCTCTGCAACGTACATTTCTCCGGAGATTGCAGCGGCAGGGAATAACGAGATGTGCGTAAATAAAAATTTAGCAACGGCAGAAGGCAGTGAAATGCGCGTAGGTAAAAATTCAGCCACGGCAGAAAGCAGTTCAACTGCTGAGCACAGCGATTCGCGCAGGTCTCGTTCATCGATTCGTCCAGCTGCTAAATCGAATAGAAGTAGTCGTTCAATATCGATTTCTAGAACCGACTATTCGCTACGGGATAGAAGAGACCGTCCGAGTTATAAATACTAACTACCTTTTTTCGTTATTCAGGCATTTTTATCAATTTTACCTTGTTTATTTGTATTTATTTATAGTTTAGTTAATGTGTATGTATATTTAATTATTTTCTTGGGCATTTTTCAAACGGAACTTAGTTTTTCTAGCGTATTAAAGGTTTGTTTTGGTTGTGTGTTGATACTTTCATGTAGGCATTTTTAACCCTTTTTATGCCTATACTTAAGGTTTTTGTCTGTTTTATGGTAGATTATGTGGTATATACCCGTCCGCACCCCGTTTTCGTAGATTTTGGGTATATTTTTGCAAAAAAAAAAAAAAAAAAAAAAAAAAAGAAACGAATGTAATTTTTGTTACTTTAAAATTTTTTTAGGATGTTGTGTTTTGTATGCCCTTTTGCCGAGGTAGATCTGTTTAGTTCAGTTTTTTTTAATGCATCAGTGTTTTGTATATAACTTTTTAAGTATGTGTTTACTTTAATTTCTACATTTTAACTAGATAGATTTATTATTTACTATACAGTTTGTGGTTTTATTTGAGCTTAAACTTTAAGGAGTGTGGGCCCTTTTTCTTTTTCTAGTACATACTGTCTCATGTACATGCCTGTATGTTGTTGTGTGTGGCTAAAAGTGCTAAAATTAACTATTTTATTTATTCTACTTCCTATTTTTGTGGAATGTGTGTTTTCCTTCCTGGTGATATATGTCACAACCCCTGTTTTTTATTTTATTTTGTGGAATGTTTTCCCTGTAGTGCCCAAAAGGCCCGAAACTGCTTTTTGCTATAAGTAGCACAGAGGCAGAGATACTCTTTCCCATGCACATTACTTGTACGTGCATTTGTAAAATCTACATAATATCCCGAATCATTAGACTGTGTTCGAAAACAAACATGTGTTCTCATATAAAATTGTTACAATTGTGTGCGTAATTCTCTAACATGGTCTGTGATACCATAATTTGTGTCTTACAGATGTATATGTATATATTTTTTTTTGTGTGTCACCAGTTGCTCTTGTGTATTTTTGTATAATAGAATTAATATGTGTTTTACAAATTTCATTGACATTTACAGTGTTGTAACTATGATATTACTAGTACTTATTTACATTAATAGATAGTGTTGTAATATACTGTGATGCCAATTATTGAAGTTATGTATATAAGCAGTATAGCGACAATTAATCAGTGGGCACTTCTCTTCTTTTTCGGCTAATTTTTTTTTTCAAAATTCAATTTATGTATTATTTACAGTTCTGTTGCCAGAAGTCTCAGGAAGGATGCAGTTATGCGTAGGAATGACAGTAGTAGGGAAGTGAGGTTTCACAATCAGGTGGAACATGTGTTCTTTTACAGGTGCAGAAAATATCTTGGTCATTTTAGTGGTAAAATCAGCCTTGTGGTCCCTCCTCTGGTAGTACTCTTTTATGGTCATGTTTCAGGTAATATTTTAGGTAATGGTTTCTACGGATGTGCGAGCTCTGGTTGTATATATCCGGAATATATTGTCAGGGTGGTATTTCAGCGGTGAACTCTCTGGATCCCGTCCCGGATCGTTGTATGATCTGTGTTTGTGGGTCAGTTTTTTCAGTGTTGAGGTCCCAGCATGCCATGTGGTACCAAGTTACCTTTCAAAAAAATAATTTGTTTTCTCAAAAAAAAAATTTTTTTTTTAATTAGCCGGGGGGAGCAATCTTGTTACGGTTGGTTTCAACAAATTTTTTTTTTTTAATCTACATTAATTATTTAAATCACTTTCTCAACATTTATTTAAAAGCACTCTTTTTTTCTGTTTCTAATAAAAATTTAAATAAATAAAAGTAATTGTAATAATTATAATAAAATCAGTTTTTATTTTTTCTTCTTTCTTTTTCTTTTTGCAAAGTAATTTCAACGTTTATAGTCTAACGTAGCTTCCTGTTTTTCAAATACGAAAAGCAGACAGCAAGGGAGGGATGTTTTGTCAGTAGACTGCACAGGTGGAAAATTTGGAGTCATCTAGTCTGACTTTGATATAAGAATGACCGACCGCCCTGTATAAGAATTACGTTATCTTATGAGTGTACTATACACGCAATTAGGCTTTGTAAGTTTACGTCAGGCTTCAATTGGCTCTGCTATCAGGCGGATAGCTGGCGCCCATGTAAACAGAGGCTAACAGGACCCCCCTTCAGCACACGCCATGGGGGTGATGCATGGTTTCCTTCCCCCATGAAGCGGCCGGCAGAGTGGAGCAGCAAGCTGTAGTCTTCACGATGAGTCCATTTTTCCTTTTGTTTCCATTCCCGTACCCCTGGCAGAGTGGATCGGTCCCGTTTTTCAAGCAGCGCGGGAGAATGAATGTTTACGACACTTGTTGCTTGGCCAAGAGACCTGTCGTTTGACTCGTAAAAAAAATTCGACTTATTACGGGGCTCGAAGATTGGCCTGTGGGCTGGATCGCGAAGTTGTTGAAGGCGGACAGGTTTCTGGAAGATTTTTTTTTTTGAGAGTGGGGCATTGATGGCCCTACATTAACCATCCTAAATCATGATGTTATGATGAAAAGAGGCTATAAGGGCATTTTCGAATTGCGGATCTATAACTGTTAACGAGAAATTAAGAAGAAGATATGTGTAGCCTATTTTTTTTTTGGCGTAGTGGCGCTCCAAGATTATGACTTCTTAACCATCAGAAGTGATCATAGATATTGAACTAAACCGGTCGTTAGAAGTCGTAGTGTTCTGAGTTACGGTGATGGCTATCTTCGAATAAAACACATGCTTCAGGAAGGTGAAATTACTGACTCCGACGGTGAAGTTCTGGACCGTAGAACGATTTTCCCCTCCGGACTAGATGATGGACCTAGTAGTTGATGGCAAGTGATGCAGTGAGATGAGAGAATTGATGAATGTTAGCTTGAAACCACGTCTGAATTTTTCCCCAGCCTGAATACTCCAGCTTAAGTGCTTCATCAGATTTTGAAAAAGGAGGAAATGCTCCTAAGTGCCCATTGACTAAAATTGTAGAACTCTCTACCTGTTGTAAGTACTATTTGCATAGTTTTTCTTTTTATTTATTTGTACCTCTTTAAAAAAAAAAAAAAAAAAAAAAAAATATGTTTGCTATACCAGAGTTTAAAAGTGAAATGAATATCTTTGGATAATTTCAATAAGAATAAACATTATGAACAGAAATAGTCTGTAGGTTAATATATAATGTTTGTATGTTTGAACGACCATTAAATGGTAATATGATGGTAATTTTAAAAATATGATGTGTAATTTAAAAGTAACCAGTGAGTGGTTTCAATTTAAAAGATCAGCTGTTATATTGTTTTATTAAGATTATTTTTGATAACTTAGTTGCTTCATTATTTTAAATGTTCAAATAAATTGTGTTTTTTTTTTGTTTATTATCAAAGTTGGTATGTTTTTCTTTGTATAAATCTCTAAATAATTAATTTTTTATATTCACAGTAGACCTATAAGAATGGCCTAACCTTTCTGTGATTAATTAAAAAAAAAAAAAAAAAAAGGGAGAGAAAATTCAACTTTATTAAATTAGGACTTTAAAATTTCTTAAGTTTAAATTCATAACTGACTGTTTTAATGAACATAAATTGAAGTTCACTCAATGTTATACAATCGTATTTTTGATCTTGATTTAAGGATGGATAGATTAATAAGTGAAACAGTAATATAAAATTTAATTTCATAAAATGTTAAATTAAGCTTTAACTCTCCTCTTTCAGAAACATTGTTTTTCTAAAATATACACCAAAATTGTTTTATTTTAAAAAGTAAAAAAAAAAAAAAAAAAAAAAAAAAAAAAAATATATATATCCAGTCATTATACACCACTATACGATTCTTGGTTAACCGATCGGATCTTGTTCAGAATCTCTATGGTTGTTCTAAAATTTTAGTACATCATCATATCCCTATTCTATTAACGGATTTAACTCTTTCCCCTTTTGGTCCTCATATTGGAGGAATTTCAGGTTGTCTGCATTTTTCCAAATTATATGATGATTACACTTTTGTTAATTTAATGTGTATGGAGATTTGAGCTTGATCGGGTTGGAGTGGAGTTGGGTGTTCTTTATGCAATCCAGTATGCTACTTGATTTAGAAATCTGTTGCCCCTTACTACATTTAATATTGTCTTAAAATGATGAGTTCAAAATTATCATTGTTGTATTAACCTATTCGGATTCTTAAGTTTTGATATTTTGATTAGTTTAATATAATTTGCTACCTTTTCCATGGCAACAGATTTCAGTGGAGCTAATCAGGGTATACTTATTTTTTTCTAAATATTTAATTGTCAAGTGAAGATTGAGTAATAAATGAGCTTTTTAAGTTTAAGTAAGTTGTGTTTTAGAAAGAACCCCAAAACACCACAACATTGCCATGGAAGCAACGACTTATTCAATATCGAAATGTATTAATGAGAGCGTTCTTAATCGGGCAGTTACTGTTAAAATACACTTAAAACGTATCCTGCCGACGAAACCGTGTAAATCAGCAATACGCAACTTGTATATATATATATATTATGTAAGCTTATAGAAATAATAATAAACTATTTAACCATTCAAGTTTAAATTCATAAAGTACTACGCATTTAAACACTCATTTAACCAAGAATTTTCAAAAATAATTTAAAATCGCTTGCATTTGGCGAGGAAAAAGTGTTGCTCGCAAAATCGCGTCTACTTGCGCCAAATACTCGAAAATATTTTATTTTTTTTACAGATTTTCTACTCGGTATCTGCAGCTAAATTTGACTGATCCTTTATTACGTACATGAGTAGTTCCATTAGCTTTTTTTTTTTTTTTTTTTCAAAATATTTTGATTATGCGCAAGGTGACTTTCTTTGTCAGTGTTTGTTTTCACCAGAGCTATTTTCCACTAAGCATGTTGTCATTTTCAACATAGATAATTTTGTGGTGCATATTATTGACATTTGCTATTAATTTTTTTTCAAACTTTTTTTCAAAATTTAAATTAAGAATTCTTTATTTTAGCTGTGCGCAGACGGCAAATCACCAAGTATTGTTCCCATCGCCATCATTCGTATAGGATTCATTCCATTTAAAATATAGAACTTTAATTTAAAACTCATACATTTAAAATACATACATGGCATGCATTTAAAATACTTATTTCATGTGTAATACAAAAGAAAAAAAAAAGAAAAGAATACGAAGTAATACCATAACTCACGACCATTTTATTTCAACATCAAAGATATCCGTTTTATTTTTTATATATGACGTCATATTCTTCTGCTTTCCGTACTTACTCTTATTCAAGAACCTTGTATTATTATTAAATCGAGACCTAACGTAATAGACGTATTACGTAGGTCGCGATCAAATACTTTAAAATGCTAGTTTTTATCTAATATAACGTCATACTAATCTTCTTTTGAACTCTCAATTTTTTTTTCTCATTTTTCACCTGGGATTTTTTTAATTGAAATTAATTATTGGGGAAAAAGTATTATTTCAGGTTTTTATTTATTGACAGTAAGAAAGAAAAATGGTTAAATTTTATAGGAAAAATGTTTATTGATTCTCTATGAAAATAATAAAATTTTGAATTATTAAGAAAAATATTTGAATAAAATAGATAAAACATAGCCTATGTTCATTTCTGGGTTATAATCCATCTATATGCACAGATAGAGGGCTATTAAATCATCCGTTTTGACGTTTACTTCAGCCAAACATTCACACACACTTTCACGTTTATAATATTGTTGTGAGCTCGGGGTTCGAAAGGACTGATGCCAATATATAAGAACAATCAAAAGGCTTTATTCACTATAAACAGTGCAATACGAACACCAATATCTTCTGAAAATTACAAGCTATTTAGTAATCTTCAAATCCAATAAAAGCACAGCAAAATTTCACACAGAAACAATGCGAACAATACGACGTATCAACGACAAAATCGATCCGAGAAACACAGTTCTCAATGCAAAGCCTCTCGTATGAATTCAATCGCAGTTGACAGACAACTAACTGAACTGGACTGGTGGAGGTCCCTTATATAGGCTTTAAAGATAACTGTAGAATTTTCAAGAGCCTTCAGATGCTAGAAATTACCAGAAAGTGCTTTAACTTTCGATAGAGAACCTAAGCGAGAAAGGATCCCAATGTACAGGTATAAGGGGGGGGGGGTTGCACAAAAAGTCGCCAAATCCGTCGCCAACTTGGCGATATATCGCCAAATTTGGCGACAAAATAAGTCGCCAAAACCATCGCCAACTTGGCGATAAACCCATTCCTTGGCGATTTTCCAATAGAACTCATTATAAAAACCGATGCTGTAAGGTTGTTTTCCTTGCAAACCACCTGAGGCCTTTAGCATTGAGTTACATGATGCTCAATAGGAAATACATAATAATACTGCAATTTTCACAATAATAAAATAAAATAAATTTAAACAAATGGAATATTTACAGATATATACAAAATTCATAACATTGCCCCCCTCTCAAGGACTGCACGTCCCGGGCAGTTCAACCTTTGATCGGAAAGCAAACCCGTTACCAACAAATGCTATACTATTCAAAACACATTCATAATGCTGAATTATACAAAATATACACTTATTTAAAAATTAAATTAAATTAAAGCATAGACATTATTACATACAAGTATTTAAATAATAATAACAATAATAATGATAATGCTAAGCAAAATAAATAATTACATTAATTTATATACAAGACCATGGTCATACTAATTTACATTATTTACATTACACTATTTACAATCAATGAACTAAGTACTATGGCCATAGTATGGAGCCAGCCTGTCGTAATGAACGACTCTAGGCTTCGAACTTGGTGACTTTCGGATCCGAATTACGTCATCGTTCAGTCTGTTTAGGACTGTATAAGGACCGTCCCAGTGCGATTGCAGTTTGGGAGAAAGTCCTTTACGTCGAGTCGGATTATAAAACCAAACCTTGTCACCTTCTTTGAATTGATGTCTCGTGGCTTTCGTGTCGTACCTGGTCTTCATCTTCTCCGTCTGTATATTGATCCGCTCTCGAGCCAAGTTGTGGACGTCTTCAAATCGTGCCTGGAGATTTTGCATGTATCCCTCTGGCGATGAAGGCGCATCTGGAGGGCGACCAAAAATCAGATCACAAGGTAGACGAAGATCACGACCGAAAAGCATCTGAGACGGGGAATAGCCGGTTGTTTCATGGACGGCGCTGCGATAGGCGAGAAGAAACAAGGGAAGTTTTTGGTCCCAGTCTTGTTGGTTTCTTGAGACTAGCAGTGAGAGATTGTTAAGGATGGTACGATTAAATCTCTCAACCATGCCATCCGATTGTGGATGTAAAGGCGTCGTCCTAGTTTTGTCCATTCCGATAAGTTGACAGAGACCCTCAATCACAACAGAGATGAAATTTCTCCCCTGGTCAGAATGCATTTGAAGGGGGACTCCATACCTTGATATCCACTGGTGTACCAAGGCATCCGCAACCGTAGAAGCTTCTTGATCAGGGATGGCATAAACTTCAGGCCATTTCGTGAAATAGTCCATGACAACAAGGAGGTATTTGTTGCCATCAGCACTTCTTGGCAGAGGGCCTAGGATGTCAAGGGCGATGCGTTCGAAAGGTGCTCCTACATTGTAGAGATGTAGTCTTCTTCGGCTATGTTTCTTTGGTCCTTTTCGAGCTGCACATGCATCGCAAGATTTGCACCATCGTTCGACGTCAGCTCTCGCTTTTCCCCAGAAGAAACGCTCTCGGACTCTATGTAATGTTTTCATGACTCCAAAATGGCCACCAGTGGGACTGCCATGTAATTCCTTGAGGACCTCTGGTATTCGGGATCGAGGAAGTACCAACTGCCACCGAGATGTCTTCCCATCTTACGATTCGAATTTTCGGAACAGGACACCATTCCTGACGTGGAGAGAGTTCCAAAGAGCCCAATATTGCTTCGTCGTAGGACTGTAAGTCGAGATGTCTTTCCAACTGGGCTTCGTGCTAGAAGATTCTAATAACTCCAAGATTGGTTTGATCTCAGAGTCTGCCATTTGATCTTCTCGAATCTTCTCATCACTCCAGGGATCTGGTGGCGTCAATAGTGAAGTCTTCGTCTGGCGTATGACATATTCGGGATTATACTTGCTCTCCGCTCTGGAACAATAGCGACAGCTCTCGGGACACGGTCTTCTTGATAGGGCATCGGCGTTTCCATGCGATGAGCCTTTGCGATGCCTGATGTCAAAGTCGTATTCCTGGAGCCGTTGTATCCATCTGGCTACTTGGCCCTCTGGGTTCTTAAAATTCATCAGCCATGTTAGGGATGCGTGATCAGTACGAAGGAGAAATTTCCTGCCATAGAGATAGTGATGGAAGTGTTCTATGGCTTTCACTATAGCTAATAACTCCTTACGAGTGACGCAATAATTCCGCTCTGGTTTCGATAAACATTTGCTCCAGTATGCTACGACTCGTTCTTGGCCGTCTATTTCTTGGGAAAGTACAGCGCCGACACTTTCATGACTGGTATCTGTGTCCACAATGAATTGTTTGTCGGGGTCTGGATAGGTAAGGACTGGAGAGGATGTGAGAGCTTCTTTCAGCCGCTGGAAGGAATTGTCGCATTCTTGTGTCCATAGAAACTTCTGTTTGCTTTCAGTGAGCCTATGCAAGGGTCTTGCGATGTTGGAGAACCCCTGTTCAAACTTTCTGTAATAAGTGCATAGTCCCAGAAAGCTTCGCAACTGATGGACATTTTCCGGACGCTTCCAGTTCTTTACTGCGGACACTTTTTCAGGATCTGTTCGAACACCTTCAGCTGAGATGATGTGTCCTAAATAGTTTACTTCTCGTTGGAAGAACTTGCATTTCAAAGGTTCAGCTTTAAATTTGCCGCTCTTAGCTTCGTTAACACTTTTCGAATATTTCCTAGATGTTCTTCAAACGTGCGGCCACCAATGATGACGTCGTCTAGGTAGATGAGACAAGCTTCAAAAGTCAGGCCTTTTAACACTGTCTTCATGAGGCGCTCGAACGTTGGTGGAGCATTGCAGAGCCCGAACGGCATAACTTTGAATTGCCAAAGTCCTTGTCCAGTAGTAAATGCGGTCTTCTCTTTGTCATCAGGATGGATCTCTACTTGCCAATACCCACTCTTCAAATCCAGTGTGGAAAACCATTTATGTCCTGAAAGAGTATCTAGCGTGTCGTCTATTCTTGGTAGAGGATAGCTGTCCTTCTTCGTGATATCGTTAAGTTTACGATAATCCACACAAAATCTTGTGGAGCCATCTTTCTTTCGGACCAACACGATGGGAGAGGCCCACGGACTTGATGACGGTTCGATGATGTCACTATCCTGCATCTCTCGTAAGAGCTTAGAAACCTCTTCTTGTTTTGCAAACGGCGAGCGTCTTGGATGCTGTTTAATCGGTGGATGGTCGGCAGTATCAATTCTATGACGTGTCAGAGAAGTGCGACCTATATCATTCTCGTTTTGTGAAAACACATCCGTAAATTCCTGGAACAGTCTTTCTGCGGCATGTCTCTGCTCAGGAGATAAATTCGCATTTCGTCCAATTTCAGGTGTTAAACTTGTAGGCGTCTCCGACAACGTCAAGCTCGGGTCTTTGCAAACGCAGGTGACTGGAGCACAGGTTGCAAGCACTTCACCCTTCTGGATAATTCTAGATTTTTCACTTACGTTCGCAATTCTCACAGGTATGACATCTCTCGACAGATCTACCAGCGCTGATGCTATTAGCACTCCTTTTGGGCTCTTCTCAGGATATCCAACCAAGCCACACTGAAAACTTCTTTCGTTCTCAGTTAATCCAGGTATCACCATTTCGGTCCGAGGAGGGATGATAACATCTGCCTTGGCTGTGATCTGTTGAATAGACTCAGACTCATTTCCTAGTTTGAAAATAGTGACATCTTCTTGAGCAGAGCGTAACTCATTCTTCTTAAAATCCAGTGTAAATCCATGCTCTTTTAAAAAGTCTAGTCCGAGTATGAAAGGGTCTGAAATATAGGCCACATAGACTGTATGATGGTAAGCGGCGTTCCCAAACTTTATTTTCAGTTTCATTCTTCCATGTATGTCGATCATATCCCCGGTCACGGTTTGAAGGATAACACGGGGCGGAGTCCAGAGGAGTTTTTCTTTTAGCCGCAGAGCTAGATCTTTCCGAACGATGGTCACATTGGCTCCTGTATCGATGATCATATTACAGGGCAAATCATTCACACGCCCGACTATAAAAACTCCGTTCTCGCCGTAACTTCTTGCAGAAATTTGACACATTTGATAATGGGGCTTCTCAAAATCTGGCAACCTCCGCCCCGCGAGATGGCCATTAATTAGTTTTCCTGCTCCGCGGTTCGTGCGGAGCTATTACCTTCTGTGCTGGGTCGTTTTAGGCAGTTTCTTTGAATATGACCTTCTCTACCGCATTTCCAGCACTTGATCTTTCTTCCAGGTTTGTTGTCCATCAAGGAGTTTATATGTCTCATCACGTCCTTCATCTGCTGCTGTAAACGCTCCACAGCTGTATCCGACGTCTCAGGCATGTTGGCTTCTCGCACAAAGTGCCTATCTTTCCTTGTAGCTTGCTGGGCTGCCTCGAATTTCAGGGCATAAACTAAAGCCCCTTTTAAGTCACTGAGATCTGCAATCCGGAGTTGTTTCTGGATCTCAAAGTCACGCACACCATCGATGAAATGTTGCAGAGCTAAACTTTCTCTAGTTTCAGTCGGGCAGTCAGGATAAGCAAGATGGGAAAATCTCTCGACATCCGTAGCAAGCTCTTGCAGGGATTCAGTGGATTTCTGCTGTCGAGATTTGAGCTGGAGTCTGCTATATTCCTTCATGCATTTCTCGCCAAAGCGCAATTCTAAGGCACTGACGAGCGTTTCAAAATCCAGCGGTTCATTTGCAGGCTGTAGGACGTCGGCAGCATCAGCTCGTAGAGAAGCAGCTAACTGGCAAGCCTTTGTCTGGGAATCCCATCCATTGGCGTCCGCTATGATCCCAAATTGTGTCTTAAAAACTGGCCATGAGGATTTTCCGTCATAGGTCGAGAGTTTAATACAGAAACGAGGAAGCATAGATTGATACTTGACATCTTCGGTATAGCTTCCGGCAGTTATCTTCTGTTTCTTGACTTTTTCCAAATCTTTTTTTTACATTCTCTATGCTTTCTTCGACGGTCTTGGCGATCTTTTGAACTTTTTCTTCTACTCTTTCTTCAACGGTCTCGGCGATCTTTTGAACTTTTTCTTCTACTCTTTCTTCTACGGTACTGGCTGTCCTTTGAATTTCTTCTACCTTTCCTTCTATTTCTTGAAATCGTCCTTCAACTTTGTTTTCTACGCCGTCAATTCTGTCATTTAAAGATGTTATTTTATCCTCTATTAAGTCTTTCAACTCTCCAAGGTTGGTTAACATATCCTTCTTCATTTCATATTTTAAGTCGCCAAGGTTGGCAGTCATTTTCTCATCTACCGCTGACATTTCCTCCTTCATTTCAGCCTGGTTCGCAGTCATTTTCTCATCTATCGCTGACATTTCCTTCTTCATTTCTTCCGACATTTCCTTCATTTCAGCCTGGTTCGCAGTCATTTTCTCATCTATCGCTGACATTTCCTTCTTCATTTCTTCCGACGTTTCCTTCATTTCAGCCTGGTTCGCAGTCATTTTCTCATCCATCGCTGACATATCCTTCTTCATTTCTTCTTTCATCTCGCCAAGGTTGGTTGACATCTCAGCCTGATTCGCAGCTAATTTCTCCAATAATTGTTTCAGTTCACCCTCCATTGCTCTGGTGATCGGCATTCAACCCCACTCCTGACACCAAATGTTGTGAGCTCGGGGTTCGAAAGGACTGATGCCAATATATAAGAACAATCAAAAGGCTTTATTCACTATAAACAGTGCAATACGAACACCAATATCTTCTGAAAATTACAAGATATTTAGTAATCTTCAAATCCAATAAAAACACAGCAAAATTTCACACAGAAACAATGCGAACAATACGACGTATCAACGACAAAATCGATCCGAGAAACACAGTTCTCAATGCAAAGCCTCTCGTATGAATTCAATCGCAATTGACAGACAACTAACTGAACTGGACTGGTGGAGGTCCCTTATATAGGCTTTAAAGATAACTGTAGAATTTTCCAGAGCCTTCAGATGCTAGAAATTACCAGAAAGTGCTTTAACTTTCGATAGAGAACCTAAGCGAGAAAGGATCCCAATGTACAGGTATAAGGGGGGGGGGTTGCACAAAAAGTCGCCAAATCCGTCGCCAACTTGGCGATATATCGCCAAATTTGGCGACAAAAATAAGTCGCCAAAACCATCGCCAACTTGGCGATAAACCCATTCCTTGGCGATTTTCCAATAGAACTCATTATAAAAACCGATGCTGTAAGGTTGTTTTCCTTGCAAACCACCTGAGGCCTTTAGCATTGAGTTACATGATGCTCAATAGGAAATACATTAATAATACTGCAATTTTCACAATAATAAAATAAAATAAATTTAAACAAATGGAATATTTACAGATATATACAAAATTCATAACAATATTATTAGGATTTCACTATAAATGTGTCAGTGATGACGTCATATTCTCTAACTGTTATTCCAGCACCTAAATAGACCGAACTCTTGCTATTTATTTAAAGATCCTTGGTATGCACAAAATAAAATATTTCTGAAAATTACATAATTCCCAATTAATTAATAAATATTTAATGAAACTCAGGATTTTTAAAACAATTGCTTAAATAACGCTCTAATCTCGGAAGGGATGAATGGTTCTGATGCAGTGGGCTACTTTTTTAAAATTCAGATTTCTTGATTGGCACCAGTTTTTGAAACGGTATAATTCGGTTTGTTTTCGCTCTATTTAGTCTATCATTAAATAAGGAGAATTTTACTTTCTCAAAAAACTGGTGTCAATCAAGATAACGGAATTAAAAAAAAGTATTAGCCCACTGGCAACACTGTTCTGATGGACGGTGAAAATGATGACATATTTGAAAGAAAGGATGCATTCCAAAAGTGTCATGACATATACAGTAGAATTGTTTCAAACAAAAAGGTAGGTTTTTCATTGTGTGAAGGAGTTACCTCAAGGAAATGCTTAGCAACGGTTTGTTAGGAACTCCGAATGACATCATGACCTACTTCTTTCAATTACTAAAAAGCGTAAAATAAAAACTTTATAAACAGTCAAATAAGTTTCATTAGACTGTTGGCATGTTTCGGCTCAATCGGAGCCATTATCAAAACAAATAAGAATATTCTACAATTGCGCGGTCTATAAAGTTATTATTTTTGAAACGCCATCATTTAATTTATCACGTACTTTTTCAAATTACGCACGTTATTTTTAATTTTTTTCTTGGATGCTTATTTCCATATTTGTAACCATGGAGTAACTCGAGCCACAATTTTGGTAAGTTAAATAGTGATACTGCATCGTTACATATTGTATTTTTACGTGTTACAATCTCTACGGTTTCTCTTATAATAGATGGATAGTATAGGTTGGAGGGTTTTTTAGGTTGGAGGTTACTTTTAATTGCTAAAAGGTGTAACAAAAAAAAAGTTTTCTTAGACTGCTTACATGTTCCGACTCCATCGGAGCCATTATCAAAACAAATAAAAATATTTTTAAATTGCACGATCTATGATGTAAAGATTTGAAATGTCATCATTCAGTTTTTCCCGTATACTCTTTCAGATTGCGCACGTTATTTTTTATTTTTACTTGGATGTTTATTTTCATATTCGTAACGAGGGAGTAACTCAAGCCATAATTTTGGTAGGATACATGATGCTGCATCGTTACATATTTTATTTTAACGTGTTACAATCTCTATGGTTAATCATATACTGGATGAATAGTATAGATTAGAGGGGAAAATTATCTTACGTTCATTGAATTATTTGGATCGTTTCTTCTTGCTATTATCTTGCCAGGCCTGTGGTTTTAGGTAAATTTCGTAAGAAATACTACCTATTACATTCTCCCCTAAGTTGGAATTTTTGGAAAATTTTTGCAGATCTACGCCGATTATGACTCCCAGAATTCAAAATCACCCCAGTTCAAAACTTTATCTATTTATCTATCTATCTATCTATCTAACTATCTATGTCACTTTTTAATGGACACGATAACTGCAATAATTCTGCACAAATCTCTTCTAAACTGATAGATAAAATAAAGGGGCATAAAATCTCGGTCAAGTTCGTTAATGAGCAAAATCGAACCAGGGGGGGAGGTGAAAACAGAAAAAAAAAACAATTTCTTAATTATGATACGTATCGAATCCGTTTAAAGGTATTATTACTTCTAGGAAAAGGGCCGAAAATTTATGTAGACAGATTTTTGATATCATTAAAAATGGACCCAAGGCGAGGAAAAAGAGAGGAGAGATGGGGGGGCTAGAAGAAAAAAATCCATAACTTCGTCAATTCACAAGATATCAAATCCGCTTAAATTTATTATAAATCCTCTTAATATTATCTAAAACTTTTATACTGACAAGTTTTTTATAGGACCAGCCCTTATAGAAAAAAAAATAACAAAAAAAAAAAAAAATCCCTGCCGGCTCCGCCTGCAAACAAGTTAGGTTTCGAAGTGAACGGTTCTAACTGCCGCATGATGGCAAAAAGGTCATTTCTTCCGCAATTTCCAACAACCAGGCGCCCCACGGTCTGCGTCTTCGAAATCTACCTGTGCCTGTAGGCCAAGCCCTCAGTGATTTTTTCTATTATACTTTATATCAGGTATATGCTCCTTTTTTTCTATAACTAAATTTCCTGCTAGTCATGCCAATATAATAATTATTTGATCCGCTGCTTTAATAAATGATATTTCATATACTCCTGAATAATTCTCAAAATTAATTGGGTAATTGAAACACATTCTTTAATTGTACAGCGCATCTGAAAGCGTTTTCCATTTTAGATACTATAATAGTTATAAGGAAAACTTTCATTTTAGATCTTTCGATTACTTGAAACATAGCAGAAGATAATTTATGTAATAGTTAACGCAGTTTAGTAGCTGAATTACTGGAGAAGAGTGAGGTAAAAAAATCAGATATTTTAGATATTGAAGGCCAAATGCAATATATTAATCGCAGCTTGTTGATAGATAATTCGCTTATTGTTTCCACTTTCCTCTTCAATGCGAAAGTACTGTTGTTTCTTATAGCATATCTTAGCTCCTACAATTTCTTTCACGTCAGATTTTAGAGACAAAGATATTTATTAAACGAAACTAAAAAAAAAAAAAAAAAAAAAAAAAAAGAATATTGCATGCATATTTATTCAAAATTTATAAACTACAGCAATTTTCAGATTACATGTCTCCAAGCCATTGTATAGGGAAAAACACGATTAATGATCATATTTAGGGCGATTTACGTACATAAAGACACGTTAAAAAAAAAAATTCAATGTGGTTTAGAGTGAAAGGGAAATGTGCTTAAAGAAAATCATAAATTTAAACCTGTAATAAAATATTTGTCTGTGATTTATTAAATCAAAATAAATTTATAAAGACTCCGTTTAATAATTGTACAATATTGCTATTGTTTTTACAAAAAGAAAAAAAAATCCAGCACGACAGTTGCCTGGATCAATTTTCTTTCATTACACCCAGACTAGGCCAGACCTGGAAAGAAAAATGCTCTGCCCCGGCCGTGTGTTCACATATGCACATTGTCAACGCGACCGGAGACAATACTCCCCTCTGATTGGTTGAACGAATTTTGTCACTACCGGACCGGTAAATGTTTGCTTGCACGTCTTGTTACAAATGATATGGTAGAAAATGTTTCCTAACTATCGGATTCCCTCTAAGTCCACACAACTTTGAAGAACAATCCGGTACTTTTAGTATGCTGCCACCACCGATATGACTACGTGATATCGGTCACGTTATGAGAGGTATTTTGAGAAAAGGACGAACTCTTTCAATTAAACTTAAACGAACAGTTTATTTACACAATCTTTACAAATAACAAGACAATATTTACACTTAAAAACTCGGATATAGCTGATCCGGTACATCATTAAATAAAATACAGAAAATACGTTCTGTGTACTGTTAAGCTACCCTATACCTCTCTCATGCTACGTTAATTAACCCAGAGTTACCAGAGATTACTATTAATCTCACAAACACATTATCTCTCCTCTCCAAGAGACCTACTTCAACGCACGTGTACCAGAGCTCCCTCTGGAACAACCTACACGTTCCACTCACAGCGTTAAAACTCCCATCTCTCCCTCCTGTCACCACGAGAGCACCATTCGTAAACGGGGTTGGTTCCCCTGGCCGCACGGGTTTGTCCCCTTGAAAGAACGTCATCCCCTTATGATGTATCTTTCTTCTTAGATAATGGGTGAAGTCTGTCTTATCTATGAACTTTGAATGACAATAGAAAACTCCTTCCACTATACTAAACATTCTTTCATATCATGTCACTCACCAACTCGGTGATAGGAAAGGAATGTTAGTTTAAAGCTTACAGTACACAGACTGCATAAGCACACGAAAAGATATTATCACATAATAACAGCAGCTGTGAACCAAAGCCTGACACTAACTAATCAAGGTACGTATAGCATATCGCATTTCGTCGCATTAAAAAGAATTTAAAAATACATTAAGAGTAATTTGAATTTATTTCAAACATTACGTTATTACCGCATGTTGTAATTGGGAATTCATTTCTTCTTGCATCATCCAAACTCCTTTCTACTTAAAGTTTTGAAAGATCAAAAGACAATTATTTACACCTACGCAGTGTAGAAGTAAAGATGTACTTTGATTTGCTGAAAAGAGACAATGAAACTGTGGTGCATGCGCGCAACATTATGTTTTTTTTTTCGTAACTGTTTTAGAATATTTTTATTAGAACTTTAAGTTTAGTTTAGTTTAGTTTGTGATTATGATTTTTTGAGAGCGTGTCGCTCAGTTTAAAAGTGTAAATAATTAGTGTGTTTTTTCGTCATGTGAAGTGTTAATTAAATCGTGATGTATAATAATCTCTGCAATTTTATTTCGTGTCAAGTCTTTTCGTCTCTCATGAATGTTTTGTTTGCTGAAATATAATGAATCATGAAGACCCGGAGCACCGATGTCCCGTTGGAATTTAGAGGTAAGAAAATTTATATCTTACCAATTTTATTTAGAAATCAATTAGATTAAAATTGATTTCTAAAACATGTTGTTGTTTCTGATAACATGTTGTCAACTTTGACTGAATTAGTAATATAGGCAGTCGGAGTTGTCACATAATTGTGGCATCCCTGCTGGGATCGGGTGCTCCGTAGTTGATTGGTATTAGAAATTCGAAATTTAATTAAAAGAGATTTAGAAAGTTAATTAGAAATTTCAACTTTAACTATGGACAAATTAAAGAAATCAAGGACGCCAGTGCGGTCCAACTTTACGAAGTTAATAAAAGAAATAGAAGATACTTTGCAGGCTAAATGTAATGATTTAGATAGTCTGTCGTCTTTTTTAGATAGGTTAGAAGCAAAACACGAAGAACTCTCTTCACTAGACAAACAAATTTTGGATCTTTTATCTGAAGACAAAACTTGTCAACAAGATGCATTTGATTCTGAATACGAACAAATAGATAAATACAATACAAATTATTGGGAAAATAAAAATAAACTATCTAGATACATAAAAAAATTAGAAAAAGAGAGCAGTCAGGATACCTCTTTGTCATTAGATAGTATGGCCACAAGAAGAAAGTTTAAATTACCAAAATTAGAACTTCAACCCCTTTAATGGTGATATAAAAAATTGGTTATCCTTTTGGGGTCAATTTGAAAAAATCCACGAAGATTCCGATATAGTAAACGAAGATAAAATTCAGTACCTTATTCAAGCTACCCAAAAGGGATCTAGAGCTAGGGAAATTGTTGATTCTTTTCCCCCTACAGCCGATAGCTATCCAGAGACGATCCAATCATTGAAGGCACGGTTCGGTAGAACAGATATTTTAATTGAAGTATACATACGCGAAGTCCTAGGATTAGTTATTAATAATTCTTTGGGACAAGGCCAGAGACTGTCCCTTGTTAAGTTGTATGATAAAATAGAAACCTACCTTCGGTCATTAAAAATGTTAGGCGTATCGAGCGAAAATTATTCTTGGATTTTATATCCATTGCTCGAATCAGCATTGCCTTCAGATATTCTTAAATTATGGGAAAGACATCTTGGCACTTTATCTGTTAATGATAAAGATAAAGATCAGGGAATTAATAAATTAGATACTTTAATGAAATTTTTACAAATTGAAGTTGAAATGGAGCAAAAAGTCAAATTGGCTAAGAGTGGGTTTTCTTTCGATAAAGATGTGTCAGTAAACAGAGAACTTAGATTCGATCGTAAGGATAAAAAATTTTCCCTTCCTACAGCGGCCGAACTGTATAATGCAGATGATAAAAAATTGGAAGAACAGTGTGTCTTTTGCGAAAATAAACACCGTAGTCAAAATTGTAGTGCGGTATGGAAAATGACACTCGCGAAGAGAAAAGATGCTTTATTAAAAAAGGAGCTTGCTTTCGATGCTTCAATGCCAACCACTTGGCTAAAGCTTGTAAAATTAAAACTAATTGTACTCATTGTGGGAAAAATCACCACCAGTTCATGTGCATAGAAAAGAATAAAATTAACTTAGGAGATAATTCTAAAGAGGATTCTACTCCTAATAAAGATTGTATGCTTGTGAATACAACTTCTAGAAAAAGGGTTCTGCTCCAAACATTGGTTGTACGCATATACAATGAAGATATCGTACGAAATGTTAGAATTTTATATGACACGGGATCGCAACGGTCGTATATATCAAAATTTGCTGCTAACATGTTAGGATATAATAGTATAAGTAAAGAATGAATAGTGCATAGTTTATTTGGGGGTCGACAATGTGAATAACTACACGATAGATATTTAATTAATTTGGGAAATATGGATAATAGTTATCGATGTAAACTTGAGGTATTAGACCAACAAAATATTTGCTCTGAAATTTCACCTATACCGGTAGGATCCTTTATCAATAAAATAAAACGGTACGGAATTTTATTGACTGATAAAGTCACTAAAGTTAATGATTTACTATACGAATTTTCTCCTGATGAAATTCACGTGTTAATTGGTGCAGATGTCGCCGGAAAATTATTTACCAGAAATTTAAAACAATTACAGGGCGGATTAGTTTGCATGGGAACTCGTTTAGGTTGGACAATTCTCGGGAAAACTGAAGGTTATAAACATAAAAATATGGACAATCTAGTTTTCTCGCTGCATGTCAAAGAGGCAAAAATTTCCGAGTTATGGCACCTTGACACTTTAGGAATTCGAGATCCTGGGGAGAAAAAGGGTAGAGAAGAGATAGAGTTAGCCACTAAAGAACATTTTCTTAGTAATATAAGAGTAGATGAAGAGGGTAGATATGAAGTTAGTCTTCCATGGATACAGGGCCACCCTAGACTACCCAGTTACGAAAATATCGCTCGACGTAGATTAAAAACATGTGTCGATTCATTAAAAAAGATAGGAAAATTAGGTGATTATAATCAAATATTTAATGAATGGTTAGACGAGAAAATAATAGAAAAAGTTGATCAGAGAAAAACGTTAGGTAGTGAGCATTTCCTTCCTCATAGAGCAGTGTTTAAAGAAAACTCCACTACAAAGGTGCGGCCGGTTTTTGATGGTTCAGCTCGGGAAAAGAACTCACCATCGATAAATGATTGTATTGAAAAGGGGCTTAACCTCGTAGAACTGATTCCTTCTGTTTTAAACAGATTTAGATTAGGGAAAATAGGAGTAATTGCTGACATAAAAAAGGCTTTTTTACAGATTGGCATTAAAGAAAAAGATCGATCATTCTTGAAATTTCTATGGTATGAAGAAGGGGACCCTCAAAAGTTGATAACGCTTCAACATAGAAGAGTAGTATTTGGCATTTCATGTAGCTCCTACCTTCTAGGTGCCACGTTAGAATATCATTTAAAAAATGCACCTGAACAATTTAAAAACACTGCGTTAAAATTGTTAGAGTCATTTTATGTAGACAACTGTGTTACGAGTGTTGATAATAAGGAACAGCTGAACAGATTTATCGAAGAGTCAAAAACTCTTCTTAACAATGCTAAATTCGAGCTTCGCGGGTGGGAGCATAGTTTTCGAGAAGTTTTTACAGGGGAAAATGTTCCTGTTTTAGGGCTAATGTGGGATTTTAGAAGGGATACACTAGCAGTTGATTTAAAAGAAATTTCAGAAGATGATCGCCAAGTAACTAAAAGAAACATTTTATCGGCTGTTCACAGAATTTTTGATCCTATCGGATACACATGTCCTGTAACATTAGAACCTAAAATATTATTACAGTAGTGTTGGAAATGGAAAGCTAAAGTGACATGGGACACGGAATTACCTGCTTCTATCAAGAAAAAAATTGAAAAATGGAAAAAACAATTAGGAAAATTAGGGACTATTGAAATACCTAGGTGTTTTTCACGAGATGCAGATAAGTTGCATCCCTTGCATGTTTTTTGCGGCGCTAGTAAAGTAGCGTATGCTACGTGTATATTTATACGGACCGAAAATGAGAATGGTGGTTTCTGTCAGTTGGTTCAAGCAAGAAGCCGAGTTGTTCCTATGAAAACAATTTCCATCCCGAGGTTGGAATTATTGGGGCTAGATTAGCAAGTAGTGTTAAAACTGATTTGAAATTAGATATTGCCATTTTTTATTGGACTGATTCAGCCAATGCGCTTTACTGGATAAAAAGAAATGAAAATTGGGCACCTTTTGTTTATAACCGAGTGACCGAAATTCGCTCATTAAGTGATCCTTCAAAATGGCACTTTATTCCTGGCCAATTGAATCCTGCTGACCTGCCTTCAAGGGGTTGTACCGCTGAGGTTTTAGCCCGAGATAAATGGTGGGAAGGACCGCAGTGGTTGAGAAAACCAATGGACGAGTGGCCAAAATCAGAAATGTTTCCCGATTTCGAGACTATCGATGCAGAAAGAAGAAAAACAGTTATTAGTGCTAACAATGTAGATCTTCACACTGAACAATTTTACACTAGAATTTCTTCCTACGATCATCATCATATATATATTATTTCTCCTGTCAACATCCCTTTTTCTAAGAAAATATGAAACGCAGAACAACGAATGAGATACCATATGAAAGGTTTTTGAACCGGCTTCTGACATAGCTCACTTAATATTCGTTAAAACATGTTTTTGATTAAAATTTGCTGAAAATTAAAAATTAAATCGGCATTGTTTTCATAAAAGAAATGAAAGGTTTTCCTGAAATTATTGTTGCCAAAAAAATAAAATACCACATTATATGATGCTCAGCAATTATTATAAAAAACACCGCACGGGTTTATTTTATACTTATGATTAAAAAGCGAAATTGAAATTGAAATGTTTAGATTTATATTTCAAAGTCCCATGTTTTTCCCGAAGTGGATGACGTCATCCTCTAATGCAGTCAAAATACGATTGTTAATTTTTTTTTCTCGCGCGTGCCTTTAGTAATTTTGGATCAGTTTTTAGTCTAACTTTGACGGAATAAATTAGATGATATTCTGGCTTGACTAACAACTAAATGTTGTTTGCAGATATTTTTATCCTTGCTTTTTCTTTAGAAGTTTAAACCTGCATCTAATAATTATTACATATTGATAAAAAATGATACTTCTCTATTATCCCGTCGACCACTTTTCATAACAAAAAACTATCGCCAAATAATCGGGAGAACGTTGCCATTGGAATATCAATAAATAAATAAATAAATAAAATATAAGATTTTAAGGACACAATTGTTATTTTAATTAATAAAATACTACTAAATCAGTAAAACATAATGAAAAATGCACGCAAATGTCGAATGTAAAACCACTAGATGACGTAACAAACACGCATAATGATTCTGACTTCAAGTAAATGGGACTGCATTTTTGGCGTTTAATCTTACAGTTTGGCAGTAGTTTTTTGTTATGAAAAGTGGTCGACGGGATAATAGAGAAGTACCTAAAAAATATTAGATTTCAGTGCGAAATCTTCGCACGGGCCCTCTGGTAAATTAGCAAAAGTAATCGCGTGGATATACAGATTTTACAAAAATTGTAAGAAAGCTAAAGAAGAGAGAGAATTTAAAATTTTAACTGTAGAAGAGTAGAATGAAGCTGAAAATGTATTATTGAAATTAGTTAAAAAATCGTTTATTGGTCCCCAAGATAAACGTTTAAAAGCATTTCAGACCATGACAGATTCGGCTGGAGCTCTGCGGCTGATATCACGCATACATTTGAGAGATGATATTCTGAATTTCAGATTTCCTATTATCCTTCCACATGACCATCCTGTAGTTGAAAAATTAATTAGATCTAGACACTTGAAACTAGGACATGCCGGGGTACAAATTATGATGTCTAATTTAAGGGAAGATTTTTGGATCTTAAAATTCCAAAAAACTATCAGAAAAATTATTAGAAACTGTGTACGTTGTAAAAGATTTGATTCAAGACCTAAACCTATTATTGAAGCACCTCTTCCGGAAGATCGTATAAAAGATGCTGCAGTATTCGAGGTTGTAGGAACTGACTACGCCGGTCCTTTACTTCTTCGAGGTGGTCAGAAAGCTTGAATAGTTATTTTCACATGTGCTGTCTACAGAGCAGTACATTTAGAGATAGCCACATCCTTATCGACTGACAACTTTTTGCAAGCTTTTAGAAGATTTATAGCACGAAGAGGTAGACCTGCGATAGTATATTCTGACAACGGAAAAAATTTTACGGGTGCTGAAAATTTGCTTTAGCAAATTGATTGGGATGGTGTTTCTCAGTACAGCACAGCTCAGAAGATCACTTGGAAATTTACCCCTCCATCTGCGCCGTGGTGGGGTGGATGGTGTGAACGTTTGATAAAGGGATCCTTCGAAAAGTCTTAGGACGAAGCTCTTTGGACTTGGAAGAAATGCAAACTGTTATTTGCGATACAGAAAATATTGTTAATCAGCGGCCTTTGACCTATGTTTCAGAGGAAATTGATGATTTAATACCACTTACTCCTTCTATGTTTTTACAAGACATTAGAGAATCAGGTATTCCTGATCTTGACATTTTGGATTCATGATCTATTAATAAGAGACATGCCTATAGACAGCGATTAAAACAAGATTTGCGAAAAAGATTCCGCACTGAATATTTGGGATGTTTAAAACAATCCTCGAAATTTAACAAAAATCAGCGACATGTCCAGATTGGTGATGTAGTTCTTATGACTAGTGAGAATGTTAAAAAACTTGAATGGCCCCTTGCCAAAATTATCGGACTCTATCCTTCAAAAGATGGAAATGTAAGATTAGTAAAGGTAAAGATGAAAGGTGGCGAATTTCTACGTCCTGTTCTCAGATTGATTCCTCTAGAAGTAACCCATGAAAGAGGTACTGAACTCCATTCTACAGTTCAGTCGAATGATAAAGAATGTCCTTTAGATCCTGCTCCTACCAAACCGACGATAAAATTGACTGGTAAAACTGCTATTTAGACCCTGCTACGAGAAAGCCGATGATCCAACATTCTGTTAAAGACTGCTTTTTAGATACTGAATCTACTGAACCTACTGCTAGTAATCCTCCTAGTGGTTCGGTCAGTGACAGTACATCGGACGTTTCGGTTCGTCGTTCCAGATATGGGCGTATCATAAAACGTCGAACTCAGTGGAAGATTTGAGTTTCAGATCCTGAAACTCAAAGGTGGGAGGATGTTGTAATTGGGAATTCATTTCCTCTTGCATCATCCAACCACCTTTCTACTTAAAGTTTTGAAAGATCAAAAGACAATTATTTACACCTACGCAGTGTAGAAGTAAAGATGTACTTTGATTTCCTGAAAAGAGACAATGAAACTGTGGCGCATGCGTGCAACATTATGTTTTTTTTCCGTAACTGTTTTAGAATATTTTAATTCGAACTTTAAGTTTAGTTTAGTTTAGTTTGTGATTATGATTTTTTGAGAGCGTGTCGCTCAGTTTAAAAGTGTAAATAATTAGTGTGTTTTTTCGTCATGTGAAGTGTTAATTAAATCGTGATGTATAATAATCTCTGCAATTTTATTTCGTGTCAAGTCTTTTCGTCTCTCATGAATGTTTTGTTTGCTGAAATATAATGAATCATGAAGACCCTCAGCACCGATGTCCCGTTGGAATTTAGAGGTAAGAAAATTTATATCTTACCAATTTTATTTAGAAATCAATTAGATTAAAGTTGATTATTTACATGTTGTCAACTTTAAATGAATTAGTAATATAGGCAGTCGGAGTTGTCACACCGCATCAAATTTTGTATGTTATTTTACGAATTTTAGTTTATATCTACTATATATATAAAACACAAACGGAAATTTCGTTCCGTTCCTTTATAAATCGAGTTCTGCCGAAATGGATTTTGATGGAACTTACACTGTTCCAGAGATAATTTTTCAGGGAAGGTTTTAGTATATAACACAAAGTTCTACGTATATTAGTTATAGTATTATGATAGAAAGTTCTGTTATTTTAGCCGATAAGGTTACCATTGCTAATTTTTTGGCGATAATTACTGTTGCAGAAAGAAATGAAAAGGCTATACATGTCGAAAAATAAAAGAAAAACTGTTACTAATTTTATTTTAAAAAAAAGAAAAGAAAAGAAAAGAATGAAAGAGAAAGAAAAATAAGAGTTTTGATGACAGAATATTATAAAACGAAAATATTTAATTTAAGCATGATTGAGAATGTTCGTAATGCTTAAAAAATTATTCAAGGGCAAGATTTCTATATTGAAACAATATTTGGCGATGTATCTTTTGCTTTTGGCGATTTTGATTTTACTTTTGACACCAAACAATTTGATTTTAAGCCAAAAGGTGTCTTTTTTTGTTGCAGAATTATTGAAATGGCTATACATCAGGAAAAATAAAAGAAAAAACTGTTACTAATTTTATTTAAAAAAAAAGAAAAAAAAGAAAAAAAAAAGAAAAACAGTTTTGATGAGAGATTTTAAGCCAAACGGTTTTTTTTTAAGTGTACGACGACTGCCTTTTTGCAGTACATATTTTTTTTTGGTACTTTTCGGTTAACCGGGCGCCAGTGAAATAATATACATATATCTACACAAAAACATGTATATATACATATATTTACACAAATATATGAAAGGATAAAAGCTAAACCCCTTTTTAAAATGCAAAATCCCTTTTTGCCCCTTTTAAAATTTTAAATTACCGTTTTAAAAAATAGAAATTTAAATCAAAACTTTTAAATGCTTTAATAATTGTGTTTCAATTGATTGAAAATGCCGTCGCCCCTGTTAAATTAGTTTTCCTGCATCGCATCTTATAACTTTCAAAGATCGTTTTCTGACTCTTCATAAGAATATTTGTGCTGACGCTAACGCAATTTTAAGGTCTTGCGGCATCCGATCGGCCGATAGAGCCAACGCCTTTATTCCGCACAATCAATCACTCAGCTCGCGGCCAATTAAAATTAAAAATACGCCTCTTTTGACTTAGACGACCTCTAGCAGAAATAATGCAAAAACCTCATATTTATACCATTGCACTGCTATCAGGAGCGAACTTTTTACGATTTCCCTCATCTAAACAAATCCACGCCAATCTGCTCTCTCGGAATTGCCTCGCGATGGACGAACCTTCGATGTCCAGACAGACTTAAAAAGCAGCTCTCACGCCAATATGGGCCTGGTTTAAAAGGAATCATGTAAGAAAAAGAAATAAACCAGGTTCCATAATAAACTGAGTCTTCCTTTAAACAGAAATACATTCACTCGGAATTTAACCAAATCCCGCTTACGGCCCAGGACTACACGAACATGCAAGAGAATCAGAATGAGCGCTTTGACGTACGGAGCCGCCATCAGTCCGCGCAGCCACCGGCCCGGCCCGGCGATCAAGGACCCACCGACGGAGCAACACGCTTCGTTTCAGAAGTCGAGCAGGACAGTTCATCTCAACGGGAAAATCCCAAAAACTAAACAGTTACGTAATCTACGCCCGTCCATCCCAGCGAATACCTCCGTGAAAAAAAAAAAAATTCTTACAGCATACGGTGAAAGACTTACGGAATTTATCCCAAGAACTCAAAAGTACTTAATCTCCCTTCGTCAAAAGGAAAGTGAATCATTAACTCTTCTTATTCTCTTCATTCTCGGTCTTGTGCAGTATTTCATTCTGCCGGCAAGAATCGAAGTGTTTTATCGGATGAAAAGTAGGTCAACTACACAGCTGTTTTCAATTTTCAAGAGCGCGCCGGTAAAGAAATGAACTCGTGACTCAGATGTTTCGGTTTCTGGTTTCTGGACTATAGAAAAAAGGAAAGAAAATAAAGCATTTGGTTAATGATCAGAGAAATCTTTCTGCGAAAGTTATTTTTTTTCTTATTGTTTCGTGGTGGTGAAATGAAAGTAAAAGCTATTTTATTTTTATTTTTTTTGTTGTGTCCGGTGTGTTGTGTTTTATTTTGGATTTATTTAAAGTAAAGGTTACAGGTATGTAATATAGTTTTGATATTAACCTTAACGAAGAAAAACTTTTTTTTAAGACTTTTTAGTGGGAGGCATTGGTTCTCAAACTTTTTATTTAATTTTTTATGCATGCCAAAAATAAATTAAAGATGATTATGTTTATTATGCTATTATTTGTGTGAAAATTTTAATTATTTTTAAGTCAGCTATTTAAGTTCAAATATATAATTGTTTATGTATTGTGTTTAACGTAATTTTAAAGAGATGAAAGAGTAAGAATGGTGATTTTTATGAAAATTCTTTAGTTGTGTTGAACTGATAATTACGATTTTAATGAAAAATAACATTAACTAAACCTCATATTAAAATCATTTTTCTAGACAGTTTGAAAATATTTTAGCAGAAGTGAAAATTTTATTATTATTATAATATTTTTATTATTAAGTGTTAAACTTTTAAAGATGATTTATATGCAACGTACTTTATAGTTAGTGAGGTTATTTAAATTTTTTTTATTGAATTCAAGTTATTGAAAAAAAAAAAAAAAAAAAAAAAAAAATATTAAGGTGGATTTTAATTTTAAAAAGATGATTTTAACAGATATTTACAGATATAGTGTTACAAATTTTAAATAGTTTGAAAGATTTTTTCATTTTTATTCTTATGTGCTTTAATTGTGTATTATATTTCTGTGTAATTCAGTGATATTTAGTATTTATATCCATCATGAGTAGCCCAACCCCTCCTAAAGAAGTAGAGGATTTAACAGACAAATCAGGTGACCCCGAAAAAGAAAAAAATCAAATTTCGAGCAAAGATGATAATCCCGTTAAGAATCCTGAAGAGAAAAATAATCAGAAGTCTAGTCAGGAATCTGGAGGTGCACCAGAGACATCTGGTGTAACAATGTTAGGTGGACAGACCCTGTCAGCTCAAGCTGGGTCTGGTCACACTTCAGTATCCGCCAACCCAAAAACGTCAGTAGACCCCGATATCATTGCGTTTTCTCCGCAAGATGGAATGTCTTGGATACCATGGTTAGCCTATTTCGAGAGTGTCTGTATAGGACAGGGAAAAGACGAGTGCTGGAAAATTAGGCACATACAGAAGTATTTAAAGGACAGTGCACTTACGTTGTACATTAATAATTGTCTAAATGTACTTCATTGGTCCGAATTTGTCACTTTGTTTAATGAACACTACGAAATTCCAGATACCCTTTCTCTCACTGATTTTTCACGTATTAGATATAAAGTTGGAGAGGACTTGAACGAATATTATCAGAAAAAGACTAAAGTAGGCCGAACCTTAGGTTTAGAGCAGAAACTTATCCTGGAAGGATTAACGGAGGGCTTGCCATTAGAAATGCAGAAATTAGTTATTGCAGGCAACCCCTCAACTACACATGCATGGCGTGAATTAGTTTTCAGAATTAGCAAACTGCAACTGGACAGAAAGGGAAATGAGAGCAAATTTGAAGCAAGCCCCCAAAACCCCAATCAGTATCGCCAATGGCGACCAAACCGACCTCCATGAAAGGATAAAAGCTAAACCCCTTTTTAAAATGCAAAATCCCTTTTTGCCCCTTTTAAAATTTTAAATTACCGTTTTAAAAAATAGAAATTTAAATCAAAACTTTTAAATGCTTTAATAATTGTGTTTCAATTGATTGAAAATGCCGTCGCCCCTGTTAAATTAGTTTTCCTGCATCGCATCTTATAACTTTCAAAGATCGTTTTCTGACTCTTCATAAGAATATTTGTGCTGACGCTAACGCAATTTTAAGGTCTTGCGGCATCCGATCGGCCGATAGAGCCAACGCCTTTATTCCGCACAATCAATCACTCAGCTCGCGGCCAATTAAAATTAAAAATACGCCTCTTTTGACTTAGACGACCTCTAGCAGAAATAATGCAAAAACCTCATATTTATACCATTGCACTGCTATCAGGAGCGAACTTTTTACGATTTCCCTCATCTAAACAAATCCACGCCAATCTGCTCTCTCGGAATTGCCTCGCGATGGACGAACCTTCGATGTCCAGACAGACTTAAAAAGCAGCTCTCACGCCAATATGGGCCTGGTTTAAAAGGAATCATGTAAGAAAAAGAAATAAACCAGGTTCCATAATAAACTGAGTCTTCCTTTAAACAGAAATACATTCACTCGGAATTTAACCAAATCCCGCTTACGGCCCAGGACTACACGAACATGCAAGAGAATCAGAATGAGCGCTTTGACGTACGGAGCCGCCATCAGTCCGCGCAGCCACCGGCCCGGCCCGGCGATCAAGGACCCACCGACGGAGCAACACGCTTCGTTTCATATATATATATATATATATATATATATATATATATGTATATATATATATATATATGTACATATATCACTGGCCTCCGGCTAACCGAAAAGTACCTTTTATTTTATTCAAATGCAAACTATATTACTATTTACTTCTACATATATGAAATTTCGTTCCGGCTGCTTATAACTCGAGTTCTGCTGAATGGATTTTCGTAGAACTTAAACTGTAAGATAATTTTTCAGGGAAGGTTTTATTGTATAACATATCATTCTACGTAGCTTAGTTATAGAATTATTCTGGGAAGTTCTATAATCAGATCAATCCGATTATGAAATAATTAGCCTTTTTAAAAGATTTTGCCGAATGGATTTCGATGGAACTTACACTGTTAGATAATTTTCTAGGGAAAGTTTTATTATATAACATATCATTCTACGTTGCTTAGTTCTAGAATTATAGGGGGAAATTCGAAAATCGGGTGACCATTTTTTTTATCAAATATTAGCCTTTTCAATATTTGATTCCGATTATGAAAGATTAGCCTTCTGAAAAAGTTCTACTGGACGGATTTTGATGATAATTGTATTGTTAGTTAGATGCTATTTCAGGAATGGTTTTAAAGTACTACATATTGTTCTACGTTGCTTAGTCAAACAGTTACGTGTGAAGGTTATATAGTCAGGTGAACCCGATTCCGAAAGATTAGCCTTTTTGAAAGTTTTTACTGGGCGGATTTTTTGCGACTTGCATTGTTAAGTAGATAATTTGTAAGGATTGTTTTAGTATATTTTAAATCGTTCTGTTAGTTTTAGAATTATGTGGAAAAGTTCTATAATAAGATGAACCCGATTATCAAAATTAATGTAATGCCTTTATAAAAACTGATACTGAATGGATTTTGTTAGTTAAATTGTTTGCATTGTTAGTTCGACAATTTTTAGTGATGGTTATAGGATATTGCATATAGTTTTATCATTCTTTAGCAAACCTTAACTGTAAATGGCCAAATAATGGTCCTTAACACCTAAAATTTTGACTGCACATTAGAAAATATAATAGCGCAATGGCGTCATTTTTCAGTAATGTGGAAGGATATTCCAGGTAAATATACAGATTGCTTTCAAATACAAGGTCAAATTAAACGATATATTTCGTTTGATTCAAGGCTCATTTGTAGAAACCGACCAGCGCAGCGCGCGTAGCTTGCTAGTATAATATAAAATAACATAAATTAAATAACAACTAATTTAATAATTAGTAAATAACTTAATCATGGAAAACAACGAATTAAAAAATTAAAAAGTCCTTCCGGCCTGTACCGGGAGGAAAAGGTAGCTTTCCTATATCTTCGTTTTAAAATTTTAGCTAATGTTACTCGAAAACAGCAAGCTAAAATGCAAAGAAACCGTTTACAAAAGATTCGTTAATACTGAATTTGAATAAGAAATTTGCCAAATTATTGAGCTATAGCCAAGTTGGCTTCATTTATGAAGACTTATTTCGATCACCAAATTTGGCGATATTTCGCCAAATGTCGCCAAGTTTGGCGAGAATTTGGCGCTAACGGAAATGAATATATAGTTTTATGCGTATGATGGGAAAATGATTACAACAATGAAAGATAATAATTTGCGAGAAGTCGCGTTCACTAAAACTTTTGTAATGTGCTATCTTGTTTCAAAATGTCTGCCACCAATTTCAAACTGCTGTATCTCAGCCGTTTTTTAAGATAGAGATAAAACAAAAAATACTCCGGAATCCTTGTATCAAGTCCTAACATGTAAGCAAAAAGTAAGTTTGAATTTTTAACTTTTTTGTATATTTATTTTAGTTTTAAATTTTTAAATGGCCGCCATCTTGAAACAAAATGGTGGACCAAGCTGGCCAACGAACTCGGTCAATACATGAGTGAGCTTAATACACACAATTAGTTTCATCGAAATTGATTTATAAATACGAGCGTTATCGTATGACATAGGTCAGATATATATATATATGGATATATATATATATATAAATCAACGAACGGAATGTGGTTTTGGGGTCTGGGGGTCATGATGGGTGAAAATATACCGAAATTTTCCGGAACTGCTTTCCTCCGCACGGCTGCAATAGGTAGCTTTATACTTTTTTGTATTGAAAGCTACCTAAAACTATATTATAAAAATTATTTTGCTGGGTAAAAACTAATAGTTAACCTTTTTATGTGTAACATATTTACTATATAACATTTCATTTTTCCTATTATATATAGGAAAAATGAATTTATATATATATATCCATTAATATGTGCGTTGCTGCATTAGAATAACTTTGCTAATTATGATTTATAAATTTAAAATATGTATAAATGTGAATTCTACATTTATTGTTTTCGTTTATATGGAGTTAAAAATTAATGGGGTTGTTACAATGGTTATTCAATGCAACTTTATTATATTAATATGTTAAATAGATATTTAAATATATTTCACTAATTTTAATTTTAAATAAAATTATTATAAATAATAATTTCTTCGTTATTTTTTATATCGGTATTATAATAAATTTAAGTTGCTATTGGTATATATATATATATATATATATATATATAACTGGCTATTTGTTTTTATAGTTTTATGTTAACATCTCTGTTTAAGTTTAATAATATTGATGTTTTTACTTTTCATTGTAGTATATTTAGCTAGAGATGTAGGTTCCAATGTGTGCAGTGCTGCATTGGAATATCTGTGCTACTTATGATTTATAAATTGAAAATATATTTGAATTCTAAATTTATTGTGTTTGATTATTTGGAATTAAAAAATTAATGAGGTTGATAAAAATGATATAAAACTAAGCTGCACCGCCAGGCGCCTGATAGGCGCCCGTCAGCGTCTCAACCGTTGTACCCATATCCTAAGGGATATATAACGCGCACAGCAGGATCTGCCTTTCGCGTGCGCTGCGACCGGCCAGGGCACGGCCACCTGCGCATCGCCCTGATTCTACCCAAGTGTTGACGACAAAGATCGCTAAGATACGTGGAGTTTCCGACACTCAGCGGGACCCCCTCCAAGGCCATCTTGATATAACAGGCCGTGACAGCGTTTTAGCCGCTAGGGGAAAGGAGGGAAGGTTGAACTCTATATCCACTATGCTATAATATGAAGTTTACATGTAAAATATTAATATATATATTTCATTTACTGTCGTTGATTTCATAAATAAAAATCATTTTGTTTTTCAGCACTTAATTTTTTTGTTGCAATTCTTATTTTTAAAAAAATTACAGATAAATATATATTTACTTGCCTTCACCATCACATATGGCAAATCAACTTGCAGAATCTAGTTCACAATAAGTAAATGCAAATTTCAAAAAGAAAATATTAAAATGTTATTGTATTATATATATTTATTTAAATCACATTAATGTTTAAAAATGAACTGAATGTATGAAAAAATGATTTATTCTAATATTTTTATCATACAACTCAAACAAAAATTTAAATCTTTAGTAAAAATTCAGATTTAAATCTTTCCTTTTCAATAAATTTAAAATGAAATCTAATAATAATATTTTTTCATTTATATTTTTTTGTTATTTACATATATATTTAACGTGCTTCAAAGGGTATCACGAAAGGGTTATGGAGTTTAATCAATTACATAAATTTAATTCTTGAGGTTTTGTTTGCTTGTTTGTTTCTCATACAGAGAATAAATAATTCGTATAACGAATTTTGTTTTATTAAATATCTTACTAATTAGGATAAAAGCAGTTGTATTCGCTATAAGAATTATTTATTCTCTGAATATTGTACAAATTGAATTTAAAAAAAATCTTTAGCATATTTAAAGACTCAACCATTTTTGTTGATAAAGTTACATCACAGACGGAACAGTTACAGAATATCAAATGAAATATATGAAATTATCAGTTGAAGCTTACCAACTATCTATCAAATTAAAAAAACTGTCCCAGTTATTTGAATGAAAATGTTTTCGCGAGGCATGCGACAAATGGAAAGAAAAAAATAGCTGGAGAAACTAAATGAAGATTTACTGGATATTTTTCTCGTGGTGGATAAATAAATTCTCTTTCGGATATTGAAGAAGAATTCAAAAGAGAAAATAATGGGATTGATACCTGCATTAAGGAAAATTATGTGGAACTAATATTACCTAACTAAATATTAACTAGTATTACCTTGAATTGTTGGAGAGAATTAGAAAATATTTTAACTAGTGTTAAAAATTATTAAATTTTTGAATCCCATGAAAATAAAACACATAATTATTTCTAGACTTGGAAACTGTTTATATATGAAAATTCTAATAGTGACATATTAGATCAACTGTGTTTACTTATACTTATATAATTGTACATTACTTTGTTTGCCATCTTAAAAGGCATTTAAAAAGAATATCTACAAATTTAAAAGTTTCTCCAGGTGTTGCAACAATTAGAAATAAATCATTAAAAGAAAAATGTGTTAATTTGAAACAAAATTAAAAAATAGTCAACTTTTTATAAAGTATTACGTATAAGCCCACAAACTTGTGGGATTTGTAAACAATTTTGAAAATCATGCAACTACTATACAGGCATTTATGTACACGTCAGTTTTATTTATTTATTATTTGATCGATTATTTAATTATTTGATTATTTAAGTAAATATATTATTATTTGCGATATCCTTTAATGCATATAAGACAATTTTTTTATTAAATAAATATTTTAAATTTGTTAAGTATTTTTTAAATTCAATTTGTACAATATTAGAGAATAAATAATTCGTATAACAAATACAACTGCTTTTTACCCTTATTAGTAAGTTGTTTTAATAAAACAAAATTTCACAGTATTCTAAAAAAATCCCCTAAATGAATGAGAAGATATTGTGTACTATTCTAGATATATTTATTATATAAAACCAGGGATCTGTTTAAGAAGAATTTGATCTGTTAAAGCAGCCTTCACAATTTTTTTCTTCTTAAAACATGACCCTTCACAATTTTTTTTTTGTCTTGAAACAGGACCTTTCACAATTATTTTGCCTTAAAAAAGGACCCTTCACAAGAGTTTTTAATACAAAAATGGGTTCTTCACAAGTTTTCATATTAAAATAAAATTCCACCTGCAACAGCTGTAATCATCAAAGACCCCTATTATTTAGCTATATGTATAATGTAAATATGTTTACATATAAATATATCAAAATGTAATGTATTTATATTTTCTTTTTTCGGTAAAACAAGACCTCGTTATAATTCAATTGCCTAATCAGGAACCTAAATATAACTCTAATTTCAGATTCACAAAATTATTATTAAATTTTTCACAAATATAAAAAGACGCTCACATTTTTCGAAAAAAAAAAAAAAAAAAAAAAAAAAAAAAAGGATCCTGTGAAAAAATCTGGACGTACCCCTGAAAATAGCTTTAATAAAAACCTATGCTAATCTTTGCTTTGCAATAGATGAAATAAGTTTCTTTCATAAGAAAGAAATATAAAATTAGAAACCTGTTTAATATGCATCAAAAGGTATCCATCACAGATATATATTATGGAGTTTAATTAATAGCATTATATATGTATTATAATTATAGTTATTTTTTCTGAGTTCAGAGATAATAAATATTTTATGTAATGAATACAATTGAATTTTATCAATATTGATAATAAAACAAAATTTCACATGAATTTTAAAGAATCCCTTAAATGAATGAGAAGATATTGTATATTCTATATGTATTTATTGTATAAAAGCGCTTTAAAAAAATTAATATTTGTTTTGAAATAGATAAAATACTGTATATTTTCATTTAAAGAAAAAATATGTAAATTCACATAAATGTTTTATACGCATTAAGGGATATCACAAATAATAATCTCTTTAATTAAATAATCAGATAATTAAATAATCTCATAGTAGCTGCACGATTTTCAATATTGTTTGCAAATCCCACAAGTTTGTGGGCTTTATAGGAAATACATTATAAAAAGTTTAGAATTTTCATATATTAGAATATATGAAATATATATATATTAGTTATATTAGAATTGTTATATAAAAACAGTTTCCAAGTCTTAGAATAATTATCCATTTTATTTTCATGAGATTCAAAAATTTAATAATTTTTAACACTAGTTAAAATATTTCCTAATTATCTCCAACAATTTAAGGTAATATTAGTTAAAAAATACATCAAAATTATGAATTATTTGCTTACCTGTAAAGACAGCTACTTGTAATTTTATATCTATTTGTACCGGTTTCAGAATATTAACACATTTATAAAAAATGAACCCATTCATCGCAACAATGAATATCCACATAATTATCCTTAAGGAAGGTATCAAACATATTATTTTTTCTTTTCAATTCTTCTCCAATATCCGAAATAGAATTAATTTTTTTCCATCACGAGAAAAATAACCAGTAAATCTTCATTTAGTTTGTCCAGCTACTTTTTTCTTTCAATTTGTTGCATACTTCGCGAAAACATTTTCATTCAAATAACTGGGACAGTTTGGAAATTCGAAAGATAGTTGGTAAGCTTCATCTGATAATTCCAGATACTTCATTTGATATTCTGTAACTGTTCCATCTGTGATGTAACTTTATCAACAAAAATGGTCGAGCCTTTAACTATACTAAAGAATTTTTTTAATTAATTTGCATCCAACGAAATAACGCGCGCAACACGTGCTCACACCGTAGCGATAATACAACACAAGCCAAATTTCAACTTAGGGGAGAAATCATACCGGGGTGAAGATTTCAAGTCGCTCTCGCGTTCCCCCCTTTGATCACGTGACTCTCCCCAGAGTGGCAAGCTGTCAAAGCCCGGTATATTGAGATAGCCCTGCCACCTCCCCCCCA